>LNAC01000391.1:675662-792794 GCA_002007465.1 Ailurus styani | reverse complement strand
AATATTTTTATTTATTTATTTGACAGAGAAAGACACAGTGAGAGAGGGAACACAAGCAGGGGGAGTGGGAGAGGGAGAAGCAGGCTTCCCGCTGAGCAGGGAGCCCGATGTGGGGCTTGATCCCAGGACCCTGGGATCATGACCCCAGCCAAAGGCAGACCCTTAATGACTGAGCCACCCAGGTGCCCCTGAAACACATTTTCTTATTGTTAACTTTGCTTCTCATTCTTGAACTTGAATGATATTATTTTTTCCACCATTAGCAAAATTGATACGATGTTTTATATTCACAGTAGCAAGTGCCCGTAAGGTGTCATAAAGTCCTTATTACCTACAAGCACAGTATATAAATATTCATGAGAATAACAGTGTATTTTCATGAGGAAAAACACTTATGCAGAAAATAGATTTAGCAATCAAAGATGATTTTAATAAAATTTTTAAAAAGGATTGTACATGACAAATATTTTATAGTTTTAGAGTCAAAGATCAAATGTTTATAAATTTATATGCATACTTAAGAGAACATTAAAAAGCCACACTCAGCAGATTCATGGTATGTGCTTTGTTTTCTCTCTCTGGTGGTGACACTGGGGTTATTAGTTGATCTATGTAACAACTTCATGATTTTTTATTTTAATGGCCCATTATGGAGTAATTATCCATGGATTTAGCCAAATATTGTTGAATACATTTTATTTTCTCACCCTCTGTTTTCCTGAGTTTACTCCTTACTGTGCAAAGTAGTGCTTGTCTTTTCATTTTGAAGACATGGCTTAGTTTTTAAGATAAATCTCTACTATTAGTACTTTGTGAGCTGGTGAACTCCATGTTCTGTTTTATGATTTTATTGTTTCTCAGTTTTTATCTTTTAAAGAACATCATTGAAAAAGCATTATTATTTTAGCATGCCTGGAACTGCAGTCATTTCCCTCTTCCCCTCAGTAACCTTGAATATCTGAGAAGACTTTTCCTACTAGAGTGTTATGATGTTGAACAGTCTTTAAAGTCCCTAGTGTGATAGTCACACACCATTTCTGTGTTTGAACAGCTACCTTAGAACTCATCAAGATTTAAGTTTATTTGGGTTATTTCAACCAAAACGTATGACCTTTCCCTTGCTTTTAATGCCCACTCTCTCCCTTTCCCTGATCATGAGCATCATCTCTCTACTTCACAGTCTAGAAAAGCCTAGCATCATCTAAGAACCAGGAAGTTTGCTAAATTGGACCAAGTCCAGGACTCAGAGAAGCACTTACTACTCATTCTCAATGTGTATTTTTTGTTTTCTTGGAAATTGCTGTCAGGGAATCTCAATCTACGGTTCTTGCATAATACAATGCTGGCATACAACAGACATTCTGTAAACCTTTGTGTCATCGATTTGGCTCAGTGATGTCTCAGAATTTCAGAAAAGAATCGTTAATTGCATGTCAACTGTACTTGAATAAAAGAAAATTTCTAAAAATAATTTTACCAGGATATTACAAAAGAAGAAAATGATTTGTCATTTTAGTACATTAAAAAAAAAAAAAGAAGAACCATTAAGCTTTCAATGAAAGGTGATTGGACTTAGAAGTAACCTGTTAAATCCCGTATGGGCATTCTGAGGAGTATCCAAACGAATGTGAAGACTGGTATATCCTGGGTATGCTTAGACTCAGGGAAACTTCAAAAAAAAAAAAAAAAAAAGAACATACATAGAAAATAATAATGACCTTGGGTATATGACTCTTGATTTTCAGTAGCATGCTATAAACTACAGACTGTTTGCCCTGACTTGGTATTACAAACAGGTTTTTTTTTTGTTTGTTTTTGTTTATGTTTTTTTTTTTAGTTTAAGGGGTAGAATTTAGTGACTCATTAGTTGCATACAACACCCAGTGCTCATTACATTAAGTGCCCTCCTTAATGCCCAGCCCCCAGTTACCCCATCCCCCCACTGACCTCCCCTCTAGCAACCCTCAGTTTGTTTCCTAGAGTTCAGTGTTCCTTATGAGTTGTGTGGAATTTAAGGAACAAAACAGGTGAATGTAGGGGAAGGGAAGGAAAAAATAAGATATTACAAATACTTCTACACAAAAATCTATCTCATAGTCTCTAAAAGAATTTTGGAAGAATGAAGGCAAGGTGGAAATGTATATACTTCATCACCCAGTGCCTGAGCTACTTCTCTAGGGAAGGTAGAGCAACTCAGATTACAAAAACATACAGGTTTGTGCAAAGGACCCTTTATCCCAGCCACAGCTGTGGGTAGCCTCACGTGCCCTATGCTCTCCTAAATCTCATTAGTGGACAAGGCGAAGTGTTTATTTTACATGACTTAATTAGCAACATTTGACACAGGTAGCCACTGGTGTTGTCTTGGGGGAAAAAAAAAGCCAAAAGTTTGGCTTCTATGACTCTTCAGTGATTTATATAAAATAATGGCTCAAATTTGGAGTGAAGTCTTCCAGGACCCAAATCCTTATAACATTTACTGGCTGGGCGGCCCCACTTCTGGAACATCCGTTGTAGAGATAAACATAGTGCCTACTTCCTCTAATTGTGATGATGATTAATAAAATGCTTAGCACACTATCTGATATATAGTAAGTATTCAATAAACATTCACTGTTGATGTTAGAATTATTCTTTTCTACTGCCTCCCTCTTCTTCAGTTCTCTTCTGTGGATTGCTGTCCCTTTTGGGGGGCTTCCTTAAATGTGAGCATTTCTTAGAATTTGCCATGGACCCACATGTTTCCTCAGTCAACACACTCCCCCTAGGCAATCACTTTCATTCCTGTCACTTCACTGAGGTCTGTACAATCCTTTGCATTTCCTTCAGGTTTCTCAAACTTAACATGTCTAAAACTAAGCTCTTCACCTTTTCCCCAAAACTTTTCCTTTTCTCTTTTTCATTAAACGTCACCACCATGTATTTGGGCAAGTCAGAAACTTGGCAAAATCCTTAATTTCTTCCTTTTTTTCACCTCCTACCCCCTTAGTCAGGTATTAAATCCTATCTATTTCATTTCTTAATTATGTCAGTAATCCTCTTTTCTGTCCCATTGCTACTTCTCTACAACAGGCCATCATCTTCTTTTGCTTAGTAATTACACCAACTAAAATTATTTCTCTGAAGTCCCTTATCTCCTTCTAGTTCATTCTCCAAACATTAGCCAGTGTCATATCTAAAGAGAAATGAAAATTTAATGACAAAAATGCCTTCTGTAACATCCTTCCTTCAATGACCCCCTTCCCTTAGGATGATGTCCTTGCTTCTATTCTTAGTCATTTAAAAATAAAAGTCAAATATTTCATTATTACTAGTGGCATTAAAGTTATATAAGACAAAGTAGTATTTGTGTAGCCACTGTTTTAATATATTTAGAAGATTGAATGATGTTCTTTTGGTTTTGGAGTTATTCTTAAATAATTTTTGATATATTTGCTTAAATTCTTTTGTCAAATTGCATCAAAGTGATTACAGTATAGGAACTATCTCACTGACTCAGTCTTAACTAGACTCACATAATTTTCCTTTTCTGGAGAATTGAGTCAGTAATACTTATTTATTTGAAATGGATGTAATTTTACTGATTTTTGTTTTATGACCAAAAAACCTCTTAAATATGTTATTAGCACTTCTCTAAAATGATCGGATGAACAAATTTTGTTACTGTGAGTTTGTTTGACTTTAATATCAGATCACCTCTGTACTTACGAATGTCTTGCCTTTTTATACTTTCAGTACTTTTATTATGCTAATATTTTATTTTCCTAAGTGAAATGAGTAATTTTTGAAAATTTCATCAAATGTGATTTAAAATTAGTGAACTGGAATTTGAAAAGTTGTTTATATTGGCAGCATGCTCATTTGTATTTTTATTGCATAATGAGATTAAGGAAACTCATGACTGGCTACTGGACATATTTTGAGCACCTCTTGGTGCTAAGCACTGTGTAGGGTGCTGGGACTACAGAGATGAGGAAGACAGTGTGTGATCTCAAGAATTGCATGCTCTAATACGGGCACTAAACATGACCATCTATAATGAACCATTTCTGCTTTCAGAATAAGACATTTTTTAGCCTCCTCCTATGCTGTTTGATTCTAGAAACCCATTCCTTTTGCCCTTTCCCTGTGTGAACTGCATTAATTCATTTCTCAGGAAGTGATGGGGCTGCTGGCTAGCTCAGTTGGTAGAGCAGGCAACTGTTGATCTCAGGGTTGTGAGTTCCAGCCCTCCATTGGGTGTAGAGATTACTTAAATAATTTTTTTTTTTTTAAGAGAAGTGGTAGTAGCTATGAGTGTGAGCCCTTTGGTCAGAAACATGCAAGTGACAACCCAGCCCTATTAGTTTCTAACCGTAGTAGTCACCTATTGCTATGTAACAAACCACTCCACAATTCTGTATCTTAAAAAGGCAATTATTTTTTAATTGTCAATTTTTATGCAGATTGGCTGAAACTTGACTGATCTAAGCTGGGCTCAATGGGTAGCTCTGCTTCAAACTTAGGCATTGGAGATGTTCTGTTACTCACTGCAGGTCTGTGAGTCAGCTGGAGGCTCTGTTCCACATGTGCTCATTTTGAAGTACAGGCCAAAGGGACAGCAGCTACTCAAGCACTTTACGTGGTAGAAGTTTACAAGGGAACATCTGGCATTGGAGCTGGCATGTTGCCACTTCTACCCACATGCTATTGGCCAAAGGATAGCACATGGTCAGGCCCCAAGTCAAGGGATAGGAAAACATAGTTCGTCCCTGGTAGCGTTGTGGTAAGATGCTGAGAAGGGTGAAGAATTGGGGTCAACTGTGTAATCTACCACAATATTTGTGTGTCTTTGGACAAATCACTCAACCATTCTAAGCTTTTTTTCTTATAAAATGGAGGTAATGATTGAACCTATTTCAGAATCACTCTGAGGATTACATAGACTAACATATGCAAAGCTCTTAGGACACGTGCCTGAACGTTGGAAGCGGTTGGTATATCTTAATTATTAATGAAGCTCGAGTCCTAACAATCAGTTCACATTTGTTGGGTCACCCCAGAGACTAAACTTATAATCGAAGCTGTGATTCTTGGTCCACAATAGACCATATACACTGTACTGTGTGTCTGTCCCCTATTAAGAATGTGGCTATGACACTGTAAGGATCCAGATGTAAACCATCTTCTCTCGTCCTCCTTAGGTACATTTAAAGCAGAATACCAGGGCCAATTACCCATTGTCATTTTTCCAAGTAATGGTATTGTGGAACCCAAGTCATCAGTGATTGTTAAAGTGGATTTCTGTGCTGACCAGCCCAGAATTGTAAATGAAGGGGCAAAGTAAGTGTATACTATGGTTTTTAATTCTAATGTAGTACTTAATATTTATTTTCCTGTTTTACTTTTCAGATATGCCTATTGTCTTGAATGTATATTAGCTTCTTTGTTCTTTCAGTCAGCATTCATTCACTGAGTCTCAACTATTTGCCAGTCACTAGAAACTCAAAAATGGAAGAGCCAGAGGATGGTCTATGGGTATACATACCAGGAGCTTCTAGTTTGGATTTTGTGGGGCTGAGGGAGTGGATCAGGAAGGGGCTCCAATAAGGAGGTGATAGTGTACCCAAACACTTATTGGTCAGTAGGAAGTAGCCAAGGAAAGAGCAGTGGTATGATTTGAGCTGTGTGTGTGTGTGTGTGTGTGTGTTTGTGCATAGGTGAGGTGGGTGTTGCTGATGGGGGTGAGCTAGAAGAGTAATTTCAGGCAGGGCAAGGAGAAGACTTGAAGTCCTGGAGGCAAGTAGACAGTGTTACACACTGAGAGAGCTGAGGCAATGTAGAGGCAAAGAGGTGGACCGAGTGATGTGAGATGAGACTAGAAACCCAGAAAGGTGCAAGGTCCAGAACAGCATTTTTTCATGTACTGTGTCTCCGTCCATTAGTGGAATGTGCATTCACTATAGTAGGCCACCAATAGCATCAAAACAGTGAAACATAATAATCAGAATGTGTCTCATGTAGTAAGGGCAAATGTTTTGCAAAACTTGTTTTGTGTATGCGTGTGCACTCGTGCTTGTGTTTTTGTGTATGCATGTGTGTTCATGTGTGTGTGCTTGCAATGTAAATACATTTCTTATTGAAGGCCACAGCCAAAAAAATGTTTGAGAAACAGTTTGAGCCCTGATAGAAGCTTAGGTTTTATTGTGAAGGCTGTGGAATCTTGGGAAGGTTTTAAGATGGGAATGTCTTGATTAGTTTGTAATTTAGGAAGGTCGTGCTGATAACAGTGGGCCCAACAAATCAGGGAGTACATATGTGGAAGGGTAGCCTGATTAGAAACTATAAGAGTAAAACAGAAGAGAGATGATGAGGGCTTCAGCTAAGGTGCAAGTGGGGAGTATGGAGAGAAGTATGCCAATTGGGGAAATGTTATGGAAGCAGATTTAACTAAATGTAGTGACTGGTTATAGAAAGGGAAAGTAAGAGGAAGGACAGGGCTGTGGGAGATGATCTTGAGTTCAGTTTTAAACTGTTGGAATTGATTTGCTTTGCAGAATCCTGTGGAGCCTATTAGATTTCCTTGAGTCCCAGAAAAAAAATTTGGTCTAGATATGTTGGCTTGAGGGTCTTCAGTGGATAAGTTGTAGACGAAGCATGAAGTATTGAAAATAGCTTTGACAAGGAGGGCGGAGTATAAAAGAGTAGGAGAGAGATACCATTATTCATGGAGTTTATAAAATATCCAAGCCACAGAAGAATGAGAAGGTAAAGTCTGAATAAGTTAGAAGTAAACCAGCAAAGTTTGGTGTCAAGGAAGCTAAGGGAGGAGAGATGTATGTAGATGGTATCACCCATGCCCACTATGACAGAGATGTAGTGTAAGATAAGGACTTAGGTGGTAGTTGTGGAGTGGTCAGTTATTTGTGGTATTTGATGGGGTGAGAGCCAAAGGATTGCATTATGCCACAGAGGGATAAATGTGCATATGTGGGCAGTTTCAAAAGGGAATTGAAATTAGTCTAGGAAGTGAAGCTTTATGGGGAGATCTTCATTTCAGCAAACAAGTGGGATTTTATTGAGATACTTCATAAGGAATTGGGTTATTAGGATGGGGATGAGGTTGGCTGTTGGGCTTGGGGGAGTGCGATGAGTTAGAAAAGAATCTCAGAATTCTAGAACTACAGGTGACCATCTGTATCATCCCGTCTAATTCTAGTATTTACAAAATAATTGGTGATACGGACCCAGCAATAAGTTCTTTTTGGAGTCAATTCTTGTGATTGTTTTCCAACTTTCTTGTTTCTTGGGGACAATGAATTAGGTTGTACATATGCCATTCAGCTGTGCAGATTCAGATAGTCAGAAGGACATGACATTCTCTGGCATGTATGAGAAAGGAACTGCTCTTACGCCTTTGAATTTTAATTATAATGTGGTTTAATAAAATTTCTGTTTATTCAAATATTTAGAAAAATTAAGTATATAGACTTCTAATTAAAATATGTATGTATAATTCATTATTTTGTAGAGTGAGTTTACAAGGTCGTCCAGATATACTCTTGAGTGTCAAAGCTCATGTGGTTGAGCAGATTATTGAATTGTTAAACATGAGTAATGACAAAAAGTTGGAATGCATACACTTTGGTTCAGTTTTCTTCGGAACTTCAAAAATTGAACATGCACTTCTGTACAATAATAGCCCAGAACCCATAAATTGGGTGGCCATAATGCAAAATGATTCAGTTGGAGAAGAACTGGTAAGTAAATAGTGCAACAGGGGAAAATCGGGTATTATGTTTTGAAACAGATGGTTTTGAACTAATAACCAAAACAGCTGTTAAATTATTCTAAGTGCGTTTTAACATGCAGATATGATTCCATTTCATGTGTCTTCAAGGGCAACCTCAAAAAATTCTGTAAATTAAACTAACACTGATAGTGATAGTATCTGAAGTAAACCAACAAACGCTTCTTATAGATTAGTAGGTACTTGTGGGGATTTCTGTTCTCATCAATTTTTTAACAGTTCTTTTAATATTATGATGTGCCTCGGTCATATTTATGTATGTTTCTTTAAAGACATTCATATTCTTGATTTTCTAGACTAAAATTTCAACAATTATGTCATGATCTCTTAAAATATTTTATTTTATCGGGCGCCTGGGTGGCTCAGTGGGTTAAAGCTTCTGCCTTCGGCTCAGGTCATGATCTCAGGGTCCTGGGATCGAGGCCCATATCGGGCTCTCTGCTCGGCGGAGAGCCTGCTTCCTCCTCTCTCTTTCTGCCTGCCTCTCTGCCTACTTGTGATCTCTCTCGCTCTGTCAAAATAAATAAATTAAAAAAAAAATAAATAAAATATTTTATTTTATCTACGTTCTGCCGTAATATTCCTTTTAATTCTGATTTTATATTACAGGGTACAAATATTCGGCAAAAAACCGATGTTGCTTTAAATAATCTCACCTACTTAAGCAAAATAAAGAACATGGATGTTTCCACTTTTATCTCCTGTGTTCCTAATGAAGGGAGGTTATTACCTTATGAAAAGATTGTAATTACATTTTGTTTCAGCCCAAAGTAAGCAAAAATTCAGTTATGGTGTTTGTTTTTCTTTTTTTTTTTTATCAATCGAAAGTATGTCAACATACATTCATCATACTGACTTTAACAATAAAACTGGTCAAAAGGCACCAATCAGATTTTTTTTTATTGTGGTTCTCAATGATTCTAACATGGTTAATATTTCGATATTTAAAAATTTTGTTCTAAGTTTTTCATGTTCGATTACAAATCTCTTCAGACCTTGTAGAAGTGGAAGTTTCATATGGTTTTGCATCGTGGGCCCAGATGAATCTGTGCAACAAGACCTTGTTGTCCCTGCAGAAATAGGTGATAGCCAGTGGCATGCAGGATACGTCGGTCCCTCCAAAGGGGATGCGGGTCTCTGGCCACTGCAAGATGCTTGCTAAGGAGCATGAAGAGTAAGCCTATGGCAGCTGCTGGGATCCACCACCCTTGCTTGCTGAAACTCATGCCGATTTGTAGGACATTTGCCAATGTATCTTTTCCATTGTTCTCTGTACTTGGTTTGGTTATTTAGTTTGAAAATATATTTGGAAATGCTGTTTTAAATACATAGGAACAATTTCAACTCTACTTGAGAGGTGGCCGTGTGCGGCGATAATCGATCGAACAGTACGTTTACCTTTGTGAGGAGGCAGTGTTCAGTGTGCTTCTCTCTGTGGCAACAGGGTCGCTTGATGATGACTGGCTGGTGAAGACTGAATTGTATTTTAATTTAAGGATGGTAATAAATCAAGTAATTGTTCTATTTGTACAATCTGTAATTGCCTCATGAATGATATTTTCCCGCAGGCAATTTCTTTGGCCAACGTATAAGATTCTGTTTAACACACGATCTTTGAAATTCTAAATATTCTTGTTTATGGCAGCATGTTAGCTTTATCTGAGAGTCTAGCATAAACTCATAGGTATGATTACGATTGGAAGTCTTAGTTAAATATATTTTTAACAAGCTACTTGGCTTCCTATGTAATATTTCACATCAATCTTTTTTTTTTTTTAATGTGTATTTGAGTATCCACTGCTAAAAAAGCTGAGCTGGAGGTAAGCAAGTAAAGACAGTCAATGCACAGATCTAGAGATAACCCATTTCTGACGTTGGTCCTTCGCTTTTCCCATCTTTCCTTTCCTTTTCTCCTTTGACAAGATTTGGCTGTTACCAAGTCTTATTCTCCGAATTGCTTGTTTTCCTCTAAGAATATGGTGAATCTGGGTAGCAATATGTGCTTAGTCTACAGGAGGGGACAGATATGGAACAGAGGTTTGCAGTTACTCCCAGAGGTAAGAAGGACTATTGGAGAGAATTGAATGGAGCCCTTAACTAGCAATGAACTTGGCCTGGAAAGAAAATCCTTTACATAGAAAGTGACAGTGGAGCTGGACCTTGACAACTTAGTGTTTTTAAATTACTTTTGTCTTGCAAATGTTGTCATGAACCCATTTTCTGAATCTTTTACATTTCGTGGCCTTTTGGCAAGTCTCTGTATCTGGGCAATAATTTTGGAAAATGGATTACAATTATATATTTTTTCCTTAACTTTTATCTGTTTGCATAGATTTAAGGATTGGGTTGATTCCTCTTGAGAGGAAATAGAGTGTATCATCTTTGCTTTCAAAATAATTGATTGTAATTTTTTACAGGCTAATGATTGATGGTATAAAGAATAATGATCCTTCACACAGGCAGGACTATGCTCTCTTTTTGAGATTTGAGTCTGTGGGAAGTAAAGATGGATTTTTGAGGGATGATAACAGTAAAACCATCAAAAGTAAGTGTGAAGTGAACATAAGCATCAAAAATATGGCCGTTTAAATTATTTAAATTTTGGGTCTCATATTTGTAGAGGCAATTTAATAAAAGTATATAATTATTGAGTAGAAAAAATGCAAACATTCAAGAGACTTTAAAATGTCTTTTGTGACATGTTAAGAAAGAAGTCAACCCTTAGAATCATTTACATAAAAATTTACCAATTTAGAATTTAGATGACTTCATTTTTTTATTTTTTTTATTTTTTATTTTTTATTATTTTTTTAAGATTTTATTTATTTATTTCACAGAGGGAGAGAGATCACAAGGAGGTAGAGAGGCAGGCAGAGAGAGAGGGGGAAGCAGGCTCCCTGCTGAGCNGGGAGCCCGATGCGGGCCTCGATCCCAGGACCCTGAGATCATGACCTGAGCCGAAAGCAGAGGCTTTAACCCACTGAGCCACCCAGGCGCCCGACTTCATTTTTTTTAAATGGCAGTAGATAAACATGATAATCTAGAATTAAGGAATGACAAAAGAAAATAAAAATCCCACCTGGCTTCCCATTTCAGCCTATGTTTTCTCTTAGAGATTAATATGGGAACAAACGATCCATTCCGTCTCTACCAGACCTTTATTTTATTTTATTTTATTTTAAAGATTTTATTTATTTATTTGACACAGAGAGAGAGATTACAAGTAGGCAGAGAGGCAGGCAGAGAGACAGGGAGAGGAGGAAGCAGGCTCCCTGCTAAGCAGAGAGCCCAATGCGGGCCTGGATCCAAGGACGCTGAGATCATGACCTGAGCCGAAAGCAGAGGCTTTAACCCACTGAGCCACCCAGGCGCCCTAAAATGCACAATCTTCTTTTGGACTGTAGCTACAATGCTCTACGTATAAAACTGTTCATTCACCCAATTAGAGCCTATAGTTTTATAGTTTCTACCTTCTCTCTAGTGTCTCCAAAACTTCACGTTTATGTTATTGCCCAGCTTATATTCCCTTGTCCATTATTTTAATGATCTTTTTCCATGTACACTTGTTTCTTGGCCCATATCCCATAGTGACTGAATGACAAGCCTCTAATCTGATTAAATTCAACTCTTAGCCTACCCTGGGTCTGCAACTGGGAAGCTAATTGTGCTGGGGAAAGCACAAAACCATGCTGTGCTGTTCTACTTTTTAATCTATAATTACTAACCTCAAGTGGGTCCTTTAAGATGGATGACATTCCTGCTGCATTCCTCCTTTTCTTCACTTTCTCACAGTATGAGATCAGTCTCACACACCTTCCCTTCTCACCTCAAACCTGCAAGACTTCCTCCTTTGTCTTTAAACTTGTAAATATATTAAGTGACCTAGCAGACATTTCCACTTAGATATCTGTTAGGCATCTCAAACTTAACGCGTCCAGGAAAAACCTCCTGGTTTCCCCATAACCTGTCTTTCCTGTCTCAAAAATGGCAATTCTGTCACTTCTGTTGCCCAGGCTCAAGACCTTAGCTTCACCATTTATCATGTGTTCAGTTTCCTATTTTATATCCAGTCCGGCTGCAAATTTTGTTAAATCTCCCCTTAAAACTGTATGTTAAATCTGACCATTTCTCACCCTTCTTCTACTACTCTTACCTAGCCATATTGGGTTCCTTAGGGTTTTCGGAATGTGCCAAGGAAATTCCTACCTTAGAGTCATTGTATTTGCTCTTCTGTCTGCCTGGAATGCACTTTTCCTGGATTATCACATGATTTTCTTACTGAGTTCCTTTATATTTTTGCTCAAATGTCTCCCTATCAAGAGAGACCTTTTTGGACTTTCCTATATAAAAGAGCAGCCCCAAGACTTTGTGTTCTGTCTTACCATTGTAGGAGAGAAAAAATAATTTTCCCTCTACCTCTCTAGGATCTTGGTTGAGACCTCCCTAGTAAAAGACAGCTTAAGAAGGTGGGGGGGGCACCTGGGTGGCTCAGTAGGTTAAGCGTCTGCCTTCGGCTCAGGTCATGATCCTGCGTCAGGCTCCCTGCTGGGTGGGAAGCCCGCTTCTTCCTCTCCCGTTCTCACTCTCTCACGAATGAATAAAACCTTAAAAAAAAAAAAAAAGACAGGTTAAGAGGGGAAAAAAGCTAAGAGAAGTTTAATAGCATGTATGCCTCCTCTATACATGGGAGGGACCCAGGAAAACTGAGTAACTCCCCAAAATGGCTGGAACCCTCACTTTAAATACCATCTCCAGTTAAAGACAAAAGATGGCGGGATGTGGCAGCCAGTTATGGGAGGTTTTCAGGTCACAGTAAGGGAGGGTATGGTTGTTATGCAGACTTAAGTATCTGCCTTCTTTGATGAGAGTTTCTTTCCGGTAGTTTTCAGAGCTTTTCCTGTGTCTGCTATTATATAATAATAGTAAGATTAAGATGATCCTTATGCCAGGAATGCCTGGATGGCTCAGTCCATTAACTGTCCGGCTTTGGCTCAGGTCATGATCCCAGAGTCCTGGGATTGAGTCCCCGCATCCTTCTCCCTCTGTCTGCCACTTCCCCCTGCTTGTGCTCTCTCTCTCTCTGACAAATAAGTACGTAAAATTTTAAAAAATAACCATTATGCCAAAGAGGCATATTTTTGGGTGACAAATTGTGCTCTCCTTCACCCAACGTTACTTTTCCCCATAGCACTTATCCTGTCTGAAATGCTATATATTTCCTTATTTTATTGTCAATGTCACCTCCCTAGAATATAAAGTCCATGAGAGCAAGAACAGTGTCTGTTTTATTCACTGCAGTATCCCCACAGCCTAGAAGAGTACTTGGCATAGAGAAGGCAGTTAATAATTTTGTTGAATGAAAGATTGAATGAGCTACCCATGTCTCATCAAGTCTTTCAGATGATACTATTTGGACCAAGCAAATATATGCTGGATTCCCACCACTTTTTAGGTTAAAGAGCTATTATTGCTTTTACAGGTGATCGATTTCAGAAATTGGAATTAGCAGTGACAGGCACAGGACTTCCTGTCTTACTACAGTTCGATCCTGGAAGGGTCCTTAATTTTGCACCTTGTTTCATGGGTGGACATTCAGAGTGTCTCTGTATTATGCAAAATCGATCCAACTCACTTCCTGTGATGTACCGCTTTCAAAAAACTGCACATTTTAAAATTGATCCTGAAAGGGGCAAGATTGATGAAGGATGTATCCAGGTAAGATAATTATTCGATGCTTTCACATGCTTCAGATATTTTAAGATTCACTAAGATGACATGCAGAGGATTAAAAACTTCATTTTGTTCCACCAGTATTATAAATTGTATCTCTTCTGAGGCCTCGTTGTGAATACTTTAGTGTTGGCACTTGTACAGTACCTGTAATTATTTGTTAAGTGCCTTTTATGTGCCAGGGAAAGCATTTGACGCCGTAGGGAATGTAAAGAAGGACAAAACATAGTTATTGCTTCCAAGGATTTTTTTTTTTTTTTTTTTTTTTTTTTTTTTTTTTTGTTTTTTTTTTTTTTTTTTCCAGGGGCGCGNGAGCTTTAGCCCTCCCTGTCTTGGGTGGGTGCAGGAACAGGTCCCGAAGCCTTTGTCTAGGACAGTGGAACCCAGCAACCAGAGGAGGGATGCCCCTGAGCCAGTAGTTGCCCATAGCTGCAAAAAGTGAAAAGGAGGTAGGAACCTTGTCCCAGGCACTTGTCCCAACCTCAGAGATGCTGAAGGGAGTGCAAGATGCTTTGGGACTAACCCCGAGACTGAAGATCGGCCAAGTTGGGATGCACACACGAAGGAAGAGTGGCAGTCCAGTGCCCCACCAGCAGAGGCTATCGCGCCATGCTGTAGTTAACACAAGACGGAAGGGAGAGGGTTAGCAGTTTGGCCTCTGAGGGGTCCCGGCCTTGCCCTCCTGTGAGGTGAGGTGGTATGGGGGAAAACTGCCCCATAGTCTTTACTAGTTGCTGAGGGGTGAGTTTCTCAGCCTTTTGCCTAAGTGCGTGCCCTTTGCACCCCCAACTCTTTAGTGGCTGATGTGAAGGGCATCCTGCAGCCGTGGTCGCGGGCATTATGTGTCGCGGGCACAGTGAGGGGTGGCGGGTGTAGAGTAGGCTCACAACAGGAGGCTTGTCATCATCAGATAGGCCAGCAGACAGGGTTAGTAGGTGTCTGAGTGCAGGGAGGACAACAGGTCCTGGCACGGGTGCTTGTGGTCTTGGAGTGCCTTGTACAGGCCCACCGCTAGCGGAGCAGGGACATATCCCGTCACAGCAGCCCCACCATCCCCCTCACCACCCCCTTGCGCAGTCACGGGGTGGGACGCGGTGGGGTGGGGGGAGTTCCGCACGGGCGGGACTGGGACGCAGGTGGCTCCGCGCCTCTCCTTTCCGCTGTGGCTGCGCCTGCGCCTGCGCCTGCGCGTGCGCCTGCTGGAGACTGGCTTCCGCCTGGTCCCCAAGCCCCAGCGTGTGGCCTGCAGGCCGCTTGGTAGTGGTGGTGGAAACCCCACTGGGACACAGTGCGCGTCACCCCCTGCCTTGGACTGGGGCAACCGGGTCTTGGTCTGCCGGTGCAGATGGCGATGGCTCCTTTCCTGCAGCGCTCCGCCCAGTAAGAATTTTTTTTATGTGCTAAGGAAGTGTAAAACATACATACCAACAGTTATGGTTTAAGAAGAACGCAAAATGTGTAGGAAGGTGATAGAGAAACCCAGAGGACAGTGTTTTTACTTCCAGCCAGGTAGCAAGGTCTGCCCGTGATAGTAACATGAGCCAGACCTTGAAGATTGAGCAGAATTTTCAAATTTGAGGGCGCCTGGGTGGCTCAGTGGGTTAAAGCCTCTGCTTTCGGCTCAGGTCATGATCTCAGGGTCCTGGGATCGAGGCCCGCATCGGGCTCTCTGCTCAGCAGGGAGCCTGCTTCCCCTTCTCTCTCTGCCTGCCTCTCTGCCTCCTTGTGACCTCTCTCCCTCTGTGAAATAAATAAAATCTTTAAAAAAAAAAAAAAAAAAAAGAATTTTCAAATTTGAAACTGGTTGTACTTAACTGGCCTAGGTCTCGAACTGCTGGTGTGGAGCAGGCAAGCCGAAGTCTGAGGAATGCCTGTGAATTCAAGGCCCGCTTCTGTCTTTCTCACTACTCACGTTAACTCTTGTCTGTGTTCTCTAAACCAGGGTTGGCTGACTATGCTTCACAGGCCAAATCTGGCCCGCTGCCTGTTTTTTTATTTGTTTAACATATAATGTATTAT
Source organism: Ailurus styani (assembly GCA_002007465.1). Classification (NCBI taxonomy): domain Eukaryota; kingdom Metazoa; phylum Chordata; class Mammalia; order Carnivora; family Ailuridae; genus Ailurus; species Ailurus styani. The sequence goes on along the minus strand of LNAC01000391.1, from coordinate 777,256 downwards.
TTGCCCAAGGTACAGGTCTGTGAATCATCAGGCTTCCCCATTTCATAGCGCTCACCATAGCACAATGCCTGTTTTTTTTAAAGTAAACTAACTACTTTTGGAACAAAGCTGCTCTTATTGTGTGTTGTCTGTGGCTGCTTTCATGCTACAAAGGCAAAGTTGAATAGGTGTGAGAGAGCTCTGTTGACTTTAAAAATAAGATAGTTAAAGGGACACCTGGGTGGCTCAGTCAGTTAAGTGTCTGCCTTTGGCTCAGGTCATGATCCTGGAGTCCCAGAATCGAGTCCCACATCGGGCTCCCCACTCAGCTTCTTCCTCTGATGCTTCCCCCTCTCATGCTCGCTCTCTCAAATAAATAAATGTAAATTCTTAAAAAGAAAAGATAGTTATTTTGCCAGCAAAACTGGATTTACTTGGGAATAGCAGAGAACTGTAATTCGGGGCAAACAAGCTATGGCAAAAACCATAGGCTTGTCCAACAACCAAAGAGAGGAATGTTAGTTTAGGAGAAGGAGGAGGAAGTTGGGAGTGGTTATTTTGAAGGAAAAGCCATTGAAGAAGAGCAGGAGTTCAGGGTGATGCCCGTTTGTTGTTGGCTGAGTTGCTGGGGTAGTCAGTTTCTTATAGGACATGCACTGTACATCTTTTCTGGTTGGGACCTGTAACTGATGATTCTTTCCAAGCCACGTTTCTTCCTGTAATTGAAGTCTAGTGGCAGGGCGTGAGAGCTCCTCCTTCTGGCATCCCGATTCCATTTTAGCGATGTTTCCTTTTATTAATTTTTACAGTTACATGGCCCATAAAGCCCAAAATATTTACTGTCTGGCCATTTACATAAAAAGTTTGGAGACTTGCTCTAAACACTAGCAAGCATGAATGCTTTCAGTTTCACCTCAGGTTCTTCTGTTACCATCTTTTTCTCCATTGCGTTGTGATATGGCTCATAAAGTTATTGATGGAAGCTTTCTCCTAGTTGCAATCAGGAACTATTGTATACATGTTTAAATGCATGCAGCTCATATTTATAACTTTTCCTGCTTCATTAGAATGACTCACTTCCGTCCCCTCAAATTTGGATAGATTTAATCAGTCTTTATAGAATAACAACTGATGTTAACCACATTATGCAAAATGTTTGCTTTTTAACTGCTTCCTAGACTTTCTTTAGTTCAATCCTCTTAAATCTACCAACTCAGTTTATTTTCTCCAGCGACATGTATCTCTTTCAAAATGTGTCTGATAGCTAAGTTCCAAGTGTCATTTTTAACCCTCTGTGTTTTTGGGTTTCTCAAGCACTAATAACTTTCAGATTAATAAAAACAATGTGGAAAGGGTGTGGGGGGTGTTGCTGGAGACCTGTGGCTTACACCGGGCGGTCAGATCGTCTGTTAGAAGTGACATTGGGGGTGCCTGTGTGGCTCAGTCGGTTAAGCATCTGCCTTCAGCTCAGGTCATGCTCCCAGGGTCCTGGGATCGAGCCCCATGTCAGGCTCCCTATTCAGCGGGGAGTCTCCTTCTCCCTTTGTCTCTCTACCAGCTCATGCTCTCTCTCTCTCTCTCAAATAAAAAAAAAAGTGACACATTGTTTAGGAGTGAGATAAGATTATTCTTTTTAGTACTAGCTTATTGAACTAGAATTCACGTACGATAAAATTCACACATTTAAAGGGTATAATTCAGTAGTATTTAGTATATTCACAGAGTTGTGCTACTATTAGCACTAATTCTACAACATTCTCATCATCCCGGGAAGAAGCTGTGTCCATTAGCAGTCACTCCCCCTTCTTATTTCTCAGCCTGTGGCAGCCACTAATGTGTTTTCTATGTCTATAAATTTCCCTATTCTTGACATTGCATATAATCATAAAATATGAGGACTCCGTGTTTGGTTTCTTTGACTCAGCATTATATTTTCAAATTGCATCAGTGTTGAAGTATGTGTCATTTTTATGGTGAGGACACTTAAGATCTACCGTCTCATCAAATTTCAAGTGTACCATATAGTATTGTTAACTATAGTCACCATCTCCAGAACTTACTCATTTTGCAGAACTGAAACTTTGTGCCCTTTGACCAACATCTTCCTATTTGCCCTTCCCTCCTACCCCTGGTAACCACCTTCTAATCTTTTTCTGTTTAGATATTTTAGATTCTGCATGTAAGTGAGATCATGTAGTATTTGTCTATCTGTGTCTGGTTTATTTCACCTAATATAATGTTCTCTAAGCTCATCCATGTTGTCACAGACCAGGATTTCCTTCTTTCTTAAGGCTGAATAAAATTCCATTATTCTTCTGCATGTGGATATCCAGTGTTTCCAGCACAATTTATTAAAGAGACTGTCTTTTTTCTTCTGTGTGTTCTTGGCATTCTTGTTGCAGTCTAGTTGATTGTAAAGGCACAGATTTATTTGTGAGCTCTTTATTCTGTTCATATGTTTATATGTCTTTTTTATGCCAGTACCATACTGTTTTGGTAACTGTAGCTTTGTTTTTTTTTTTAGTTTTGTTTTTATTGTAGCTTTGTAATATAGTTTGAGATCGGGAAGTATGATGCCTCCAGCTTTGTTCTTTTTGCTCAAAATTGCATTGGCTATTCAGAATTTTGTGTGTTTAAATTAGGAACAAAAAGAGTAAAATACGGGGTGCCTGGGTGGCTCAGTGGGTTAAAGCCTCTGCCTTCGGCTCAGGTCATGATCTCAGGATCCTGGGATCAAGCCCCGCATCAGGCTCCCTGCTCAGCAGAGAGCCTGCTTCCTCCTCTCTCTCTGCCTGCCTCTCTGCCTACTTGTAATCTCTCTCTCTGTGTCAAATGAATAAATTTAAAAAATCTTTAAAAAAAAAAAAAAGAGTAAAATACTTAGGAATAGACTTAACCAAAGAGGTGAAACACTTATACACTGAAAATTATGAAACATTGATGAAGGGAATTAAAGAAGGCACAAATAAAGAGAAAACCATCCTGTGTTCATGGTTAGAAATAATATTTTTAAATGTCTATACTACCCAAAATGGTCTATGGGTTTATTACAATCCTTATCAAAATCCCAGTGGTGTTCTTTAGGAAATAGAAAAAAATCTAGAAATTCGTATGGACAGGTTTTCAGTACTCTTCAGTATACACAGAAGAGTAGAATTGTTGAATCATGTGATAACTCTGTTTAACCTTTGGGAAACTATTATATTGTTTTCCAAAGAGATTGCACCATTTCATAACTTACCAACAATGAATATGTGTTTTAATGTTCTAATACCTCCACACCTTTGCCCATATTTGTTAATATCCTTCTTTTTGATTATATCTATCCCATTGGGTACAAAGTGGCTTCTCACTCCAGTGACTATTGATGGTGAATGTCTTTTAATATGCTTGTTGTGCATTGGTGTATCTTATTTAGAGAAATGTTTATTCATGTCTATAATAGGTAGAATAATGACCACTTTAAAGTGTCCTTATCCTAATCTCTGGAATTTGTGAATATGTTTTGTTTCATGGCAATGGAGAATTTAGGTTTTAATTGGAAGTAATGTTGACAATCATTTGACCTTAAAATGGGGAGATTAACCTGGATTATCTGTGTGGGCCCAATATAATCACAGGGGTACTTAAACATAAAATTAGGAGGCAGAAAAAATGTCAGTGTCAGAGTGATGTGATGTGAAAAATATTTGCATGTCCGTTACTGGCTTTGATAATGGAAGGGGAGGGTGATGAGCCAAGGAATGCCGATGGCCTCTAGAAGGTAGGAAATGATAAGGAAATAGATTCTCCACTAAACACCAGAAATGAACGTTGTTTTGCTGAAATCTTGGTTTTGGTCCATTGAGATTGGAGTCAGACTTTTGACCTACGGAAGTAGAAGATAAGAAACCGAGCTATTGTAGCCCACAGAGTTGTTTGTAATTTGTTATTGTAACAGCAGGAAACTAATACAATATTCTTTACCCAGTTTTAATTGGGATATTTATCCTTTATCAAAAGTTCTTTATGTATTCGAGATACAAGTCCTTTATCAGATATGTGAATTGCAAATATTTTCTCCCCTTCTGTGGGGTTTTTTCTCATTTTCTTTTTTTCTCCTTTAAAATACAAAGGTTTTAAAGTTTGATTAAGTCCAATGTATTTTTTTCTACCCTTTTGTCCCTTGTGCTTTTAGTATCATATCTTAGTTGTTCTACAATATCCAAGGTCATTAAGACTTGTTCCTATGTTTTCCTCTAGGAAATTTAGCTTATACATTTAAAATATATTACCCATTTTGAGTTTTATATAGTGTTATTTAGAGATCTAGATTCATTCTTTTACATATAGATGTCTGGTTATCTTGGAAGCTTGGCATACTTATTGACAAAACATTTGATTGTAAATGTAAGAGTTTATGGACTCAATTCTATTTTATATCTATGTTTATCCTTATGCCAATATCACAGTGTACTGATTAGTGTTGTAGTAATTTTTGAAATTGGGAAATGTGAGTCCTTCAGATTTGATCTTTTAAGGAAATTTTTGACCCATTTGAGACCCTTGAAAGTTCATATGAATTTTAGAATTAACTTACTAATTTCTATAAAAACAAGAATAAGAACAAAACACCCCAGCAGCTGGGATTTTGATAGGAATTGTGTTGAATATGTAAATCTGTTTGAGAGTATTTCCATCTTAACAATATTAAATTTTGCAATTTATGAAAATTGGATAGCTTTCCATTTAATTTCTTTCAGTTATTTTAATAATATATAATAATAAATTTTAATAAAAATTATTTTAATTTCTTTCTTTTTTTTTTTTAAGATTTTATTTATTTATTTGACACAGAGAGAGAGATTACGAGTAGGCAGAGAGGCAGGCAGAGAGACAGGGAGAGGAGAAAGCAGGCTCCCTGCTGAGCAGAGAGAGCCCGATGTGGGCCTCGATCCCAGGACGCTGAGATCATGACCTGAGCTGAAAGCAGAGGCTTTAACCCACTGAGCCACCCAGGCGCCCTAATTTCTTTCTTTTAAATTTCTTTCAGTGGTGATTAGTAGTTTGCAGTATACATGTCTTGCCATTCTTTTAAAAATGTATTCCTAATAGTCTATTCCTTTTGTCGCTGTGTAGTGAAATTGTATTTTTAAATTGATTTTTGTATCGTTTACTGCTGGTATATAGAAATGCAATTGATTTTGTATATTTACCTTGTATCCTGTAACCTTAAAATCATTTATTCTGATGATTTTCAGTGGGTTCTTTGGGATATAAGATTAATGTTATCTGTGAATAGAGACCGTTTTATCCCTTCCTTTCCAATCTGAATGAATTTTATTTCTTTTTTCTTACATCATTGTCTTGGCTAGAACCTCTACTATGGTATTAAATAGAGGTGACAAGAGAGGATATTTTTCTTCTTCCTAATCTAAGGGAAAAGCATTTAATCTTTCACCATTAAGTATGATGTTAGTTGTGGGTGTTTCATAGGTTGCATTTACAAACATGGGGAAGTTTTCTTCTACTCCAAGTGTTCTAGGTATTTTTATTGTGAAAATGTATTTTCTCAAGTACGTTTTCTGTGTCTATTAGAGTAATAATGTGTTTTTTGCCCTTTATTAAGATGGTATGTTACATTGATATTCTGATGTTAAACCTGGGATAATTCCCTGTTGTATATAGTGAAAATCCTTTGTACATATTGCTGGATTCAGTTTGATAGTATTTGGTTGAGGAGTTTTGCATATGTATTCGTTAGGGACATTGGCTCATAGTTTTCTTAAATGTCTTTGGTTTTGACGTTGGAGTAAAACTGTCACAGAATAAGTTGGAAAGTGTTCTCTTCAGATTTTTGGGAAAGTTTGTGAAGGACTGGTGCTAATTCTTCTTTAAATGTTTGATTAAAAAAATGTTTGATAAGATTCACCCTCAAAGCCATCATGTTCTGGGCTTTTCAGTATCAGAAGTTTTTTGATTTCTAATCAATCTCTTGTTATCCCAGGGCTATTCAGATTTTTTATTTCTTCTGGAAACAATCTTAGAAGTTTGCCTCTGTCTAAGAATTTGTCCATATCATCTAGGTTATCTAATTTGTTGGCATACACTTGTTCATCATATTACCTCATACTTTGTTTTGTGTGTGTATGTCAGTTTTTGGTTTTCTATTTATGGAAATCAACTACTTTGTTCACATGCATTTTATTTTATCTAAATAGTTTTTTTCTTTATTAAGCTTTTAATTTTGATTCCAGTATAGTTAACATTCAGTGTTATGTTAGTTTCAGGTATACAATACAGTGATTCAACACTTCTGTACATTACTCAGTGCTCGTCATGATAAGCACACTCCTTACTCCCCATCACCTGTTTTCACCCGTCGCCCCACCCACCACACCTCTGGTTGTTCTCTATAGTTAAGAGTCTGTTTCTTGCGGCACCTGGGTGGCTCAGTTGTTAAGTGTCTGCCTTCGGTTCAGGTCATTATCCCAGGGTCCTGGGATTAAGTCCCGAGTCAGGCTCCCTGCTCAGCAGGAAACCTGCTTCTCTCTCTCCCACTCCCCCTGCTTGTGTGTTCCCTCTCTCGCTGTGTCTGTCTCTGTCAAGTACATAAAAATCTTAAAAAAAAAAAGTCTGTTTCTTCAATTGTCTCTCTATCTCTCTCTCTCTTTTTTTTCCTTTTTCACTTGTTTTGTTTCTTATATTCCACATATGAGTGAAATCATGTGGTATTTGTCTTTCTCTGACTGACTTATTTTGCTGAGCATTATATTCTCTAGCTTCATCCATGTTGTTGCAAATGGTAAGATTCCATTCTTTTTAATGTCTCAGTAATATTCCATTGTGCATATATGTATATATATTTATGTGTGTATATATATGTATATATGGCATCTTTATCAATTCATATATTGATGGACACTTGGTCTGCTTATATAATTTGGCTATAATAATGCTGCAATAAACATAGAAGTGTATATATCCTTTTGAATTAGTGTTTTTGTATTCTTCAGGTAAATATCTAGTAGTGCAATTGCTGGATCACAGGGTAGTTCAATTTTTAACTTAAAAATTTTTTTTTATTTTTGTTTATTTGACAGAGAGATTGAGAGAAAGAGAGAATACACAATCAGAGGGAATGGTGGGCAGAGGGAGAGGGAGAAGCAGGCTCCTGGCTGAATGAGGAGACCGATATGGGGCTTGATCCCAGGACCCTGGGATTGTAACCTGAGCCAAAGGCAAATGCTTATCCAACTGAGCCACCCAGGCGCCCCTGTTTTTAACCTTTTTTTTTTTTTTAAGATTTTATTTATTTATTTGACACAGAGAGATTACAAGTAGGCAGAGAGGCAGGCAGAGAGACAAGGAGAGGAGGAAGCAGGCTCCCTGCTGAGCAGAGAGCCTGATGCGGGCCTCGATCCCAGGACGCTGAGATCATGACCTGAGCCGAAAGCAGAGGCTTTAACCCACTGAGCCACCCAGACGCCCTGTTTTTAACTTTTTGAGGAGTCTCCATACTGTTTCCCACAGTGACTGCACCAGTTTGCATTCCTACCAGCAGTGCAAGAGGGTTCCTTTTTCTGCACATCCTCACCTACACTTGTTTCTTGTGTTGATTTTACCCATTCTGATTGGTGTAAGGTAATACCTCGTGATTTTGGTTTGTATTTCCCTGATGATCAGTGGTATTGAGTATCTTTTCATATGTCTGTTGGCCTTCTGTATGCCTTCTTTGGAAAAAAAGTTCATGTCTTCTGCCCATTTTTTTTTTTTTTTTTTAAGATTATTTATTTATTTATTTCATTCTGATTGGTGTAAGGTAATACCTCGTGATTTTGGTTTGTATTTCCCTGATGATCAGTGGTATTGAGTATCTTTTCATATGTCTGTTGGCCTTCTGTATGCCTTCTTTGGAAAAAAAGTCTGGGCCGAAAGCAGAGGCTTTAACCCACTGAGCCACCCAGGCGCCCTCTTCTGCCCATTTTTAATTGCATTATTTTTTTTTGAGTGATGTGTTGTATAAGTTCTTCATATATTTTAGATACTAACCCTTTATCAGGTATGTCATTTGCACATAGCCTCTCCGATTTAATGGGTTGTCTTTTAGTTTTGTTGATTGTTTCCTTCACTGTGCAGAAGCTTTTTATTTTAATGTTTCCTCAGTTTTTTTTTATTTTATAAATAAAATATTTTATTTATTAATTTGACAGAGGGAGAGAGCACAGGCAGGGGGAGCAGCAGACAGGAGAGGGAGAAGCACGCTCCCTGCTGAGCAGGGAACCCAATGTGGGGCTTGATCCCAGGAGGATCAGGATCTGAGCTGAAGGCAGATGCTTCATGGACTGAGCCACACAGGCATCCCATTCCCTCACTTTTTATCACTGATAGTGATAGGCTCTCTCTCTCTTCTCAGTTGTAGCAAATTGAGTCTTACTCTCTTTTTTTGTTTTTTTGCTTGGTAAGTCTAGCTAATGATTTTCCATTACTGTTGATCGTTTCAAAGACAGTTCCGGATTTGTAGATTGTCTCAATTGCTTTCAGTTCTCTATTTCATGTATTACTGCTTTTTTTTTTTTTAAATATTTTATTGTTTATTTGACACAGAGAGAGATTACAAGTAGGCCGAGAGGCAGGCAGAGAGACAGGGAGAGGAGGAAGCAGGCTCCCTGCTGAGCAGAGAGCCTGATGCGGGCCTCCATCCCAGGACGCTGAGATCATGACCTGAGCTGAAAGCAGAGGCTTTAACCCACTGAGCCACCCAGGCGCCCTCATGTATTACTGCTTTTGTCTTTATTATTCCTTTTCTTCTCTTCACTTTGGGTTTACTTTGTTCTTCTTTTTTCTATTTCTTAAGTTGGAATTTTTAGGTTATTGGTTAAAGACCTTTTAAATTTATTTCTTTTTTTTTAAACTTTAAAAAATATGTATTTATTAATTTAAAGATTTTATTTTTATTTATTTATTTCTGTGAGAGAGAGAGAGCGTGAGAGGGGAAAGGTCAGAGGGAGAAACAGGCTCACCATGGAGCAGGGAGCCCAATGCGGGACTAGATCCTGGGACTCCAGGATCATGATCTGAGCCGAAGGCAGTCGCTAATCAACTGAGCCACCCAGGCGCCCTATTTATTTATTTTTGACACAGAGAGAGAGAGAGAGAGAGAGAGAGAGAGAGTGTATGAGCAGGTGTGAGCACGAGTGGAGGGAGGGACAGAGGGAGAAGCCGACTCCACGCTAAGAAGGGAGCCCGGTGTGGGACTTGATCCCAGGACAGTGGGATGGGCACCTAAGCCAAAGGCAGATGCTTAACTGACTGAGCCACCCAGACACCCGTAAATTTACTTCTAATCACAGCTTTTGCTGTATTCCATGAGTTTTGGTATGTTGTGTTATAGTTTTCCTTCATCTCAAGATATTCTCTAATTTCTCCTGAGATATCTTTGACCCATTGGTTACTTAGGAGTGTATTGTTTAGGGGTGCCTGGGTGGCTTGGTGGGTTAAAGCCTCTGCTTTCGGCTCAGGTCATGATCTCAGGGTCCTGGGATTGAGCCCTGCATTGGGCTCCTTGCTCAGTGGGGAGCCTGCTTCCTCCTCTCTCTGCCTGCCTCTCTGCCTCTTGTAATCTCTCTCTCTCTCTCTCTCTCTCTCTCTCTCTGTGTCAAATAAATAAATAAATAAATAATCTTAAAAAAGGAGTGTATTAATTTCTATATATTTGCAAGTTTTCCATAACTCCTTCTCTTTATTTGTTCTTTTTAATAATTTCTATACTTTATTGATAGTTTATTTTGTGAGATGTTTTCATACCTTTCCTAATTCTTTTTTTTATTGAGATACAATTGACATATAGTATTAGTTTCAGGGGTACAATGTAATGGTATTTGTATATATTGGAAAATGACCACCATAATAAGTATTTAATATCTATCGCTATATATAGTTATAGTTTTTTTCTTATGATAAGAACTCTTTAAGATTTATTCTTGTAGCAACTTTCAAATATGTGATATAGTATTATTAACTATAGTCACTATGTTGTACATTGTGTCTTCATGACTTATTTATTTTGTAACTGGTAATTTGTACCTTTTGACCCCCTTTACTATTTTACCCGCCTGCCTCCCCTTGTCCTGGTGTATACTGTGTATATCTGAGCTTGTTTTTTTGTTTTTGTTTTTGTTTTTAGATCCCACATATAAGTGAGTTCATATGGTTTTCGTCTTTATGTGTCTGACTTATTTCACTTAGCATAATGCCTTCAAAGTATATCCATGTTATCAAAAATGGGAAGGTTTTGTTCTTATTTTATTGCTAAACACTTGATATTTCTTGTCTTTTTGATAGTAGCCATTTTGACAGGTGTGCCATGATACTTCATTGTGGTTTTGATTTGCATTTCCCTGATGATTAGGGATGTCGAGTGATGATGATTAATGAGTGATACTTTTTTCCCTCCCATCGGTTGCCTTTTCATTTTGTTGATGGTTTCCTTTGCTGTACAGAAGATTTTTAGTTTGGTCAAGTCCCACTTTGTTTATTTTTTACTTTTGTTTCCTTTGCTTTTGGTGTCTTCCTTTAATGCTTTATTATTATTTTTTTTTTTTTTAAAGATTTTATTTATTTATTTGACACACAGAGAGAGATTACAAGTAGGCAGAGAGGCAGGCAGAGAGAGGAGGAAGCAGGCTCCCCGCTGAGCAGAGAGCCCGATGCGGGCCTCGATCCCAGGACCCTGAGATCATGACCTGAGCCGAAGGCAGAGGCTTTAACCCACTGAACCACCCAGGCGCCCATTCCTTTAATGCTTTGAACATATTTTCCATTCGTCCTTTGAGCATATTTATATTAGTCAACTTATCATCTTCGTCTAATAAATTCAACATTTGGGTTTCTTCAGGCACGGTTTTTTTCTTTCTTTTTTTTTTTTAAGATTTTATTTACTTATCTGACAGAGAGAGAGGGAGAGAGAGAGAGAACACAGGCAGGGGGAGCAGCAGAGGGAGAGGGAGAAGCAAGCTCCCCGCTGAGCAGAGAGCCCAACACGGGGCTCCATCCCAGGACCCCGGGATCATGACCTGAACCAAAGGCAGATGCATAACTGATTGAGCCATCCAGGTGCCTTGTCAGGCACAGTTTCTATTTATTGCATTTTTTATGTGTATTGGCCATACTTCCCTCTTTCTCTTCATGTCTCATAACTTTTTTTTGAAAACTGGGCATTTTAAATGCTATAATTTGGCAACTCTGAAATCAGATAGCTCCCAAGATTTATTGTCATTGCTATTTGTTTTTGTTGTTCTTTTTCTTTAGTGACTTTCTAGACTGAGTCTATAAATGTGGTTTTCTTTGTTATGTGCAGCCAGTCAAGGATCTGCTCAGTTAATTTAGGGGTCAGCTAATGATTGGGTAGAGCTTCTCTTAAATTTCTTGAATCAGTAAGTCTCAGCCTTTGCCAAGAGCCTTTGTGTAAGTGTATTAGGTGAGGCATATCTTCACTGTTCTGTCAGGTAGTTTGTAGCTTTTTTTGGCCTTTAATTTCACCTTGTGCGGAGTCTCAAAGTCAGCCAGATGTCAGAAATTAGAGCTTTCTCAAGTCTTTCCTGGGCATATACACTGTCATACACATGCATGTGGTGATCTAGATTCCCAGGAGTGTGTCAGAGCTATTCAGATATCCTCTGAATATTTTGTGTTTTTGTTTTCCTTTCTTTTTCCTTTTTTTCTTTTTTGTTTTATTTTGTTTTGCCTCTTATTGGCGTTAAATGGTAAAGCTATTTCAAGTTGCTGTGATGTTTAGCAATTTCTGCTGATTTTTTGATGGGGGGGAGGGTGAGGGTACAAATCAGGGGGGAGAGCGTTGTTTACAAAGAATGAGCCCTGAACCAGGTCATTTAAAAATAATACCCTTATAGTAGGTTTTTAGCTAGCTTCTAGGCAGGACAAATAGGGACAATTCTCTGGGGACAGGATTTTTGGAGAGCTCCAAACCCAATCTTTTCCCTCCCTGGCTGCTAGGCTAATAGTTTTTACAGCTGCCATAGTTACAAGGCTGTCATTTTTCAAGGAGAGCTCAAAACTGGGAATAGGAGGATGGGATTACAGTGTATAAAAATGACACAAAACCTGTTATTCTTTCAGAGATTCAGCTATTTTTTAAATTTTATTTAAATTCCGTTAGCCAATATATAGTACATCAATCGTTTTTGCTATAGTGTTTAATGATTTATTAGTTGCATATAACACCCAGTGCTCCTCACATCACATGCCCACCTTAATGTGTATCACCCAGTTACCCCATCCCCCCACCCACCTCCCTTTTCACAACCCTCAGTGTTTCCTGGAGTCAAGAGTCTCATGGTTTGTCTCCCTCTCTAATTTCTCTTCTCATTCAGTTTTCCCTCCCTTCCCCTACGATCCTCTGCGCTATTTCTTATATTCTACATAAGAGTGAAACCATATACTTGTCTTTCTGTGATTGACTTATTATTTCACTTAGCATAATCCCCTCCAGTTCCATCCATGTTGATGTAAATGGTTGGTATCCATCCTTTCTGATGGCTGAGCAGCTATTTTTTTCTTAAATACTCCTTAGATTTTTATAAGCTTTTGGGTAATTTTAAAATATGTGTGAAGTTGATTTTGACAATTATTCCAGCGGTTTCTTTCTCTTGTGGAGGAGTAGATATTTGGAGATTCTTGATTGGCTATTCTGGAGGTGCTTCAATACCATTGTTCTTAATTTTTTCTTAAATACTTATCCAATAATATATATCTTAAAAGTTTGTCAGTGTTGTGTATCGTATTTCTAAGCTTCTTTTATATTATGATGATGGACTAGCTCTCCTTAAAAATTTTATAAACAGTTTTTTTATTTGCTTCTTATTTTTTCCAACAGTTTAATATTATTTTTGTAATCCATTTGGACTGCTAAAACAAAATACCATAGATTGCATGGTTTATAAACAACGAATTTATTTCACGCAGTACAGTAGGCTTAAAGTCCTAGATCAAGGTGCCAGCATGGTCAGGCAAGGGCCCTCTTCCTGGTTGTAGCCTTTTTTTCTTCTTTGTTTAGATTTTATTTATTTTTTTTGACAGGGAGAGAGAGAGATTACAAGTAGGCAGAGAGGCAGGCAGAGAGAGGAGGAAGCAGGCTCCCCGCCGAGCCTGATCAATGCAGGGCTCCATCCCAGGACCCTGAGATCATGACCTGAGCCGAAGGCAGAGGCTTTAACCCACTGAACCACCCAGACGCCCCTGGTTGTAGCCTTCTAGTTGTATTATTACATGGTAGAAGAGTCTAGGGAGCTCGGTGGGACCTCTTTTATAAAAGCACTAATCCCATGACTTAATCACATCCCAAAGGTCCTACCTGTCTCCTAATTCCATCACATTGGACATTAGGTTTAAACATATGAGTTGTGGGGATTCACAAACATTCAGCCTATAGCAATTTGTTATTTTTTCTTTTTTTAGAATGTGACATGTTCATTCATTCCACATCAAGTAGGAGTCTTTAAAGTGAAGCAATTGATAGAGATTATTGGCTCAGTGGCAGATGAAAATTTGCATCCATCACTGAAACCTTTTCATCAAATATATTTAAATTTCAAGAGTGTCTGCAAACCTTCCACCAAGAAAGTTGTGATGAAGATTAATCCTGGTAAGCTAATGTGGACACACATTTTTTTAAATTAAGGTTATATAGGATTATTTTAACACACTAAATGCTTAGCTATGCATATCAAATGTGGTCTCATCTTGTGGTTCTTACCTTATGAATGCATCAAAATCACCTAGAAGCCCGGTTAAAATAGATCTCACTGGTCTATATCCCAGAATTGATTGTTAAATAAGTCTTTGGTAGAACCCAAAGATATGCATTTCTAACATGACCCTGACAGTTGTTGATGCTGCCATTTTGGGGATTATAATTTGCATAGCACTGATTTAGTGATCTATAAAACATTAAATATTTTAATGGTTTTTATATTTTATTCATCTACATTTTTGTTTGAGTCTATAATATAAACTACTTTTGACCATTCCATGGATTATCCTGTTGCTGCTATTTCCTGTAATACTCAATTATCTTCTATACATTGAGCCATATGAAATTGCTGATATTCAGCTCTCTCTGATCTATAAAATCTTATGATACATAGGCTAACCCATTCCTTCAAGTTACTATGTTTTCTTTTTTATATGTGCAGTATTTTCTAAATTGTTTTGTGTAGGTCCATTTATTAGATAAATTAGTTGTATTTTCTGAATTTGTTTAGGGATTTAGTTTTAAATTAGAACCAATGGTGTAGTGTATTAATACATGGATATTAATCAGAAAACTGAAATTCAAAAATTTAACTTAATACCAATTCTATAAAAGGTATATCCCCTTTCGTCAGTAATCCTACGGGACAGTTTGTGGTTAGAGACTTGCCAAAACACAAGAACCGTGCACCCGTTACAATGCTTCAATCAGCTATGACATCCCTTCACAATCATCGCATAAGTAAAGAGTCAACGAAGGGTGCACTGATAGCCTTTCCCAATGATCGAACTGCAAGTATCAGGTCTGGAGACCAGCATGAACTTTTCAGGTAACATGTTATATTAAAAACCAGAAATTTTGAAAGACACAATGACCAACATGATATGCAGGTCTTAGCAGATCCTGCTGTAACAAACTAATGAGGACGATAATAAAAATAGTAATAAAATTTTATTTTATCTCTCTAGTTTTACATTGGAGGTGATGGTTATTGAATGCTACTGTATTTGCTTTGTCTTACCTCTCATCACCTCTACTGTGTACTTTACAGGAAGGGAATGGTTTACCAGATGATTGTTAAAATATGCTTTTGACAAGTATAGAGTAATAGAAAAAAATCACTTTTAGAAATATATTAAGTTCTCAGACTTGACAGGCATATTCGCTGAGTTTGGCTGACAGCTTGAATTTATCTAAGGTAAAAATAAACATTTACAATTGTGAAGAACCAGTCATTATCATCATCATCATCACCTTTTTTCCCCTCAAAGTCACATTTCTCATAACCAATCCCAAATTGAACTAAAATCTCAACAATTAGGATCAAAAGTGATGTTAAACCTCAATTTATATCGATCAAAACCTCAAAGAAATCACTACTTTACAAGTGCTTAGTGAGAAGGAACCCAGGCATCTTGGTTTTTACACATTTGAGACTGAAACGAGTTTCTTTTCTGCCTGTTTATGTGCTATTAGTACACTATCTAAACTTGATAATGTCCCTGGGATTTCTCTACTTGTCTCTTTACCTTTGGTGAGTCATTGAGCTCACTTAATTTTACAGCCATTTTCTTGCAATATCATTTGATATTAGGCCATAATTGTTTTATTATCTACAATTGGAAAATTCCGAGTCCTTGCATAGGCAGTATTATTTTATTTTAAAAATTTTATTCATACCAGCTTTTTTCTCTTCTGTTTGACAAGTATCATGGAGCATAGGAGTACAAAAATCACTCAGATACCATTTTAAATAATTATATAGTATAAAAAAGAAAAAGTCATCTCTCCCTCTGATTCATTGCACTCCCTCCCATACAGGAGTATCTGTTGGAAACAATTTTTTATGTATCCTTGTCAGTTCTTTCCTATGCTTGTACAAATGTTTGTGTAGACATATGTTAATTTAATATTAATATTTTTTCTGTCTAAATCAGTCTTAATCATATGATCTAAAAATGCCAGATTTAAAAATATTCTTTATTTAAATTCAATTTAGATAAAATGTAGTATTAGTAGTTCTGCCAGATTTTAAAAAAAATTTTATTTTATTTAAATTCTATTAATTAACATATAGTGTATTATCAGTTCCAGAATGTTTTTTTTTTGTTTGTTTGTTTTTTTTAAGTTTCGGGGGTAGAGTTTGGTGATTCATCAGTTGCATATAGTACCCAGTGCTCATTACATCACGTGCCCTCCTTAATGCCCATCACCCAGTTACCCCATCCCCTCCCCACCTCCCTCCAGCAACCCTCAGATTGTTTAAATATGAAGAATCTCTTATGGTTTGTTTCCCTCTGATTTCATCTAATTTTATTTTTCCCTCCTTTCCCCCAAGATCCTGTTTTGTTTCTTAAATACCATGTATTAGCGAAATCGTGTAATAATTGTCTTTCTCTGATTGACTTATTTCCCTTAGCATAATACCCTCTAGTTCCATCCATGTTGTTGCAAATGGTAAGATTTCATTTTTTTGATGGCTGAGTAATATTCTATTGTGTATATATACCACCTCTTCTTTATCCATTCATCTGTCGATGGCCATCTGGGCTCTTTCAGTATTTCAGTATTTCACTATGTTTTTATCCTTTGAGTAAATACTAGTAGTGCAATTGCTGGGTTGTAGGGTAGCTCTATTTTTAACTTTCTGAGGAACCTTCATACTGTTTTCCAGAGTGCCTCTACCAGCTTGCATTTCTACCAAGAGTATAAGAGGGTTCCTCTTTCCTCACATCCTCGCCAACATTTGTTGTTTCTTGTCTTGTTAATTTTAGCCATTCTGACTGGTATGAGGTAGTATCTCATTGTGGTTTTGATTTGTATTTCCCTGATGCCAAGTGATGTGGAGCATATTTTCATGTATCTGTTGGCCATTTGTATGCCATCTCTGGAGAAATGTCCTCTGCCTATGTCTTCTGTTCATGTCTTCTGCCTATTTCTTCAGTGAATTATTTGTTTTTTGGGTATTGAGTTTGATAACCTCTTTACAGATCTTGCTAGTTTTATTTTTATTTTTTTTTTTTTAAGATTTTATTTATTTATTTGACACAGAGAGAGAGATTACAAGTAGGCAGAGAGGCAGGCAGAGAGAGAGGAGGAAGCCGGCTCCCTGCTGAGCAGGGAGCCCAATATGGGCCTTGATCCCAGGACCCTGAGATCATGACCTGAGCCGAAGGCAGAGGCTTTAACCCACTGAGCCACCCAGGTGCCCTATTTTTTTGTTTGAAGAAAGCTAAAAATTTCCTATTTATCTCATGGCCAAAATTATTTTTCTCAATTTACTCTTTTCCATATTAATAGAGATACAAAATTTAGTTATTTTCTGGCTAGCAGTTAGTAACTTTAAGTAATGAAATTTTATGATGTATTAAATTGTTGGTAAGTATAATTGCTATTTTATTTCTTAATGGATTTCATTAATGATTTTGACAAGAAAATAAAGAAAATAAGTTCAGAATTTTTGTCTAATTTTTGTTTACTACAGTATGTCCTGTATTTAGAAGAGTGTTGGGCATATGATAGGCACTGGGTAAATATTTTTTTAATAAATAAATGATATAAAGTGTTTTATTTGCCTAATAATTGTTGTCTCCTGGGGCATCTGGGTGGCTCAGTCGTTAAGCCTCTGCTTAAGCCTCAGCTCAGGTCATGATCCCTGGGATCCTGGGATCGAGCCCTGCATCGGGCTCCCTGCTCAGCGGGGAGTCTGCTTCTCCCTCTCCACTCCCCCTGCTTGTGTTCCCTCTCTCGCTGTGTCTCTCTCTGTCAAATGAATAAATAAAATCTTTAAAAAAAAACCAAACAAAAAACCAAAAGGATTTATGATTATATATGTATTTTTCTAATTTTTTTCACAATAATCTTAAAGTAACTAACTCTGAGGAAACACTAATCAGATTCAGATCTAGTCCCGTGTGTAAATCTAGAACTCTCCAAATTGCTTACTTGATTAATTCCTCAAAAGTAGTTTTAGAGTAGGCACCATTGTATCCCAGTGACCTTAGGAATTTTCTCTAATTAGGAAGAAAATTAGATCTTATTCTAGTTCTATGTGTCATAATGCTTTGCCATGTAAGAGGATGTGAGGGAAAGGACTAGGACCTGCCCTCTTCACCATTCTGTGCTTAGCTGCTGGCATAGGAGACACTCAATAAAGACTGACTGAATCAATGCATATATATATATAAATATTGACATAACTTGCTCATCTCGTAGGACAATTTTCACAAAGATTCCAAGATATAACTATGTGGATCCTGATTTTGCATATACTGAACTTGAAAAAATTGAAAAGCAAATAAATGAAAACTATTATGAAAGATTCATTAAGCATTTAAGAAGTGTGCGCATGAGGAAACAAGCAGAGAGGTAAAGTTCACTTCTTCAAGCAGTATGAAATGGATCGTGGTGCCTGCAGGGCCAGATTTTTTTCTTTACTCCTTAGTTTCTTTTTAGTGATTTAAGTGACCTTTTCATATATGAAAATAGCAAAACCTTGAACTACTTTAACTGCAGTTATTTCCTTCCTTTCTTTTGGTTTGGGAATGTCTTACGTTGGTTTGATCCCAGAAGCAATTCTTGGAATGGGTTACAGCACTGTGTTCTTTTAGGAGAAACAAGATGAGGGAAGCAGGATAGGGCAGGGGAGGGAACTGAGAAATGGTGTCTTTCAGGTAAGGCTTACACTCAGCCTGATGCTCTGGGTCTCTTGAAGCATAAATTATGACTCATAGATGTTCCTGCATTGAGCCAAAGGGGCTTCTCTCTCTCTTTTTTTAAGGGGCTTGTCTTTTGTGCTGTATATCAGCCACTGATTGTGAGCTGTCCTTGGTTGTGGTGGGGTGGGCATGACTTCTTTGGTGAGGTCTGTGAGAATGGGATCTTCTCAGCAGAAGGTAAATTTACGCAGATTAGTGCATCATTGGTCGTAAGTGGTTCTGAATGTGACAGCAGCAGCATGAGGTATGGGGAATGTTGGGGTTTGCCAGTGTATTTTCTCAACCCTTGGCCTCAATTAGTTATTATTATGATTTAATAGGGAATGCATGTATTCATATAATGATACAGACCTAGGATTACAGCCAGCATCTGGCCTAAAGTCACCCTCCCTCTCAGAAACGGAAATAGAAGAGGAATTATGTTCAGCAAAGTGTCCGATCAAACCTAACCAATTACTAAATACCAGAAATATAGAATCCAAGGAGACGAAGGCACTGAAAAGAAAGGCATGTGCAATATTTTACATTTCATTGAGTCATGACAATTCTTAAAATATCTTTTGCTAATATTGAAAATAAATTTTGGAGTAATGTTTTTCCACAGGTTCTCAAGGGACTTAAATCAGACCCATCCACGCCCCATGAAAAACATGATTGCAGCTTAATTTTGACACCAAAGCAAATCCATCAAGTAATTGTTGGTAAGAATCTATAAAAAGCTATTAAAATCTTTGTTTTTTTTAACAGATTTATTGGAGCATAATTTATATTCCATAAAATTGACCTGTTTAAAGTATGCTAGTCAGTGAATTTTAATAAGTTTATGGGATTATGCAACCATCATCACAATTCAATTTTAGAATGCTGCCATCACCCTCAGGACCATATCCACCTCTAGCCCCAGGCAACCGTTAATCAATTTTCTCTACCTGGGGATTTGCCTCTTCTGAACATTTGATATAAAAGGAATCGTACAATATATGGTCTTTCATATATTGCAGCTTTTACTTAGCATAATGTTTTTGAGGTTCATCCAATAGGTATAAATAGGTATAAATATTTTCTTCCTTTTTATGTCTAAATAGCATTTTATTTTATGGGAGTACCAAATTTTGTTTATCCATTTACAAGTTGATGGACACGAGCTGTTTTCGGTTTGGGGCTATTGTGAATAATGTTGCTGTAAATGTTCACATATAATTCTTTGAGTGAACATATGTTTTCATTTCTTTTGGTTAGATTCCTAGGAGTAGAATTGCTGAGTTGTATGGTAAATTCCTGTCTAACATTTCAAGAAACTGCCAAAAACTTTCCATAGTGCACCAAGTTGCAGTCCCACCAACAGTGCACGAGAGTCATGATTATTCCACGTTCTCACCAGCAGATGTTACTTTCTGTCTTTCTCGATTATAGCCGTTCTAGTGGTGTGAAATGTTCTCACTGTGGTTTTGATTTGCATTTTCTTTGTGACTAAGATGTAGAATATATTTTCATGCATTTAAATTGACATAAATGTATCTCTCCTTTGGAGGAGTGTCTTTCAAATTCTTAGCCCAATTTTTAATTTGAACATTCACCTTCTTATTGTGGAGTTGTAAGTATTGTTTATACATTCTGGATGCAAGTCCTTTCTCAGATACATGATTTCCAAAGTCTGTGGCTTATTTTGGTTTTTTAGTTTTTAAACTGTTGTTTAAAGCAGAGATGTTTTTACTTTAAGTGAAATTGAATTTATCGATTTAAAACATTTTATTGTAATTTTTTTTCTTTTATAGATCATGCTTTTGATTTCGTACCCAAGAAATCTGTAGCTAACTCAGTGTCACGAATACTTCCTCTTGTTTTCTTCTAAAATGTTTATAATTTTAGATCTTACAATTAGGACTACAATTCCTTTTGGGTTAATTTTTATGTATGTTACAAGTTAAGAGTCTAAATTCATATTGTTGTATGTGGCTATTCAGTTATCCTAGCACCATTTGTTGAAAACACTATTATCATTCCTCACTGAATTGCATTAGCACCCTTGTTGAAAATCAATCAACCATATAATCAGGGTTTATTTCTAAACATTTTATTTATTTATTTATTTATTTATTTATTTATTTATTTATTTATTTATTTGACGGAGAGAGACACAGCAAAAGAGGGAGCACAAATAGGGGGAGTGGGAGAGGGAGAAGCAGGCCTCCTACCCGGCACGGAGCCTGATGTGGGGCTCGATCCCAGGACTCTGGGATCATGACCTGAGCCAAAGGCAAACGTTTAACGACTGAGCCATCCAGGTGCCCCAGGGTTTATTTCTAGAGATTCAGTTCTGTTCTACTGATCTGTATGTCTTTTTTAATGACAGATCTGCAGTGTCTTTGATACTGTACCTTTAGAGTAAGTTTTGAAATCGGTTAAATGTAAATCCTCCAAATTTGATCTTATTTTTCAAGATTGCTTTGGTTATTATGGCTATAAATTGGATTTTATTAAGAACCACTTTGTCTTCTTTTGGATCTCTTGCGTGCCCCAACCAGTATTGAAACCGCACGTCATGATGTTGATCTTCTCTGAATGTTCACCATTGAGATCATTATTGTTTTGACAACGTCACTAGGTATGACTTAAGAAACAAGTGACAGGGTAGCGTGGGTGGCTCAGTTGGTTAAGCGTCTGTCTTTGACTCAGGTCATGATTCCGGAGTTTGAGATCCAGCCCCGCATTGCGCTCCCTGCTTACCAGGTAGTCTGCTTCTCTCTCTCCCTCTCCTCCTTCCCTGCTTGTGTTCCCTCTCTCTCACTCACTCTTTTCTCTCAAATAAATAAATAAAATCTTAAAAAAACAAAAGAAAAACAAAAAAGAAAAACAAGTGACAATTCCCTTGCAGCGGTGTTGAACAGTATCCCTCCCTAGGTCATTTTCACCAAGCCTATTAAAGGATGATTATTGTTAAAGAAATAGTAGTCTATACTCGTCTGAAGAAGAAGTTTGTATTTCATTCTAGGCAGGATTAGGGTGGCCCTGAGGAAGATGTGGGCAGAAGATGATTAATTGGTATGGACGTGCTGGTTCTCCCTCTAGGGAGAACCCAGTACACAAAACACCAAATAACTCTTCTTGTTATCCAGACTAAAGGTGATGATAACCAAAGAGGTGCAAGGTCAGAGGCAACACAGTGCGAAGTGCTTAAGTATCTGGGTAGTGATGGTTTGCTCTGGCTGGTCAGTGGCCAAGTCTCAGATCAGTGAGGGCTGTGGGAAATGCCCAAACCAGGATCTGGCTCTGGGGAAAGTGGGTGACATGGACTGGCAAAAAGAGTTAGACTCTCCCACCGGAGCTAAACCTTCCTGCCACACCAGTGACAGTGAGGCCCTTGGGCATGGTAGACTGGGAACTCATTAGTTCATTGCCTGTCTGGGTTGTGGGTGCAGTTCAGTTCAGGTTAAACGTCATCTACTGTGCCTCTCTTGTGCCAGAGGCATGATAGGTACTGGGCTTTATAGTCCCATGGACTTACTCACCTTTCATTATTGGGTGGTATTTGCTTTTGTGTCTTCCATATTGCTACTGATTAATCAGATAAGCAATAATATACAAATTCAAAAGGAGCAAAGCTAGAAGGCAATGTCCAATGTCTCTTTTACAACTTCTCCACCAGTTTCTCTCCATTCTTCACCTGGTGTCCTGAGTATTTTAATAATGACCCTTTCCCTTGAGATAGGGCCCCTGTGTGAGTTTATAAGGTCAGCAACTGCGATGGTGGGAATTTTGTTTCACTCTCATTTTTATACCTTGAAGGTGTTTTTTGAACCTCCGCACAGAACAGGGACTGGCACTATCAATGGGGATTACAATTTCAGAAAATTTTGCTCTGTATTTATATTTTAAAAAAGTGAAGTGGGGATCTCTGGGTGACTCAGTTCATTCAGAGTCTGACTCTTGATTTTAGCCCAGGTTATGATCTCAGGGTCGTGAGGTCAAGCACCACGTCGGTTCCAATGCTGGGTTTAGAGCCTGCTTCAGATTCTCTCCCT
This sequence comes from Ailurus styani, assembly GCA_002007465.1. NCBI lineage: Eukaryota > Metazoa > Chordata > Mammalia > Carnivora > Ailuridae > Ailurus > Ailurus styani. The sequence continues at coordinate 754,787 of LNAC01000391.1, read as the reverse complement.
CTCTCTCTCTGCCCTTCCCCCACTTTCTCTCTTTCACTCAAAATAAGTGATTGTCAAGAGACACAATAGAGGGTTTGGAGATTAACTGAATCAGTTAGTGAAAACTGTTATAGAGGGGTGCCTGGGTAGCTCAGTTGGTTGGGCAGCTGCCTTTGGCTCAGGGCATGATCTCAGTGTCCTGGGATTGAGTCCCACATTGGGCTTCCTGCTCAGCGGGGAGTCTGTTTCGCCCTTTGCTCCTGAAGCTCCCCCTCCTTGGGCTCTTTTGCTTGGGCACGTGCTTGTGCGCTCTCTCTCAGATAAATAAAATCTTTAAAAAAAAAAAAAAGAAAACTATTATACAGTTTGGGTTACATCGGATGTTGTGCAAAGAGTATTGTTTGCTTCATCAGCAAATGTCCGGTCCCTTTGTTTTTGTTATCACTTACTGATGCATATTAAAAGCCAGGCATCGTGGTGAACAATGTATAAACATGATCTTATTTAATCCTTCAAATGATGTAAGCAACTTGTAAAGTAATTGCTTTTATTTCTATTTTAGAGATGAGAAAAGTAAAGCCCAGGGAGGTGATAAATCTTGATCAAATTGCTCAATATTTAGTGGAAAGGAGTAGATTTGAAATTAGGTTTTTCTAGTCATACCTTTTTTATTATTTTATTTTAATTATTAATTAATTAATTGAGAGAGCCATGGGCAGGGAGTGGCAGCGGGAGAGAAAGAGAGAGAATCTCAAGCCAACTCCGCTCTGAGCATGGAGCCCTGCACGGGGCTTGGTCTCACAATCCTGAGATCATGACCTGAGGTGAAATCAAGAGTCAGCTGCTTGACCTGCTGAGCCACCTAGGCACCCTTCTACCCACACTTTCTATCTCAATTTCTCTTTCCATTCCTCTTTCACAACCTGTATTTTTCTCTACAGTATTTGTCAGAGCTTCTTTTCCAGTTTCCTTTATGTCTACCTCATAGTATTGTTAAATCAGAATCTAGAATTCTGTATCTGTTTTCATAAAACGTATTGGTCTGCATTTTTGCCTTCTTAGTTTTTATTTATTTTTTTTTAAACTTTTTTAATTTATTTCTTTGACAGAGAGAGAAAACAAGCAGGGGGAGTGGCAGGCAGAGGGAGAAGGAGAAGCAGGCTCCTCACAGAGTAGGGGGAGCCCGATGTGTAGGACTCGATCCCAGCACCCTGGGATCATGACCTGAGCTGAAAGCAGTCGCTTAATCAACTGAGCCACCCAGGCGCCTGCATTTTTGCTTTTTTAAAGTTGGTTTTTACTATCTTTGTTTTGGCATTAGAGTAATGTTGGCCTCATAAACTGAATTTAGAGACTTAGGAAGTGTTCATTCCTTTACTATATTCTGAGAGAGATTATATAGAATTATATTGTTTTTCAAATGTCAGAGTTCTTCAGCGAAACCATCTGGGAAAGGGGAGCTCATTTTCAGGGGATGTTTAATTACAAATTCAATTTCTTTAATAGTTGTAGGACCATTGAGATAATCTATACCATTTTAGGAGTGTTTTGGTAGTTTGTGGTTTTTCTGGAATTGATCCCCTCCATAAAGACACCCCATTTATGTGCATAGATAGAATTGTTTGTAGCATTCCCAAATTATCCCTTTAATGTCTGGGTTAGAAACATCTGTAGTGATATAGCCTCTCTTCTTATTATTATTGAGAATTTATGTTTTTCTTGTTATTTTCCTTTCTCAGTCTCGGTAGAGGTTTATCAATTTTATTGGTCATTTCAAAGAACCAGCACTTGGTTTCATTGATTTTCTCTTTTTTTTTTTCTGTTTTTAATTTTAATGATGTCTTATATTTGTCATTTCCTTCTATTTGCTTTGGATTTTTATTTGGATCGCTCTTTTTTTTTTCCTAGTTTCTTGAGGTAGAAGCTTAAATTATTGGTTTATACCCTTCTTTTTTTCCTTTTAAAGATTTTATTTATTTGAGAGAGAGAGAGACAGAGAGAGTGACAGAGATAGCCAAGAGAGAGAGCACGAGCAAGAAGGAGAGGGAGAAGCAGGCAACCTGATGCGGGACAATCCCAGGACCCTTGGGATCATGACCTGAGCCGAAGGCAGACGCTTAACTGACTGAGCCACCCAGGCGCCCCCACCCTTCTCTGTTTCTAATATAATCACTTAGTGCTATGCATTTCTCATTAACAGTACTTTAGATATAACTTACGTATTCTTTTTTTTTTTAAGATTTTACTTATTTATTTGACAGAGCGAGAAACAGCGAGAGAGGGAACACAAGCAGAGGGAGTGGGAGAGGGAAAAGCAGGCTTCCCGCTGAGCAGGGAGCCCCAAGCGGGGCTTGATCCCAGGAACTGAACTGAAGGCAGACACTTAACTACTGAGCCACCCAGGCCCCCCATATCTTACATATTCTTATATATTTTCATTTTCTTTTAGCTGAATATGCAGTTGGCCCCTGAACAACATGGTTAGTGGTGCTGACAACCTCCCCCAACCATGGCGGTCGAAAATCTATGTATAACTTTTGACTTCCTCGGAAGTTAACTACTAATAGCCTATTGTTGACTGGAAGCCTTACTGATAAGATAAACCATTGACTAACACATAGTTTGTATGTTCTATGTGCTATATACTGTGTTCTTAAATAAAGTAAGCTAAAGAAAAGAAAATGTGACTGAGAAGGTCACGGGGCGCGTGGGTGGCTCGGTCAGTTAAGTGTCTGCCTTTGGCTCAGGTTATGATCCCGGGATCCAGCACCACATGAAGTTCCCTACTCAGTGGGGAGTCAGCTTCTCCCTCTTCGACCCTCTCCCCTGCTTGTGCGTGCTCTCTCTCTCTCAAATAAATAAATAAAATCTTAAAAAAAGTGAAAATAATAAGAAATGGAAAATACATTTACCGTCCAGTACAGTTGTAGAATGAGGCACCCATCTCCTTGTCCACACCTGAAGTTCGCAAAGCTTGATCCTGGAGTAATACCTGCTTCTTGCTTCTCTTACCCAGGAATGTGGGAAGCCTCCTTCCAAGTGCAGAGAACCAGGGAAGGCCAATCACCTTTACCTATTTCTCTAGGTCACTTGCTCTACCTGACCCCTTTTACAGAGTTCTAACACAGTTTCTGCTTTCAGGAAATGCTGGCAAGTGCTGAGCTGCCAGTTACCTGACAGTATTAACTCCCCACCTGGAAGAGCTTTCAACACCATGTATCGTGCCCCTCCCCACTGTCCACTTGGGGCTTCTCCCTTGTGCTGTCCCGACCTGCCCTCCCCCTCAACACACATCCGTGTTCTCCCAGACCCCTTTATCCAGGGGTGGGGGCTAGGTTATCAGTCAGCGGTCCCTGGTCAACTCCTACCAGTGAAAGGCCCTGCTGCTTTGGCGAGAAACCCTCCCCAGAGCCAGTTCCTTAGTGCTCTTCATTTCAAGACCTAAGTGAACAGGTAATGGGGTGAGGAGTGTCTGGATCAGGCAAGAGCCTTGCTGTTCCAGCTTTCTCTGCATCTTTCCTCAGCCTTCTCTTTGCTTCTGTCATTTGGTGATTCTGTTTTACTTTTAAGTCACAACATAAAATACATGTTTATTGGGGGCGGGGGTGAATATAAGTGGACCCATGTAGTTCAAACCCTTATTGTTCAAGGGTCAACTGTATTATCTAATTTTCCTTGAAACATTCTCTTTACCTTACTAGTTATTTAGAAGTGTGTTATTTAATTCCAAGATTTTTCAGTTTTCTTTCTGCTATGGTTTTCTTTTTCTTTTTCTTTCTTTCTTTTTTTTTTTAATGATTTTATTTATTTGACAGGAACCTAGTGAGAGAGGGGCTCACAAGCAGGGGGAGTGAGACAGGGAGAAGCAGGCTTCCCGCACCACAGGGAGCCTGATGTGGGGCTCGATCCCAGGACCCTGGGATCATGACCTGAGCCGAAGGCGGATGCTTAACCGACTGAGCCACCCAGGCGCCCCTCTGCTATGGTTTTCTAGTTTGATTCTATTTGGTTGAAGTACACACATGTTATGTATTCAATTCTTTTCAATTTTTGAAGATTTGTTAAGTGTGATCCTGGATGTGGTCCCTTTTGTTGAAGGTTCATGTGACTTGAAAAGAAGTATTCTGCTCTTGTTGGATGGAGTATTCTTTAAATGTCAATTATATCCCAATTAGTTAATGGTATTCATTTCTACCAAATCCTTACTGCTTTTTTGTCTAGACAGTCTGTCAGTTATTGACAAAGGTGATTGACGTCCCAAACTATAATTGTAGATTTTATTATTTCTCCTTTTAATTCTGTCAGTTTTGCTTCACTTATTTTGAAGCTCCCTAGCTTGGTGCATACACATTTAAGACTGTTAAGCTTTCTTGGTCCTCTTTGTCCCTGGTAATTTTCTTTGCTTTGAAGTGTAGCTTGTCTGATATTGATCTAGCTATCAAAGCTTTCTTTTGTTTAGTCTTTGCATTGTTTATCTTTTTACTTGTTTCTGCTTTTGACTTACCTATGTCACTGTACTTGAAGTAAGTTTCCTGTGGGCAGAATATAGTACTTTTTCATCCATTCTCACAATCAATGTTTTTTAATTGGTACATTTGTATCATTTACATTTGATATAGATGTTATTATATCAAGACTATGTAATGTTATTCAAGATTCTTTGTTTTTACTTTGAAAAGTTTATCTTTAGTTCTCAAAAGTTTTCAAAGTTCTGGTCATGGATTTTTTTTTCAATCTGTTTGGGTTTCACTGAGCTAGTATGTGAAAGTTTACTTTTTTTCTACATTTGGGCATTTTTCAGCTATGATTTTTTTCCAGATATTTGTCTTGTCCTCTCTACCCTTTACTTCCTCACTCTGGGGTCCTTTTACATGATTTTTAGACCTTCTGCTTTTGTTCCACCGGTCTCCAAGACTCTTAATTTTTTTCAGTCTGTTTTCTTTTTGTTCGTCAGGTTGGATGAATTCTTTTGATACTTCTTCAGGTTCACCGACTTTTTGTTTTGTCCTCTCATTCTGTTAATGAACATATCCGAGAGGTTTCCGTTTTACTTACTATATTTTTTAATCTTAGAGTTTCTATTTAGTTCTTTGGGTATTCCCTTTCTTTGAGGAAACTCTTCTTATTTCAAAGGTATTCATAATTGCTTATTTGGTCGTTTTTATAATAGCTTCTTTAAAAGTTTGTCAAGCAATTTCAACATCTTTGTCATCTCAGTTTTGGTATGATGAGTAATTTTTGTTTATACCTTGGGCATTTTGAGTACTATATTATGAGACTTTGTTTACTATTTAAATAATCTGTCTTAGGATGCAGATGATCTGTTTAGCTCTGGAACATACATTGTAGTTCACATTTCTGTGCTGTATAACAAATGTCAATTTAATTTTCAAAGCATTTGTAGTACTAGGCTGGTTTTCCCTTTTTGTATGCTACCCAGAATACTCTATGAAACCCAGGCATTGTTTCATACTGTAGTTCTGTTCTTAAGTCATTTGCTGTGTTGGTTCTGATAGATTTCACACATGGACTGTTCAGTATGTGACCATAACTTCATTCACATATTTAAAATATGTCCTTGTCTAACTCTCACCTCTCTGTATCCCTCCCCCTACTTTTTAGGTGGGGGGGGAGTAATGTCAATTATTTGCCTGCTTTAGTTTAGTAAAATTACCAATTTCTGTAAATTCTGGATAAATGAACATAAATGTATTGATGAAAGTGAAGAAAGTGTTGGAGTATGCAAATTCATATACTAAAATGAGTTATGAGTTCTAATAATTTTTCTGTATAATTTTCCATATAATTAGGATAATTTATATTGAATTTTAGCCAATAATCTCCAAACACCAAATTATGGGCATTTAGATAAAAATCTTGATTAATAACTTGTGCTATTACAAGAAATATTTTTCTAAGTATCATTTTTTAAAAAGTAATTGGTGAAAATATAGTATGGAAATTTAAAATTACTGAATACATTTGCCAAAACTGAACTTAATCATTTTTCATTTTTTCAGGGCCCTCTGTCCTTAACTTTGGTGATATTTGTGTGAACTCCACAAATACTCGTCTACTGCATGTTATTAATCTGCTACCTTTGCATATTTTGGTCCAATTAGATATTAATTTGGAAGAACTTCAAAAAACCAAGCAATTTTCATATGTGATTCCGCCTACAGCTAGTACTTATATTTCAATGGTATTTCAATCTCCCACCGTTGGAAAATTTTGGAAGTAGGATTTATTTTTGAATTTCTATATGCTAGAATCAAAGTGTCCTTTTGTAGAGTATGTATTTTTTTGACTCTGTAATTGTCGAATATGTTACGTTTGGTCCTCAAACATAGAAACTGTATGTGCATCAATTTGTAGATTTGTAGATGGATATTTCACTGGTAGCCTGTCATAAATATTTTGATGTATTGCTTACTAAGGATTAATTGTGTGTGTTAATCAATAATATATGCATTTGTATATGTTACTGAATTCTGTAACTGCGAATAGCTATTGTCAGTTAAGTTTGACTGCTTTTGCTCTGTTACAGGTCTTTCACCTTTACAGTGAACAATATACCTGGTGGCCATATCCTAGTGATGGCGGTTGTCATGCCAGTAAAGCTTGAGCTATCCTCTAATGAGCTAGTATTGAGACCTCAAGGCTTCTCTGTGAAAACATGTTTTATGGGGACAGTTGGGTTGTATAATCATCAGAATTATTTTGCCAAATTTGAATGGCAACCAGTAACCACAAAAGGAGGAATGGCATTTTCCATTCGTCCAGCTAAAGGTAATATTTTGTCCTATTTGTTTGATTTATACACTCGTTTATTCATGCGCTCAGGCAGTACTCATTTATTGAGTATGAACTGTATAATGGTGCTAAAGATAGAAGTAAATCGGACATGGTCATTGGGGCATTTATATTTACATACCTAAATGTTAAATTTGATTTGAAAATATGCATCCTGTATTAAGGTTCTCCAAAGAAATAGAAGCAATAAGAAATATATATAGAGAGGGAAAGGTAGAGAGGGAAAGGGGGAGGGAGGAGATTTAACTTTAAGGAATTGGCTCATACAGTTGTGTGGGGACTCCAGTAGCCTGTCAGGCTGGAGACCCAGGAAGGAATTGATATTGCAGTCTTGAATCCAAAGGGACTTCAGTTTTTTCTCTTCAGGCCTTCAGTTTATTGGATGAGATCCTTTTACATTATGGAAGGATATTCTTTACTCATAGTCTACTGATTAAAATGTTCATCACATCTGAAAAATACCTTTATAGCAATATCTAGACTGACCAAAAAACTGAGTACTGTAGCTTGGCCAAGTATGGCCAAGTTGACAAAATAAATCTTCACATATATTGATGAACAGAGTATTGTTTTGTTTAGTTTTAGTTTGATAACAGCGATAAGATATGATTCAGAATAACTTACATTCTGTTAGATTGTGAATTATTTTAGAAGTAACCACCAATTCTTTATAATCATCATTTAATACAGGTAATAAAATCCAGTTAATAAAATTAAAAACTTAAAACTCATTTAAATAAGTAATTTTTTAATTAATAGAAAATAATCTCTGATTTACTGTTTTTGATGGTTCCATATATTTGTTAAGTGTCCTGTTAACCTTGTTTCGGCCGTTGCCTGGAATCTATAATTCCACATGATGTGCCTGCCATAAAACTGTGCCCTGGTAACTGCTCAAGTGTTAGTAGCCTGTCAAATTCAGCAGACATCATTGTGATGTGCTGCGAGGACCTCATGAGGACAGAAGCTATTTAAAGAAATAGGATGGCAAGTTAGAAGTTGAATGATGAAGGGGCAACTGGATGGCGCAGTGGGTTAGGCGTCCCACTCCTGATTTGGGCTTGGGTCATGGTCTCAGGATCATGAGATCGAGCCCCACATGAGGCTTCTTGCTGAGCATGGAGCCTGCTTGAGATTGTCTCCCTCTCCCTTTGCCCCTGCTCGTCCAAACCCCCCCACCCCGCTTGTATGCATTCTCTCTCTTAAGAAAAAAAAAGTTCAGTGATCTATATAGTATCTTCATTTTATGTACGTTATGCCTTTCCAACTAGCTGGAAGGATCTGTAGTTTTGTATTGGCAGTGACTCGTGGTCTTTTATGATCAGCTGAAGTCTTTTTCTTTTCTTTTTTTTTTTTAAAGATTTTACTTATTTATTTGACAGAGAGAGATTACAAGTAGGCAGAGAGGCAGAGAGAGAGAGGAGGAAGCAGGCTCCCCGCTGAGCAGAAAGCTGGATGCGGGCCTCGATCCCAGGACCCTGAGATCATGGCCTGAGCCGAAGGCAGAGGCTTTAACCCACTGAGCCACCCAGGCGCCCCTGAAGTCTTTTTCTGCATGAGTGGGAAGTAAAACAAACTTTTGGGTTAGACAACCTGATTTCAAAACTAGTCTTAGCTTCTTTGAAGTTTGTGACCGTCAGAAAAGTACTCTCTAAGCACTAGTTTCCTTATTTGTAAAATGGAGAGACTAATATATCTCATAAAGATTAAATGTTTGGAAAACCCCTTCCATAAAGACTGGCAAAGAGTGGTTGTCAACGAAGTACATAGTTATTTCGTTATGAAAATTTGCTAATTCTGTTTGGACTTCTTTTTTCCCTGAAAATGTCCTCAGATTAGTGATAGCCTCACATGCATCTAGCCAGCCATCCCATCCCCACTATCAATTACTTGTTCCCTGGTTCTTCCCTTTCTTTTTCCTTCCCTCCTTCTTTCCCTAGGTTCTTCCCTTCTTCCTCCCACTCCTTCCCTCTTTATTTCTGATTTAGGAATATTCATCATTTGGGGCCTAAACAGACTATATTTCAGATCACAGAGAAGTACTGATTTGTAGAAATCTTGCCATAGGTGTATATTCTTGTGAGCATCAGTCATTTCCAAATCATGATTTTTATATAAGTCTACCTGTGTTTGTAACAGGGAGTGCTACAAACAACCTTTAGTATTAAATTCATTTAATTTTAGTATGGATATATTCATGGATCTATATAGTGGTAAAGTAGTACTGTACCTTTATTTGGTTGGTAATCATTGATATAGCCATATTTGATATTTTTATTAATGTATTTTGATTTAACAAATCCAAGATTATAATTTATTAAGCATTCAAGTTATATTTCCATCAGTATCTGGCAGATTCATTTCACCAGGCTCTTTTTTTATTATTAATACTGGTAAGCCTGAGTCCTGCCTCAGTACTAGAGAAAAACTGAGTGAATAATCAGAGAAGAGAGAGAAAATACTTCTGCACATTTCAGAGATTCTGGATAAACCTTCTCTAGTTGAGAACAGGCATCAGGTTGTGGTAGTTAAATTATCTGTATTTGTTATAGGTTTGATTAAGCACCAGGTAAGGCATGGAGCGTGTCTGGAAAGCACAGTGCTTGGCACTTTTCCTTGTATTTCTCCATCCTAACCAGGGCTGAATGGATGGGGCTTTTCCCCTTGTGCCTGCTGTGGAAATGTAGTGATGAGGCTTGATTTGACAAAAGAGAAGTAGATTTATAATTATGAACTGGAACGGTGGTTGTGCTTCTCATAATTGTTAGAATTCTTATTTTTACAGGGGTGGTTTTAGTGTTTCAATTTCGTTGGTGGCTCATAACATCTGCTACATTTTTTAATCAAAGCACAAAACACAAAGACATTTAATCCCAAATACAATGTTTTTGAGTAATACCGTTAGGCTTTAAGTACTTTTGAATTTTTTTAGAACACAAATAAAAAAGTACTCAAATCTATTTCATATAGCATTGAAGAAAGTGTGCATGATTTATATTATATACATGGGTTTTTCTTATGTCATTTTCCTATTGTTCAGAATATTCATACAATCATTAGTTTTGTTTTTGCTTCTTTGTTAAAACAGAAAGTAACTTTTTCTTATGTTATTTTTCTTATATCCCTTTTACTATATTGGTTTTATATCCTGAGTAATATGTTTAGTGCTGTCATTGTCTATATTTTCGTAAACTAAAGTGAATAGTTCTCTTAAATTTTATGTTATTATTGTGCTTTCTCCCTGAGGTGTGATGTAGTTTGGATTTAGGTTTGGGTCGTGGATATTGTAGGGGACGAGTGTAAGAGTGGGTTGATGTGGGGCACCTGGGTGGCTCAGTTGGTTAAGTGTCTGCCTTCAGCTCAAGTCATGATCCCAGGGTTCTGGGATCAAGTCCCGCATCAGGCTCCCTGCTGCATGGGGATCCTGCTTCTCCCTCTGCCCACCCCCTCCTTTCTCTGTCTGTCTCTCATGAATAAATAAAAAATCTTAAAAAAAAAAAAGAGTGGATTGTGTTTTCGAAGACAGAATTGGGCTTCTTATTTGACTTTTTCGTTAGGTACTATTCATGTCTGTGCTTGTGTTTTTATTCGTGTTGTCTTTCATCTCACAGAACTCTTGAGTCCGCTCAATCCTCACACTTGGCTTCAAGCAGTTCGCTCTCACTGCCTTTCGGTGAGAGACCCTTGGCCATGTATAGAACCTGCCTTGCCAATCCCAGCCTTGCTTAGTGCTGCCATCTATTTATTTCCCCTGTTTCCTGAAATACATAATATTCCTGGAGAAAAATATATAGCCGTGCTGATGGAAGGGAAAACACTTACCTCAAGCTGACACTTCAACATGGATCTATAATCCTATGCTCCTCTCAACTCTTAGCATGCTCAGGTGTCTTTATAGATCGTGTCGGATCTGCTTTGTCAGTTTACTCCAATCAGCCTTTTTGATGCACCATTTTCTTCCAGTGTGGTCACTTGACTTTTACACTCCCTTAGGCTTTGTCCTCCTGCAGAGTTTCTGCTCATTTTTCACAGTTCAAATGCCATCTTCTTATATAATGAAGTTTCCTCCCCTTTCTTGGGCTAATTTAGCTTCCCCCCACCTCCTCCCACTGTGTATTTGTTATGTCATCTATAATTATTTGTTCATATCAATATGCTATCGTAATAGATATTGCTAAGCCCATATCTGATATCCATTCCCCTAAGAGGACCCTTAGGTCCTCTTAGACCTAAGGGGGAGCAACGTTCATATCTAGAAATCTCTTTTCCCCAGCTTTTCTTGACCATGAGATGTAGACAGCAGTTTCTTTTAGCTCCATTTTCCTTCTTCATGCCAGGCACTGTTTGAAATAGTTCTTCATATTTTAGCTTCTTTAATCCCTATGACAGTTCTCTGAGTTACATACAGCTGTTATCCCCATTTATGTCTGAGGAGGCTGTGTGACATATGTTAAGTAAATTGTCCAAGATCTCAGCTAGTAAACCGCAGAGCTGAAATTGGAACCAGGAATTCTGACCTTGAATATGTGCTTTTATGACCACTATACTATTATACCTTCCTACACAGAGGAGAGCTCCTTGACGGCATCGTCATCCTGCTAAGGCAGCCCTGGAATACCAATCTGTGGGCTTCTGATGGCCTAAGATGAATAGAACTTCTAAGTCATTCTTTCCATCAAGTATTATTTTCTTACTCCAAGGGAAATGATGAACTTAAACAGATGAAGCAGCTCACACCAAATGTGCCTGATTACCTCCTGGGTTCTCAGTACATTTGAATTATAAAAATGTGTTAATTACTAATAGCTACATCAGAGGACATCAGAGGTGATATCTCCAGGGATGTGAACATTTAAAAACAAAAAAGCCTCTGATAATTATAATTCCTTCCTCTGAAAACCGAATGAGTGTCTGGTATTAATAACTATGTCAGAGTGTTGGGAAACTTATGAAGGGGACATTTTGCTAAATATTGGCATACTTTTTGTCACATACTTTGTTCTGCCAAATAAAATTGAAAATAAGGTATGTGATTTTAATCAAACTTTATAGGTCTATACTCATTTGATAATCTCATGTAGCATTTCCGTATATTTTGAGTTTAATATAAATAATTTATTATATAATGTCATTATATTTTTATGCCACCTCATTTTGGAGATTAAAATGTATGTAATTAAAATGTGGTCAATATCTGTTCTTTCTAAATTTTCTGTAGGCACGGTTGAACCATACTCTTCATTGGAATGTGAAGTAACATGGCTGCCGGGTTTCAGTTCTCCAGAAAGGGGAGAATTTGTTCTTCATGTCAATGAAGGAAACACACTGACACTAAAATGTGTTGCACATGTAATGATTTCCTTTAGATATGATTTTTGAGTAGTCTAAATTGATTGGGTATATATGTATATATATGTGTGTGTATAGTTAAGTATATATACTATGTTAGTAAAACTGATTTTGCTCGCAGTATTTAGTTAACTGAATTACCATCTTCTTTGTGCCACTTCTCTATCATAAATGAAGACTTTGCTAAAAAAAAAAAAAAGTGTTACCTAAAATTAAGTTTCAAATCCAAGATTTTTGTGCCAATGGTACTAGATTTTCATTAGAGCGTCTGTAAACATACAATACCATGGGGCCACTTGAAATTAAATTATTTATTAACAGAAACCAAAGAAAAATAGAGAAAATTGTATTTTTGTCCTATTATATTTCATTGTTAGAATTCTAGTGGAAATTAATAATTCAGTATGAAATGGACCGCATAATTTACATAACAAGGAGATATGGAAAATTCTAATTTTATAGATCATACTTCTTATAATAAAAATGAGTAAAGTTAAGGCTGCAGTATGTAATTTTAATTTCGTTTTTGTGGTGGAACCCAAAAGGCCTTAACTTCATGCCTCGTAATCACCAAGAATCCACTTTACTTGTGTACAAAATTTTCCTCCCAATATTCTCAGTAATTTAACTCAAGCCAGTGCTGTTTTAGTGAATCGCATCTCTATCTCCAGGCCATGATCATGCTTTTAAATATTTCAGCTATGAAGGAGCTCATAGCCTTAAGAGATAAGAGATTCATCCACTTTAATGATGGCAAATGCAGTCCGAAATCAGTAGGTTCATTCCTCTGCTCCAGACTTGAAATAAGGTGGACCCTACTGCTTTTTCTATGTTTAAATTACTTGCTATTCTTTTTAAGAATTTCTACTGAAGTATAGGATACATACAGAAGAGAGTACATATTATGACTTCTGTATCATTCAGTCTTTATAGACTGATAGCATCTTTGTAATGCACACCCAGATCAACCAGATCAAGAAGCAGAATATGACTAGCATCACAAAAGAACCATTCTCCCGATCCACACTTCCAGTCCCTCTGTTTCCCTTCCAGAGTTATCAGTATACTTACTTCTAAGGGCATAGATTAATTTTGGTTTTAAACTTTATATAAATATAATCAAAGCATATGTTCTCTTTTATGTCTGGCTTGTTTTGTTCATCATTTTGTTTGTGGGCTTTGTCTATTCTGATACACGTGGTGACAGAGTATTCATTCTCATTCCTGAATAGTATTCCATTGACTATACCATCACTTTTCCATTATACAGCTGGTGGGGATTTGGATTGTTTCAGATTCTTAGGTACTATAATAGTGCTTCTCTTAACATTCTTACAGCTGTATCTTGGTGAACATGTGCACACAGTTCTTTAGCTGTTATTTACATAACTGTGTTTGACAAAGTTAGTGATATAAATTTGCCTACATACACACCCCATGTGTATTTTTTTTCTAATAGGTAGAAGATGAGCACTTTAGTAATTTAGACTTTGTATTAATAATAGATACCATTTATTAATTACTGTGTGTCAGGTGGGATGCTAAATGCTATTCATGTATTATCTAATTTAATCCTTAGAACAAGTCTGTAAGGCTATACTAGTAACTCAGTAGATGGGTGAGGAAATGAAGGGTTAGAGTGAGTGATTAACTAATAAAAGTTCATACCACAGTCAATGCCCTAGGTTGAATTTATATCCAGATTTGTTTGCCTCTACCATCTTTGCCGTTACCCTCTGATCAAATTTACTTTCTGCTTTCTCTACACTCAGATTGGTTAAGAATTAAAGTCCAAGATGTCAGAATAATGAATTAGATTATTTTATGGTAGATTTTTGAGGTCCTTTGAGTTAAATGAACTGTGAAGTGTTTCTCTTACGAAAGTAAAGCTGGAGGAACTTGAAGTGATTAAATACAATGTTCATTTAATGTTTGTCATTAATTTATGAAGAACTTACTTTACCATTTCATCATCTTTTAGTTTTGTTTAGAAATTTATTGTTCCAATTACCCAAGTCATGTTCTTCAAATAATTATAAGAATGTATTAAAATCTCCCAAGACTGTAAATTATCATAGATAAAGATAGCAGGGTCTGGTATAAAGAGCACTGTATAAGGAATTAGAAAACTTGGGTTCCAGTTCCCTTTGGCTGTTGTTTGTTTTCCTGTGAAATGGGAAAGGTGTATAATGCAGCATTTTCAAAAAAGTGTTCCATGATACATTATTTCTGTGAAGTGATTTGTGTAGAGGTAAGGAGAAGGAGTCCTGCCTCTAAGTAACTCTGAATCATAGTGAACCACCTCCCCATTCTGAGGTAAGCAAAGTGTGTGTTATCAACACATTAAGCATTAGAAGGCTAATAGTAAAAACATGCCTAGATAATCTAATTTGGCACATTATTTCCCATGCTGGGGACTTTTGAACTCTTTCCTTTTGCATAGCACACAGTAACATCCTGTCCGTAGTTGGATAGATGATTTCTAAGATCTCATACATGATTCTCAGTCCTGGATTTACTTACTCCATAGAACTGTTTTACTCCCTTTGCCTTCCTCAGTTTAGGAGTATAATTTAGGTATTCCAAATTATTTTCCTTTCTTTTAAGCACATCATAACATCTGATAACCCTTCATGTTTTAGAAATTTCCATGAGCCTGAAAAAATTTGAGTCATTTGGAAGGGACTTAAAAAATATTTACTATTATTTCTATTGTATCTTCTCTCTTCTCCTTTTATTATTAGCTTGGTCACACTAAGGTCACATTTTTGGAGCCAAGGATCCTCTTCAGTAATAGCCCTCAAGGTTTAACAACTTGGAGGAAAGCCATTCTTCACAACGTGGGACAAAACCATGCTTATTTCAAGGTAATGTAGAATCTTGGAATCTTATTTGGATCGGATCATATTATAATTTGAATTAATTTTTTTGCCATGAACACTGCGATGTTAATACTTCAGTTTTTATGAGTTGACTAGTGCTAATATTTGGATATTTCATGTGAGACTTATGTGAATATATTTTGTCTACTTTGTCCTTTTAATTTCCCACAAAAATCATTTTTCCTTTCTTCCACTCTTTTTTTCTTCCTGTCATTTTGTCTTATTGAAAAAAAGAGAGATAATTTGGAAAAAAGAGCACTTTCAAAAACATCCATTGTTGCTATTACAACTCCATATTTAATGACATACTTTTCCTCTTCTCATTTTCACTCTATCATCAGCAGTTAACAGTAGAAACTGGGACATAGAGCAAGATCCTGTAAAGATACTCTATTTATAGTTGTTGCCCCTGATTTAAATTACAAGTGGTGATAGAATATTTTGCTGAAAATATATTGAGATCTCCCAATAGTGACAATAGATAGAGATCAGTGTTTGAGATCTTTCATTTAAGCTTTATATCTACATGTCTTCTGCCCAAGCAAATAAATGCAGATACCCTTTTCTACTATGTTGCTTCAAAATTAGTTCTGAAGTCTGTTTGTTCCCTCATCCTCAAAATACCTTAACCAATTTTCCTTCAAATTGTTCTGGCTTAATCAAAAGAAACGAAATCTTGCCGTTTGCAATGACGTGGATTGAACTAGAGGGTATTATGCTAAGCGAAATAAGTCAATCAGAGAAAGACAATTATATGATCTCTCTGATAATGAGGAATTTGAGGGGCAGGGTGGGGAGTTGTGGGGGGTAGGGACGGAAAAAATGAGAGAAGATGGGATCGGGAAGGAGACAAACCACAAGAGACTCTTAATAACACAAAACAAACTGAGGGTTGCTGGGGGTGGGAGGGTAGGTATAGGGTGACTGGGTTATGGACATGGGGGAGGGTTTGTGCTATGGTGAGTGCTGTGAAAGGTGTAAGCCTGATGATTCACAAACTTGTACCTCTGGGGCAAATAATAATAATAAAAAAATAAAAAAAGAGGAAAAAAATGTTCTGGCTTAAAGCATGGTAAACTAGCCCCTGAGAAACCACACCATAAATCCTTGGGTAAGTTACTTACAACTTTTTTGAAGGTCAAAATGATATCTTAGACATTAGGCTATCAAGGAAATAATAAAGAACAGGAGGTCACTTTTTTTTTTAATAAGACTTTATTTATTTACTTGACAGAGAGAGAAAGTAGCAGAGGGAGAGGGAGAAGCAGACTCGGCCCAATATGAGGCTCAGTCCCAGGATCCTGGGATCATGACTTGAGCCCAAGACAGATGCTCAACCTACCGAGCCACCCAGGCTTCCCAGGAGGTTACTTTATCATATGCCTCCCCATTAACTTTGCTTTCAGTGTTCACTGTCAGGGAAAAGGCAAACTACCAAAGTAGTATCTAGAATTTTGTCATCTTCTCTAACAGATAATTCTCATTCTTGTAAGTTTTGCTAAGTCTTAGTCTTGATAATGCTCCAGACAAGAAACTTCATCATTCTGTTTGAATTGGATGCTGCCACTACTGAAAGTTCCTTTTGCTGGGTTAGGGGTACAAATCCTTGTTTGAAGTTTGTGCGGCTGGTGTTGGAAAACATATTATAAAATCATCTCATGCCCTGTGCCCAAGGGTCCTCTCTCTGGGTTGTAGTTTGGAAGGTTTCCTATGAAAGCTTCAGATCAGCAACTTTAAGGATAATGTAGCATTTCTGCAAACTTTCAATTACAGGTTTGTGACCAGAGTCTTTTGCCTACCATTAATATTGTTCCATCACAAGGAGTAATTCCTTTTGGGGGGCTAACTGTTCTCAATATCTCCTGCAAACCTACTGTAGCAGAAAAATTCGATACAAGAGCAAAGGTATGTTTATACATATGTGTATTCATATGTTACATATACATGTCTATGTGGATTTGTTTGGTTGTTTAAGAAAACTATAATAGTAAGTATAATGCTATAAAATGGTGTGTGTGTTTATCCTTAGAAAACTTGTTTTAAGAATTTCTTCAAATGGGAATGGGTTTTAATGTTATAATACTAATGAGTAATTTTTTAAATTTTGCTTACTTTGTTAGCAATTGAGTTACCTCTGAAGAAATGCAGTTTTTAGAGATCTCTAGAATAAGCAACCTTACCTATATAATCTTGTAGAAATACTTAGCTGAATCTGGCAAGAGGATTTGTAGAAAACATTTTTGGTGAAAGTTGGTAATGGAAATTTCTACTAAGGTGAAATGGATACAGTTCATCAATATGAGGCATTTTTCACGTGAAATTAGAATGATATTTGGCATCTCTGAGTTGTGACAAGTTCTCACTAGTCACAGAGGAAAGGATGCCTTTTTTATGGCATTAATTAGATACTTGATTTAATTAGATACCTTCGGAAAAATTAATCAATTTTGGAATGTTAATTCTAAATAGTTTCAATGACTGAATTATAGGCAAATTCTGTATGGTGTTAAGATCTATATTTTATAGCATACATAGAATATTTTACTAGTTTATATTATGGAAATTATATAATTAAAAAGACATTGCCTTGATTTAAGGGGTTTTTCTAATTGTTCACTAAACAGAATAAATAAAACGGAAGACTAGTCTCATAAATTTTATTATAAACTAGAGGAATGGAATACTCTTGATTTTCACTGTACACTGTTACCAAAACAAAATGAATAGTTTTAGATATATCCCTCATTTTATCCATAATTTCCCACAGTTCTTCTTTGTCATAATAATTCTTAAATAATATGTAGCTTAATGTGATAAACACCAGTTTGCCCTAGATAAACACCCTAATGATTATATCCTACTTTTATGAAGAAATATGTACTGAAAGATATTTATAAATTATATATTATGGTACATGGTCTGAGATTTGGGCATAGTTTTTTTAACATAATACTCTGGAAAAAATTAAAAATATGGCCAATAAAAATAGTTTCACTAAAAGATTAGTTTCTACTGTATTTTAGAAGAGTATGCTGTTTTTACAAAGCTTACCTTTTTAACATAATAAGATTCATGTATTCATCCATTCAACCCATATTTACTGGGCGCAAGTTTTATGTTAGTTTCTGTTGTAGATTCAGTGGATGATGAATAATGGGGAGGTAGGTGAAAGCCAGCCATGACGAGTTGAGACTTGTATATGGGCTTCATCCAGGAGGAACATGTCGATTTGTAATTTCCTCTGAATCATTAAATTATGTATGCTTTTTATGATTTTACTCAAGTATTTTATCTATGTACTATATATTTTTAAATAAAATGTGGATATCATGTCTTATTATGAATATAGTGATTTAGTTAATTAAATGACATGTTGCTTTTCCCAATAATTTTGAAAAAATGACAGTTTGGAGTTTTTTTTGCCTATGAACAGTGTCACTGACTTTCTATGGAAAGAGTGAAATACACTCCTATCTCTTTCTTAGATATATATTTAGATTTAAATCCAGCCTTGATGCTCCCTGTTAGTATACAGGTAGGGCTTTCAGCGAATGCTGTTTTTGTGCTTGTGAAATTTTGTTTAGACACTTAAATGTTCAGATAATCTACAGTTCTAATTTTGTAGGAATTATGCAACTAAATTCTTATTTCACTATCTTAATTTTCTCAGAGGCTGTTGAGTGTTTAGGCAGTCCTTGGTTCGTATTTAACCACTGCTGTTTGGAGACATCAGGAATAAGACAAAATACTCTGCCTCTTTGAGCTGCAGTTTTCCTCACTTGGAAATTAGGATATTAATATTGGTAACGTCACAGGATACTGAGGATTAAAAAGGAGACAATGTAATTAGCACTATACTTGGCCCATTTACTCAGCAATGTTTTAGCTACTGTCATTTTTATTATTATGGTCATTATGGATATTAGTATATCTCTATGGGAGGAAGTATGTTTGTACTCAGTTCCCTATCTGTTTTAATTTTGAATAATCCTTGAAATTAGGTACATACAGAAGGAATATGGGGAGTGACAATAATGTGTAGTTAAATGGGTAGAACTCTGCAGTCAAATTCACAAGCTATGAACTGGTCCCATTTCTGGTGGAGGTTTTTGAGAGCTGAACACTCATTCCTCTTAGGAATATCAATTCTACATAACAAGAAATGTGATGACAACTACCAGAATAAATCTTGTGACATTTATAATATGTTATTATTATTTAAAAATATCGCCAAATGCCAGGTAATACTTTAGTGGTATATGAGTAGATTTTAATGTGGTTTCTACAAGGCTTTATATTTCTCTCAAATAAGGTTGCTATTCGCCATGCAAATGTCATAGACCTCAGGATTGGTGGATCTGTTGAGATTGCCGATGTGGAAATTAATCCGGTGAGTATGTTTGTATGTTAACTATTTGTGTAATCAGTTTATGAGTGTGGTGAGTTTTGCTGTGTGTCCCTAATCAGCCCATTTATGTTTGAAAATATTTCATTATCTAATACTTTAACATGTAGAAGTTAATATATATAAATAAAAGCGATGAAGCAGATTATTAAATGGAGGTTTCAGGATTCACCACTGAACTTAACTTTCAGAACTCTACCATTAAAGTCATCTGTAGGCTTCATCATGATCATACCCCTCCTAAGAGATAACCACTTTACTGAATTTTCTGATTATTCTCCCTTTACTTTTTCTAATTGGCCCACCACATATGTATGAGTTCCTTAACCATTCATTATTTAGTTTAGTTCATTTTTGAGCTTCATGACAAACATGCGCTGTGTGTAGTCTTTGGTGAGTCACTTTTAACTGAATCTTGTATTTCCAAAGTTCATCTAAGTTGTGTGTAGCTGAATTTTTTTTCATTCTCACTACTGCATAATATTCCACTATGTAGACCTGTTGCAATTCAGAGACTCAATCTGTTGTCCATTCAATTCAGTGTTTCTTTTTTGTTGTTGTTATGATAAGCACTACAGCTGGGAACCTTCGTGTACATATCTTGTGTACATATCTTTTGAGGAACAGGTGCTAGAGTTTCCCTTGAAGTGGTTACTAACTCATAGAATATGTGCATTTTTGGCTTCATAAGATAGCTTCCATATTTTCTCCTCAAGTTTCCATTGCTCCGCATTCAATTGCTCCGTAAGTTTTATTATAAGACTTAATGTTTGCCAGTCTATTAAGTATAAAATGATATCTCACTGTAGTCTTGATTTGCATTTTCTGAACTGTAGTTGTATTTATTTTGGAAATTATTATTCTGAATCCTGATAAAACCATGTTCTACAATTGATAGCACACACATATATTTTTTTTTTTTTCCTGGCAAGTCTTTCAGGAATTAAATCTGGTCTCATCTACCCAAAAAACTTACCCTGAGGGCGCCTGGGTGGTTCAGTCCATTAAGTGTCTGCCTTCAGCTCAGGTCATGGTCCCAGGGTCCTGGCATCGAGCCCCTCGTTGTCGTTGGCAGTGGCTGAGCAGGGAGTCTGCTTCTCCCTCTCCTCCTTGCTTGTGCTCTCTCTTGCTATCTCTGTCTCTCTCTCTCTCAAATGAAGTCTTTAAACAAAACAAAACAAAACAAAACAAAAAACCCCAAAGAACTTACCCTGATCCTTCAATGCAGGCCCATATGCCCCTCCATTGTGACATTCATAAGATGCTACAAACATCTTAAACTCTGGAAACGTCTTCATCATAGCAATTGTCGTGTTGTTTTCAGCTTATCTGCACTTCTCTTTCTCTCTCCCACTAGTACTGCAGTACCTGCGCCATTCTGGTGCTGAATTAAATAGAGCAAAAATGGGTGAGGCTGCCAGTGTCTCCACAATTCTAGTGTCTGGCTTTGAGTTATAATTTTCTATCCTTTACTTTATTTGCTATTGAAGGCCTGTTAAGTCTAGACAGATTGACAGACACTAGGCTAGCTTGTCTAAGACTGCGGTGATTCTTGGGGATTAAACCTGTAGTATCCAGAGCACTTTCTCCATTGCTATGGTGTTTTCCTTGAACAATATTAGAAGTGTAGTTAGACTTTGACTCCTTCATTTCCACACCCTGAAGGCATTTGTGGCATGCTTTGCATGTTTTGGTACAGTTGAGTAATTTATAAGACTTTGTATTAATATATATCAATATTCCCTGATTATGTTGAGTTTTAAACATAGCTGCCTTTTAAAAATAATAAAAATAATATTCTGGCATCATAAGACCTTTAATAACTGTATGGTATTGAATATGTATCTTAATAACAATTAGGACTTTTTATCCTAATGAGCATATGTACAAGGCCAGAATACTGTAAGAGGAGTGATCTTTTTGCATATACAAAGCATCAGGGTTTCATTACCCATATTGGATTTTACAGATTTTCCTTGCAGAACTGGGTTGATATTTTAAGCGAAAGAAATAGTGGCCAGTTGACCTTAATGCAATATTTCCCTCAACATTAGGATACTGTTGCCACTTTCTCTTTAATGTTATACATAATTCTTTTACTAAGTAACTGTAAGGCTATGAAGAGGAATCCTGCAGAGCTCTGTGATGTAGGCACACACCTGGCATGTAAAATAAAGTTAAGATACATTCAATAAACGTTCCTTACATATATTTAAGGGAGGCATCAGGTGCTAGGGATACAAAAATGAATTAGGCCTAAGGTCCGCTAGGAGAGACAGATTGATAAACAAATAAACAGACTTTATGGTGTTGTAATGGTAAGTAAATATAAGGAACAGAAGTAGTTCCGAGGACAGTATCATAAAGTATGGTTTATCTAACTGGGGTTTGAAGAATACATAATATTTTTTTTTTTTTAGAGATTTTATTTATTTATTTGACACAGAGAGAGATTACAAGTAGGCAGAGAGGCAGGCAGAGAGACAGGGAGAGGAGGAAGCAGGCTCCCTGCCGAGCAGAGAGCCCGATGCGGGCCTCGATCCCAGGACGCTGAGATCATGACCTGAGCTGAAAGCAGAGGCTTTAACCCACTGAGCCACCCAGGCGCCCCAAGGAAAACTTTCCTGACAGAAGGGACACACTGATAAAGACATAGGAAGGTGAAGCATCAGGTATTGGTTGGAAAGGACAGGTCATACAGCTTACTGAAATATGGAGTGATTGGGCTACGAATGGAGCTAGGTGAGGCAGGGGAAGGTCAAGATAAGCTTTATGAGCCCTGCTGAGGAACTTGGACATTGTCTGGTAGTTGGAGGAGAATCATCACATTTGAAGATAGGAAGTGCATATTTTCAGTTAGTTTAATTGTGACTTAGTTTGGTGAGGGGAATTGGAGAAAGTACTAATCTAGAAATGAAAAGTGATGCATTATTTACTTCATACAGTTGCATTAGGGGTAAGAGGTAAAAGAGGCAGAATAAAAGGGATTTGGTAACTGGTTATGTATCGTAGGTGGGGGAGAAGAAGGAAAACGCGGCCAGTTTTTATAGAGTATAGTAGTTAATAATGCCCTTAATGAAAAATAACCACTTTTTTTTCGAGGCATAATTGACATAGAACATTATGCCTGTTTTAGGTGTGCCAAATAATGATTTGATATCTGTATGTATTGCAAAATGATCACTACAGTGTGTCTAGTTAACATTAACATTCATCAGCATTCTTTTTCTTGTGATGAGAACCTTAAGGTCTATTCTCTTAAAATGTGATTTTTGGTTTACTTTATTTTCATAAAATATTACTCTCCTTTCTAATTCTTTTTCTCTTTTTAAATTTTAGGACGTATTTAACTTCAGTGGTACCTATGTTGGTGCTACTCAGATTATTCCATTTATAATAAAAAACAAAGGTATAACACGTGCCAGAGTGGAGTTTAATCTACAAGACTTTGAATATTTCTCTTTGGATTTTAAAGATAAAACAGGTATATCTTTTATACTACAATAATATTCTTGTAAAACAGTTTAAAGTTGCTTTAAGGTATAATGTTAAAAAATAATATAAGTCAGGGCGCCTGGGTGGCTCAGTTGTTAAGCGTCTGCTTTTGGCTCAGGTCGTGATCCCAAGGTCCTGGGATTAACCCTGCATTGGGCTCCCTGCTCAGGGGGAAGCCTGCTTCTCCCTCTCCCACTCCCCCTGCTTGTGCTCCCTCTCTCACTGTCTCTCACTTTGTCAAATAAATAAATAAAATCTTGAAAAAAAATAATTTAAGTCAAGGGCAATTGTTTTTAAGTATTTTTAATTACTCAGTGCATGGTTTTATTTCTAGAAATGTATCAATATTACTATGAGAATAGTTTGGTAATGCATAACATATAACCAGGCTTGTTAGTTGATTTAATGTATTTAGTTAAGAATGTTATGTATACATAAAAAAAAAGGTTATAAGTATATACTGTAAATCAAAATGAAATTATTAATTGCTAATTTTAATTGCCCAAGAATTTCAGGTAAATGTCTTTGGAGAGTTCTCTCTGTATGTTTACCTATGTATTAAGTATCTTTATGTCACATTAAGTTTAAAAGGTAGGCACCTCAGGGTGCCTGGGTGGCTCAGTCGTTAAGCATCTGCCTTCGGCTCAGGTCATGATCCCATGGTCCTGGGGTCAAGCCCTGCATTGGGCTCTCTGCTTGGCAGGAAGACTGCTTCTCCCTCTCTCACTCCCCCTGCTTGTGTTCCCTCTCTTGCTGTGTCTCTCTCTGTCAAATAAATAAATAAAGTCTTTTTTTTTAAAGATTTTATTTATTTATTTGACACACAGAGAGAGATTACAAGTAGGCAGAGAGGCAGGCAGAGAGACAGGGAGAGGAGGAAGCAGGCTCCCTGCCGAGCAGAGAGCCCGATGCGGGCCTCGATCCCAGGACGCTGAGATCATGACCTGAGCTGAAAGCAGAGGCTTTAACCCACTGAGCCACCCAGGCGCCCTAAATAAAGTCTTTTTTAAAAAAATAAAAAAAAAAATAAGAGATAGGCACTTCTACAAAGGCATTTCATTTGTTTACTCCAGGGGTTGGCACAGTAAGGTTTGTGGGCTAAATATGGCCTGATATGTGCTTTTATAAATAAAGTTTTATTAGAGTACAGACATTTATTTGCTTGTATATTGTTTATGGCTGCTTGCATACTGTAATGGCAGAGTTGAATAGTTGTGGAAGAAGCCATACGGCTTGCAAAACCTGCAGTATTTAGTATCTGGATGCTTACAGAAAAAGTTTGCCAACCATTGGTTTGGTCATTTGTTCTTCAAGAAATATTTGTTGAATGCCAATTATAGGCTAGATACTAGACTTTGAGTCTATAAAGATGATATATTTTACATGTTCTCAAGAAGTGAGCAGCAAGTGTATCAGTCAGGGTCTCAGAAGTTAACAGATGACTTGCTCAAAGGGTTTAACTTAAGAGAGTTTAGTGAATGAATTTTCTGTGGAGGTGGGAGCTGGGTTAATAGAAATCAACCAGGGATGGAAGCTGCTACTACATCTGCACCTAAAGGAGTAAGAGGAGGCAAGATATTTGTGGAGCCCTATGATCGGCGAAACTGTGAAAGAGGGGCCAACTGGTAAGAGCTTTAGCCATCAAGGAATGCAGCCATTGCCAGAAGCATAGCCAACGCAGTGAAGACATGAGGGCAGAATCTCTCCTACCTCCTCATAACCTACCGGTGTCTCCCTGTGGTTGAACCAAGTCAGAGCAAGGGGGCCTAGCTGAACTGACCTATAGAAGTCAGGACAGAGCACGGAGAAAGGTGGCTACTGACTAAGCGACAAACTAAGAACACCTGTAACGGTAGGAGAGCTGGACAGAGAATCAGCTTATTACCAGAGAGCATGGCAGATGCCGAGAGACAACTGAGTACCTGGTGCTAAGGGAGCATATGTTAGGGAAAAGTAGCAATCAGCATAAGGGAAGATTTCTTGGAGAAGTCGATGCCTAATCCTAGTCTTGAAGAATGACTCGAAGATAGACAAGAAAAGGGGATATGTGAAAGAATGCAAGTAAAGGCCTAGAAATGAATCAAGGTGGTAAGTAGTTCAGGATGCCCAGAGTGCAGAGGGCCAGGACTGGAAGGGCAAATGAGATCCAGGTCACTAAGGATCTTTTCTGGACTTTAATTCTGGAGGTTTGGCAGCACCATTAAAGGATGTATATCCAGACAGTGGTGTGATCAGATTCACATTGTGCTCGTTTTTCTTTTGGAGCAAAGTTGAGAATGGGCTGGGGGAGCATGTAGGAATGGGAAGGGCAAGACCAGAGAGAGGGAGGTCAGTTAGGGGTTGTGGCCATACAGATGAGAAGTGATCAAAACCTGAACACAGGCAGTGACGCTGGAGATGGGAAGGAAGTGAGTACAAAGGTGCTGAGACATTAATGCTCTGACTTGCTTACCAAGTGGACCTGGGTATTAGGGAGGAGGAGTAAGGCTCAGATCTCCCCCAGGTTTTGGTTATAGGAGGTAGGCGACTGGAGGTACAGTTCATGGTTGAGGTGATACAGGAGGAGGATCAGATTTAGGCGAGCATGGTATGTGAAGAGACTGCGTACTAGTCCAGGAATGATTACAGAAGGTGGTTGGAAATACATATGATGTCTCTATTCTTTTTTTATTTTCCGCCTAAATCTAGATGCTGAGACTTTAGTTGCTTAACACTTTATTCTTGCTGACTGCCTCATTTATTGTCATGCACCTTGTTCATTGGATCACAGACTCCTCTTGGTTATTCTGCAAAGCTAGTCCACAAAGTGCATGTGTTTTCACAATTCTGCCCTAGCTCTAGCACAAACCTCCCTCCTAGGCCACTGCATCATCTTTTCAAATGCTTTCCCTGCCTCTAAGGTTTTCTCCTCAGACCTATTCCGGAGAGTGGTCTCCTTAAAGCCAGCATCTTATCACATCACTCCTCTGCTCAAGAAGTTTTGTTTGTTTCGTATTACCAGTAGCACTGGTTCTTAGCAGCAGGGCTGCTGACACAGTCTGGGAGGTACTTCCCTTGATCTTAATTACTATTAACAATTTGCAATAAAGTTTATACTTAAAATGTTCTGAAAATGTATCTTATAGTTGTAAGTATTTTAACACATAAATGCCCTTCTGTGACAAATTAGATTTGGTTTTTCTCTTGATCATTTCAAGGTTATTGGATTGACGAGTTATGGGAGAGGCCATGTCAAGAGCCATTTGGGGGTGACTCCACCTTGTCTTTCTAGTCACCTTTCCCATTGCAGCCTCCAGTGGCTCTCTCTGCTGCAGCCAGATTATGTTCCACGTTTCCTTCCAAAGGTGCTGGGTTTCCCTTCTCCTAGGATGGTTCTTCCTCTTCTGGTCCTGGGGTCTGCGATCCCACCCCCTTCTATAAATTAGCTTAAAACTCATGAGTCCCTATGAGTCATTAGCCCCATACCCACCCCTGTCCGGTTGGTTGAAATTATTTTTTAAATCTTTACTCCCTTAGGACATTGTGTAAGTCTCATTTTAGCACTAAAAGTTTCTGTCTTGTATCAAAGAGAGCTGTGTACCTGTTTGGCTCCCCTGCTACACTGTGAGCTCCGTGAGGTCAAGGACTACATGTGTAATTTTTGTTTTCTACTAGAGTTGTCCACGATAGTGCTGTGTACATTATAGGCTCTCAAGAAATATTTACTGAAGCTGTCTTGGATTATTGCATTTCACAGGCTATACGTTTACATATATTCCAAATATATTTGAGTATTTATCCATCTGTTTTTATTATATTTTCTATGTTCTAGATATATACCCGTTCTAGGTAGGTATTCGTTGCTATATAACGTATGTATCTTTTCCCACACTACAAACAGGGCAGGTGTTAATATACACTTAATGAGGTTTTTGTGTCGTTTAATGGTTTTTCATCAAGGTGAGTGAAATTGATTAAGTTGAAGGAGGGTGCGATGAGTTACTCAAGTTCATTTCCACACAGGGGTGATTGAAATTATCATCATTCCTTGGATTAATCAGAAAATTTGGGGGAGAAAATAGGATTTTTAGAATTGTTTAGATGAGGGTGGAGGTTCTATTATAATAAACATTTGATCGTTCAGGAACTTCTTCTAGAAGTATAAGTGGCTATAATTTTTGACCTTGACATTTACATTATTATTTGACAATTGTTTCTGTATCTCTACCTAATGCTTTTATATCTGGAGTGATTCTATTTTGTGAATAAGTGACCTTGTATAAAATTGTGTTTATCTTCTCTGTGGCCTCTTGGAGGCATCAGAGGAGATCTGGGTCTTCCTTTCCCTGACTTTGCTGGAGAGGGAGTCTCCCACTTTCTTGGACCTAAGATCCAGGAAAGTCCCTTACTTGACTTTGACCTTCATTCCTTTCTACATTCTTCTGAATATGACTGTGATAAGCTCCTTGAACTTTGGAGATTTAAAAAAAATGGGTTTACTGTCTGTTTTGCTGACCGAATATATGTTTGTTACATGTTATCAGTTTTGCTGATTGGAATCTTGGTATTAAGAGTCTGTCTTTAACCAGTAGCAACCTTATGCAGCCCTGCACAGCAATTGCTTTTTGATCGTTATAGACAGGTTTATGAGGCTTCTCAAAGTTTCATTTCCACATTTAACAGTAGTATTATAGATATGTATCTGGCTTTTTAAAAAAATATTTTTTTTCCTAATGTTTTATAGGGGAATTCACAGATCCTGCGTTTCCTGACATATATTCTTTGGAGTTAGAGGAAGGGACGTCTCTGGAATCTGGCATAGCATTTTCTCCCACAGAAGTATGTTTGGCTTTCTATTACTCATATGACTGGA
Organism: Ailurus styani; assembly: GCA_002007465.1. Classification (NCBI taxonomy): domain Eukaryota; kingdom Metazoa; phylum Chordata; class Mammalia; order Carnivora; family Ailuridae; genus Ailurus; species Ailurus styani. The sequence continues at coordinate 727,012 of LNAC01000391.1, read as the reverse complement.
GAGTAGTGGAGTGAAGATAATCCTAACTCAGAAGCTATCAGAGATCACCTAAGCTCTTTCTGTAGTGGGTCTTTTTCTAGCTCGTGAGCATGCCTGAGGATACCTTGTAATTCAGTAAAGTGATTGCTAAAAGTGGCTGGCTCACGCTTGTGGAATGTCTCGAGAGTTACAGAGAACACGCACAAAGAACGTATGGTCTCAGTTCTGCTCTCTAGAAAATTCAAGATATAACGTGTTATGAAAGAAAGTTGAGGCTAACTCAAAAATCACTTATATTTGAACCAGCATGTTCTTTGTACTTATATTTAAGTGGGATATGTTTAATGCTCTTGAAATCACTACCTAGAATTGCCAAAGATGTGCTATGAGGATTTAAGATGGGTTGCTATGATACTGGTTCTTTTTCTAGTGTTCCTTGATGTTTAGTAATTTAAAAACAACAAACAAACAAAATGAAAGAAAACATCTTTCCTGGAATATGCCCAGGAGCAAGGGTTACCACTTGGCAAAGTTTTAGGGGCTATTTCTCATATGTTTTTGTTTCTGAGATTTTGCAACAGAAGTGCCGAGGGGAGAGCTTCTTGCTACCCATGATGTGGAAGGTCATGTTGCTCCATCCTCCTAAACAAGAATCAGATTTCTCTATTAGAAAGTATTAGAGTATAACATTCTTACGTCAAAACACTTCTTATATTCCAACATAACTTGCATGATGTCTTGAACCCAATAGGTGTAGAATAGAACGAGCTAAGTGAAAATAATTAATAACGTAATAAGAAAGTGTATCGAATGCCAAGTACTGACTTTAATTACCCATTTTTAGTCAAGTCGCTGAAGTACAGTTTCCTGAGATTGAAATCTTATTTTAAGGAATAATGATAGCTGTTATTTAGCTTTCAGGAGGAAAAAGTAAAGGAAATTTGAGGACATGTTTAGATTTAAGAAACTGCTGAAGAGTAATTTTGCTTTTTTAAGTACAGTACATTAGTTGGAATATGGTTTATGGGTTTTGTGCACATGTGGTTCACGTGGAATAATGTAATCTACAGAATTCACACATGTCTGTTCTAGCTGTAGGCAAGCGTAGTGCATGAAGTAGCAAAAGCTACTTTTCTGACATTAGAGAAAATGAAAATTCTCATCTTATATACAACATTAAGTATACTCAGATGTATATTATACTATATTCAGTTTCCATAGGTTTCATCTACATTAATGAACAGTGATGTTTAGATCCTTTTAATTTTATTTATTTTTTTGGAAAAAAATTTTCCAGTGTATTATTTTTTTAATTGAAGTATAATGAACATACAGGGTTATATTAATTTCAGGTGTACCATATAATGAGTCAACAATTCTTTACCTTTCTCAGTGTTCATCATTATAAGTGTACTCTGAATCCCCATCATCTGTTTCACCCGTTTTCCCCGCCCACCCAACCTCCCCTCCAGTAACCTTCTCTTCTCTAGTTAGATACTTTTTAGCAAGGTTACCAGGAAGAGAGAGAACATCTTTTTTTTGAAAATTATCTTGCAAATACTTTTCGTTGGCTTAATTTAGGCTATCAGATAATATCAGAGTACAAATATTATTTAGATTTTCCTTTTATCTTTTTGGCAAAGGACTTTGAAGTACAAGAAATACTGTCAGGGTATTTCTCATTTGTCTTTCTAATTCAGACAAAAAGCATAATAAACAAGTGATCTGAGGAGATGCAGAAGATGTTTCTGTTTTTAAGTTTTAGTGTTCTAATATCTCCTCAACTCTCACATACCCTGACCATTTGCAAGTTTTGTCAACATTAACTTATATTTTAATCAAGTGTGTCAATGATATTCTCTTCCTCCTTATGAAAGTTTATTATCAAAGTTAAAATGAGAAGGTTAGAAGAACAGAAAGAGGGGCACCTGGGTGGCTCCGTCGTTAAGCATCTGCCTTCAGCTCAGGTCATGATCCCGGGGTCCTGGGATCGAGCCCCGCATCGGGCTCCCTGCTCAGCAGGAAGCCTGCTTCTCCCTTTTCCACTCCCCCTGCTTGTGTTCCCTCTCTCGCTGTGTCTCTGTCAAATAAATAAATAAAATCTTAAAAAAAAAAAAAAACAGAAAGAAAAAATAAGCAATAAATAAATCTTAATACTTGACAATGACTCCTGGTTATATATGGGATTCTCTCTGTTTTTCTCCCTCTCTATCTCTCTCTATGCTTATTACATTACTGCATCTATAATTGTAATGAAATAATACTTTATGAAGTACTTTTAACCCACATTTTTAATTCAGTATATCAGTTAAAATGTTATGATAGCTTTTTGTGTTTTGAATTAAGTATTCTAAATACGATTTAATTTTTTAAGGATGATCTATCCTATTATTTAATGGCTATATCATGTTTATAGTCCCTTAACTAATCCTTCTTACTATGCACTTAAGATTCTTCCACTTCGGGGGCTTTATAAATGATGCTGTAGAAACATCCTTGTACTCAAGTGTTTGCTTTCACATTATTTATTTTCATTATATCTTTCTAGAAGGAGAATATTTGGGTCAAACTCTACGTACATATTTTAGGCTGTTGTTATGTATTGCCAAATTTCTCTCTAAAAAAGGTTATACCAGGGGCACCTGGGTGGGTCAGTCGGGTAAACGTCTGCCTTCAGGTCAGGTCATGATCCCGGGGTCCTGGGATCGAGCCCTGCATTGGGCTCCCTGCTCAGCGGGGAGCCTGCTTCTCCTTCTCCCACTCCCCTGCTTGTATTCCGTCTCTTGCTGTGTCTCTCTGTCAAATAAATAAATAAAATCTTTAAAAAAACAAACAGAACAAAAAAACAACTGTCCTTCTCACTTTAAACTTCAGTTATTTTAAATTATCCTTCAATTTATTTTAGATTTTCCAGGAATACTGTAATAGATGCAAATATTGTTATTTGTCTCTTCCAATTAAATAATTATAATTTTTACCTATTTTTCTTATGTTACATTGTTTAGAATTTCCAGAACAAAGTCACATTATTTTCTTGGCTTATCTGATTCCTAATTTTCTGTGAAGCAACCTAAGGTTTTAAGCTCATGTTGGGAAATAATCTTTATAGTACTAATTTAACACAAATTTTAATCTAAAATAGATATAGATTTTTTTAAGTCACATATATTTATGCCATTAATCATTATTATTCCAAGGGGGAAAACAGTTTGATATATATTTCAACATTATATTTGTAGCATTAGTATATTTTTGGCACCCATCAGGTGATCAGTAAGTATCCATTCAAGAAGTAAATTAAAATGTACCACATAGACCTGTACATTCATTTTTAAGACTTTATTCTGTTTTTTTCTTTTGGATACTTAGAATTGAAATTAATTATGAGAGGATATGTACATTTTAATTATTAGCACATATATCCACATTGCCACCATGAAACTTGTATCAGTTTATATTTCCATTGATAATTGTCATTCAACAAATATTTATTGAGCACCTACTAGCTACGCTGCATTCTTCTGGACCTTGAGGTTATAGTAGAAAGCTTACATCCTAGTGTGGTAACATGCTGTTTCTTCTTCACATCTTCTTTATATTGGGTATTATCATTTGCCTTTGCCAATATAAAACACACATGTGACAAAAGTCCAATGTGTCTGGTCTTTTTTTTTTTTGTCACTTTTGCTTTTTGTTGTAATATCTAAGAAGCTATTACCTAACCCAAATCATAAAGATGTATGTTTGCTTCTAAGAGTTTTATAATATTATCTCTTAAGTTTAGGTCTGTGATTCATTTTGAGTTATTTTTGTGTATGCTGTAAGAATCTAGTTTCCTCCTTTTGCATGGAATGTCCATTTGTTCCAGGAGAATTTATTGAAAATATTATTTTATCCCATTAAACTGCCTTAGCACCCTTGTCTAAAATCAGCTAAACATAAATATAAGTGTTTATCTCTGGAGTTTTATTTCTGTTCCATTGATCTAGATGTCTTTCCTTATCCTAGTAACACAGTGTCTTTGTTAGTATAGTAAATTTTGTAGTAATTTTTGAAATTGGAAAATGTGAGTCCAACAGTTTTGTTCTTCAATAATATTTTTGGCTAATTTGTGTCCCATACACTTACATATGAATTTTAGGATTACCTTGCCAATTACTGCAAAAAAAATCCAGCTGGGATTTTGATAAGGATTGTGAAGAATCTGTAGATCAGTTTGGGGAATGTTGCCATCTTAATAATATTAAATCTTCTAATCCATCAACATGGGATGTTTATGAATTTATTTAGGTTTTAATTTCTTTCCACAGTGTTTTGTAGTTTTCAGTGTACAAAGTTCCTACTTTATTGATTTTATTTTTAATACTTTTAACGCTATTGTAAATGAAATTGTTTTCTTAATTTCATTTGCAAATTGTTCATGTTAAGTGTATAGAAAAACAATTGATTTTAAACTGTGATCTAGTATTTTGTAACCTTGTTGAACTTATTCATAGTTCTAATAGTTTCTTAGTAGATTCCTTAGAATTTCCTATAAAAATATGCCTTCTGCAAAAAAAGAAAATTTTAGTTCTCCCTTTCCAATCTGGATGCCTTTTACTTTTTTTACTTCCTGATTTCCAGAATCTCTAGTACAGTGTGGTTTAGAAGTGGTGAGAGAAAACATCTTAACTTGTTCCTAGTATTAGGAGGAAAGCATCCCTCTTTCATCTTTAAATATGATATTAGCAATTTATTTTATTCCTTTTATCAGGTTGAGGAAGTTCTCTTCTATTCCTAGTTGAGTATTTTGATCACAAAAGAAATTTGGATTTTGTTACATTTTTGGCTTCTATTTTGTCTTCTATTAATATGGTACATTATAGGGCGCCTGGGTGGCTCAGTGGGTTAAAGACTCTGCCTTCAGCTCAGGTCATGATCTCAGGGTCCTGGGATCGAGGCCCGCATTGGGCTCTCTGCTTGGCAGGGAGCCTGCTTCTCCTCCTCCTCTCTGCCTGCCTCTCTGCCTACTTGTGATCTCTCTCTCTCTCTCTGTCAAATAAATAAATAAATTAAAAAAATATGGTGCATTATATCAATTGATTTCTATATGTTAAACCAACTTTACATTCCTGGAATAAATCCCACTTGATCATTATACTTGGAGTATAATCCTTTTTATATACTGCTGCATTCAGTTTTCAGTTTCCTAAGTATTTTCTTGAGCGATTTTGCATCCGTGTTCATAAGGAATATTGATCTGTAGTTTCCTTCCTTCAACTGTCTTTATTTGGTTTTAGTATAAGGGTAATATTGACTTCTTAGAATGAGTTGAGAAGTGTTCTCTCCTCTTCTATTTTTTGAAAAAATTTGTGAAAGATCTTATTGTAAATCTTCTTTAATTTAGTGATATATTTCACCTCTAAATTCATCTGTTCCTGAGCTTTCCTTTGTCATGTTTATCTTAAATTACTAATTCAGTCCATTTGCTTATTATAGATCTATTTAAATTTTTTATTTCTTTTTAAAATTATGATCATCTTTTAATTAATAATCATGTAGTACTCAGAGTTTATAAAGTACTCACATATCTTTTTTTTAAACTACTCATATCTAATATCACTTTATTTCCACATGAATCCAATAAGACAGTCATTGAGACTTTAGATTGTTTCCCAACTTTTTCTAGTCATAGAAGCCGATGGACAGCAAGGCTAAGTGACTTGTTCAGGCTGCCTGCTGCTGAGCTGTAGAGCTTGAGTAAAACAGTATTATGTCCTCAGCCTCCTGACTCACTGGACCTTCATGATACCATGTTAGGAATCCAAACATGATGAAGAACAGTACATATTCTTTTAGCCTATGGACACAAAACTTTTATGTATTCTTTGGGTTTATTAACTTTTTTTCTAGTCATTAGCACTCAAAATCTTCAATTTCATAAAGTTATACTCATCAGAATGTCAGTTACCATTTTTATATAGTCTCTTTTCTGTTCCATTTTCCATATTCTTAGGAAGAAATTTGCAGTCACAATTTCTTCTGCGGTTAAGTTTATTTGGGGGATAATTTCTAGATGCCTAACTAATTGTATATACAAGAGTATCTATAGAAGTGAATAAAATAAAAACCTATAATACAATGGAAAAAAAGAAAAGAAAATGACACTTGTCAGGAATTTGTAGAATATCGGGAAATGTTATCTTGACTTAAGTATATATCTGTACAAGACAATTTAAAAAATTAAGGCCATGTCATTGGAGGTGGCATGATTGTATTATTTGATACAAAGTATCTATCATCCCAGTTGTTAAGTGTGAGTAGTATTTCATTGTCAGATCAAATCAGGGGCAGACTTTAAAAATATATTTTACATATATTCCTCCTTGTAAACTTTATAGCATCCAGAACAAAAGGAGGGTTTCCTCTTGTTTTTCATTCTTCAATTCTTTATTAGTATTGCCTGTTAGATTTCATGAGTTTCCTCTGACTTATGGTCCACTTTGGATGGAACCCATTGGATGTTGTTTTCATTCCCTATGGTTCATTCTGAAATGACATGATATTCCTTTTGTATTTATGTTTTCTCTTCTGGGAACTTTCTATTTTGCTGTAATCAGTTCTCTGGCTTCCCTTCAGAAAACTAAGGCCGATCAGTCTCCCCTACTTTCCCTGCCTCCTTTTATCTATATCTTAATAGTTTTCTCTAATACTTCTTTGAGGCAAGTTTCCCTGGTTTTTTAATTGAGATGTAATTGACAGATAATATGTATTAGTTTCAGGTGTACAACATAATGATTTGATACATGTATATATTGTGAAATGATTACCACAATAAATTTAGTTAACATCTATCACCTCATAGAGTTTTTTTCTTATGATGAGGACTTTTAAGATCTACTATCTTAGCAATTTTGAAGTATAACAATACAGTATTATTAACTGTAGTCAACATGCTATACATTATCTCCCTAGGACTTATAAATGGAAGTTTGTATTTTTGGTGGTCAAATTTTCTGTTTCATCTCGAGAAATTTTATCAGAATTATCTAATTTGTTGGCATACAGTTATTCATGGTGTTCTCTTATTTTTGTTTCTGTAGCATAGGTAATAATGTTTCTTCTTTCATTTCTGACTTTATTTTAAAATTGAGTCATCTCTCTTTTCATCTTGGTCATCCTATCTATCGTTTTTGTCAGTTTTGTTGATATTTTCAGGATTCAGTTTTGGTATATTTGAATTTCAATATTGTTTTTGATTCGTTATTTCATGTATTTCCACTTTATCCTTTACTGTTTATCATGTCTGCCTACTTTAGTTTAGTTTAGTTTGCTTTGCTTTTTTTTCTTGTGTTTTTTTAAGGGGGAAGGTTAGGGTTTTGAGTTGAGATCTTTTATATAGGTTTTAAAGCTATGCATTTCCCTCTGAGCATTGTTTTACCTGTATTTCAAAAGTTTTGGTCTATTTTTAAATTTCTATTCATCAAAGTGCTTTGCAATTTCTTACAGAAGTTTTTTTTCTTTCATCCATTGGTTATTTAGGATGTGTTATTTAATTTCCACGTCTTTGTGAATTTACCAAATTTCCTTCTGTTATTGACTTCTAATATTATCCCACTGTGATCGGAGGCTATACTTTGTATTATTTAAATAAATTTAAATGTATTGAGGCTTGTTTTATTGCAATCTGTATAGATTATTTAGCTATGTTGAGGTAATTCTAAAACCACTAAGAGAGTTGAAAACAGTTGCATCTGAATTTGTGTATATGTTTGTATTTTTGTGTGTACGTGTGTGTGTATGTGTGCAGTATATGATAGTGGAGGGAATAAAATGTTAATTTTCAAAATAAGCTATGTGGGATTATTTTCTTTATTTTTTCAAATCTGTACTCTTGTAATTTTGATAAAGACAATAAAAAGAAAATCTTTTTGTGACAGGTTAACATTTTGAAGCGTTACATCTTTCTCCTACTCAATGCCTGCATTTTGTATGTATGCAGAAGTATGTGCGCGCACACACACACACACACATTCTTCGATAGGAAACTAAGGGAAGGAAGAGAAAAACTAATAAGTTTGTGTAGTAATCTGTATGTTTTCAAGTATGTTGATCGATTTATATATTTTCTTATTAAGTCTATGTTATGTATATTTTTCTGTAGTGAAAATATATAACTGTTTTTAATGTCATCATTTATTCACAAAAGCATTTTAACCTGAGGGTCACTAAAAATTAGAAAAAGTATGTAATCCAGTTTAAGTTTGTTACATGACTTTTTGAGAGGATTCATATGCAATTAGTATTTTCATTTTTTGAGTTCAATTTACTGTTTAATATTGTTAACAATTAAAAACATTAATCTATTTTTAATGTTTAGATTGTGGCTCTCCTAGGATTCTAAAAATTTGTTACAAAATTAAATTATATGTATTTCGTGTTCTGGAGTGTTACACTTAAGGTTTTGGATCGTTCTACATTTACTGGGTATTTTAAAGGGAGATTTACTTAGAGTATCAAAATGTAATTCAGTCCAACAAGAGATGAACATAAAAGAAAACCAAAACCACAAAACCGTGCAGAGACAGTATACCCTGTGAAATTTTGTTCTGTAAATTTGTGCCAGCGAGGCAGATTGATTAGCTGGTTTCTAGTCATTTCACGTATCCTCCACTCTGTTTATAGCTAGCTGTAAGTTATCTTTCTGTGTATGTGTGTATAGATATAAATAGTCAGTGGGTGCTCTCTTAGTTGATCTGTGTAGCAGGCAAAGGTAAAATCATAAAGGGCTGGATTTCTTTCTAGTTGTAACCCTTCCTTTTCCTATACTGCACTGGGTGAGTACAATTAAAAGTGCTGGTGGGCACTTATAGTTGTGTTTGGCATCCTCTAATTTTCTGAGTGATTTTAGTATTTATGTGAAGGTCCATCCAGGATCCTGGCTTCCCATTTCCTTGTCTGCACATGTTTCCAGTGATCTCCCCCTCTATTTTCCTCAGCTTCTTCCGTTGGAAATCCATCTCCATCCATCCCAATCAGATGAGGATGACAGTTTGGGAAACATACTTTTTGATACTATTTGACTTTGAAATATGTATTCGTATTATATTAACAAAACCTAAAACTTAAAGAATAAGATAGTAACCTAAAAATAATGTAAATACTGTTAAAATACATGATAGAAAATACTAATTTATATTAATACTCAAAATAAGAACAAAAGGATAAACCAGAAGAGGGAAAAAAAGAAATGGGACAATATATAACTAGTTGCTGAAGATTAATAATGACAGATCCTAGGGGAGATAAGATCAAGCAAGATTGTTTAGTTTTAAGGACTGATAAAAGAAAGCAGGTAGTGTTTATTTATGAAATGTATCTTTATTCAATTCCTTGACATCTGTATTGGTTTCGTTGCAGAAATAAAATATGGGAATGAGTTGCTTGCTCTGATTTGTCAGAATAAAGAAACAGTCATGAAAAGAAAACATGCTAGAGTATTTTTTGCTTCTATAATTTTGTTATGAGACTAGTCTATTTATAAAAGATTCTATGACAGGAGATAAAATTGTCTGTGGTATGGCCAGTGTCTCAGTCTGTTTGGGTTCTATGAAAAAATACCACAGACCAAGTAGTTTGTAAACAATAAAAATTTATCACAGTTCTGAAGGCTGGAAATCTAGGGTCATGGCACCAGCATTGTAGAGTGTGGGTCCTCTTCTGGGTTGCAGACTTCTTGATGTGTGCTCACATGGTGGAAGGGGTTAGGGATTTCTGTGGGCTCTCTTATAAGGCACTAATCCCAATCATGAGGTTTCACCCTCATGGTCTAAGCACCTCCCAAAGCCCTTCCTCCTAATATTATCATCTTTGAGGGTTAGGATTTCAACATGAAATTTGAGGGGACGTGTTCAGACTGTAGCAGCCAACTAATGTTAAATAAAAACAAAATGAAGGGCGCCTGGGTAGCTCAGTTGTTGAGCATCTGCCTTCGGCTCAGGTCATGATCCCAGGGTCCTGGGATGGAGCTCCATATCGGGCTCCCTGCTCAGCGGTAGCCTGCTTCTCCCTCTCCCACACCCCCTGCTTGTGTTCCCTCTCTCGCTGTGTCTCTCTGTCTGTCAAATAAATAAATAAAATCTAAAAAACAAAAACAAAACCATAAAAACAAAATGAACACCTGGGTGGTTCAGTCCGTTAAGTGCCTGTCTTCTGCTCAGGTCATGATCCCGAGGTCCTGGGGTCAAGCCCCACATCAGGGTCTGTGCTTGGCGGGGAGCCTGCTTCTCCCTCTCCCCATCCCCTACGTATTCTCTCTCTCTGTGTCAAACAAACAAACAAACAAACAAACAACCAAAATGAAAACCCAAGTATTTTGCCTAGTAGAGTGGTATGCATGGCTAGAACTCTATAGCCTGTCTATTATTAACTATTCATTTAAAATTTTCAGATCATCAGCATGGGCTTTATGAGTATAGCAAAGAACTAGGTATATGTACCTCTGAAACCATCATTTCTTGTTGTCATGGTCTTGGAAACTTAGATATGTCAGTGGTACCATTATTCTTCCCTTTCCTACATTCAAAACATTTGCCATTCTTGCCTATTATATTCCTCCTTTCCACCTCCAGAAACTTACCAAGAAACCATAGAGCAATAGTTGTTGCAGGATCAATATTTTAAAAATTATTTGAAACATAAATAATGTTAGGTTTCAATAAAAAATATGTAGTTAATAAATGGGTCTTGAGAAAAATGAATTTTGGTCATTCTCATATTATAATTTAATTTAAAATACAGTAGTAGTTTTTCCATGTATAAATATTTTAGCATTGACATTACTTCGGTTGTATTTTCAATGTTCTAATAAATTACATAATTTATAAAATTTATAATTTGATTTTCAAAGTTGATATTTGGAGCTGTGGTCACACACACACCCTTACCCTGGTTCTTTAGTTTTTAATTGATGAGCTCATAGGGAGGAAATTACCAGTCAGAATTCAAAGGTTTAGGCTATTTAAATTTTCAAGTGCGCTGTTCATCAGAGGGATCCATCCAAAAGACGGAGAATGTTAGGTAGGAAGAGTAGTTAAACTTTTTAATCTCAATAAACAGAATAATCTCATATAAGAAACAATACAGTCTCTCAATCATTTTGCACAAACAGACTCTTATTTTTTGGTTCTTTAGAACCTTGAGCTCATCAGATGATAGGGGTCTGGGAGAATTCTTAGAAACTTTTGATTGTCTTCTTTATTTTTTAAGAAATAATTTATTGAGAGGAAATTTATATAACATAAACATAAAATGAACCATTTTTAAAGTAAATGGCCCATTTCAAAACATTTCAATCACTGCAAAGCAAAACCCTTTAGATATTAAAGTAGTTTCTCCTCACCTCTCTTTCCATGAACCACTGACAGCCACCAATCTGCATTCAGTCTGGATTATTTCATATAAAAGGAATTATATAGTTTGTGACCATTTGTGTCTTGGTTCTTGCACATAGCACAGTGTTTTGGGTTTTCATTTTTATTGTGGTAGAAAACATGTAACGTAAAATTTGCCATCTTAACTATTTTAAGTGTTAAATTGTATTCACATTGTTGTGAAACAGATCTCCAGAACTTTTTTTTATCTTGCAGATCTAAAACTCTATACCCATTTAAAAATACCGCCCTTTTCCCTTCTCCCCCGAAACCTGAGCAATAACATTCTACTTTGTCTTTTTATAAATTTGACTACTTTAGATACCTTCTGTAAGTGGAATCATAAAGTATTTGTCTTTTGGTGACTGAATTATTTATCTTTTTATTTATTTTTTTTTTTAATTTTTTTTTTAAAGATTTTATTTATTTATTTGACAGAGAGAGAGAGAGATCACAAGTAGGCAGAGAGGCAGGCAGAGAGAGAGGAGGAAGCAGGCTCCCTGCCGAGCAGAGAGCCCGATGTGGGCCTCGATCCCAGGACCCTGAGATCATGACCTGAGCCGAAGGCAGAGGCCTTAAACCGCTGAGCCACCCAGGCGCCCTGAATTATTTATCTTAATGTCCTCAAAGATCATTCATGTTGTAGCCTGTGACAGGATTTCCTTTAAGCCTAAATAATATTTATACCAGATTTTGTTTATTCATTCATCTGTCTGCGGACATTTGTTTTGCTTCTACCTTTTAGTTATTTTGAATAGTGCTATTATGGAGGTAGGTGTACAAATGTCTCTTCAAGATCCTACTTTCAGATCTTTTAAATACATACCTAAACGTGGGATTGCTGAATTAAATGGTAGCTCTATTTTTAATTTCTTGAGGAACCTCCATACTGTTTTCCATATTGCTAGGACCTTTTTACTGTCCCACCAATACGGTATAAGGGTTCCAATTTCACCACATTCACACCAACACTTATTATTTTCTGGATTTTTGATCACAGCCATGATAATGGATGTGAGGTGATATCTTACTGTGATTTTGATTTGCATTCCTCTGATGATTAGTGTTGTCGAGTATCTTTTCATTTGCTTGTTTGGACATCCATATATCGTCTTTGGGGAAATACCCACTCAAGTCCTTTGCCCTTTTTAAAATGGAGTTAAGATTTTTGTTGTTGCTGAGTTGTAGTTCTTTATATATTTTGGTTATTAATCCCTTATCAAATATATGGTTTGCAAACATTTCTCATTTCATAACTTGCCTTTTCACTATGTTGATTACTTCGATGAACAGATATTTTTGTGTTTGACATAGTCCCATTTGCCAGTATCACACTGTTTCAATAACTGTAGCTTTATAATAAGTTTCAGAATTGAGAAATAAGAGTTCTTCACCTCTGTTCTTTTTTTCAGATTGTTTCGGCTATTTGGAGCCTTACTGTTACTTATGAATTTAATGGTTGGCCTATCTATTTTTTCAAAAATGGTCATTGGAATTCTGATAGGGATTGCCATGAATTGTAGATTGGTTAGTGTAGTACTGACCATCTGAACAATACTAAGTCTTCCAATCAGTGAACATTGAATGTCTTTCCATTTATGTAGAACTTTAATTTCTTTCAACAATGTATTGTAGCTTTCATTGTACAAGTTTGTCACAACTTAGACACATTTATTTCTAGGAATTTTATTCTTTTCAATCTTATTTTGTAAAAAATTTATTTATTTATTTATTTATTTATTTAGAGCGAGAAAGTGAGCAAGCACCTATGAGCAGTGGGAGGGGCAGAGGGAGGAGAGAAGCAGACTCCTCATTGAGTGTGGAGCCCGACACGAGGCTTGATATCACGACCTGAGATGAAATCAAGAGTTGGACGCCTAACCAACTGAGCCACCCAGGCACCCCTTGAATCTTATTTTAAATGAAACTGCTTATTTTTTTTCAGATTTCATTGGTACTGTGTAGAAACATTTGATTTTGTTTGTTGACCTTGTACATTGCAATTTTCCTGAGTTCATTTATTAACTCTAGCACTTTCTTTATGTATTCTTGGTGATTTTCTCTATACAGGATCATTTCATCTGCAAGTACATATAGTCTTACTCCTTTCTTTCCAATCCGAATGCCTTGTATCCCTCCCTCTTTTTTTGGCCTGTTTGCTTTGACTAGAACTTTTAGTACATTATTCAATGACATTGGCAAAAAGAGGACATCCTTATATTGTTCCTGATCTCAGGCGAAAGGCTTTCAGTATTTCACCCTAAAATAGGATGTTAACTGTGGGTTTTTCATAAGTGCTCCTTAGTGTATTCAGGAAGTTCTCTTCTATTCTTAGTGTTCTGAGTGCTTTTATTATGAAAGGATGTGTGATTTTGTCAAATTTTTTTCTGTATCGATTGGGATCACCATTTTTTAAAATTAATGTGGAGTTTATATATATATATGTGTGTGTGTGTATATATATACATATACACACATATACACACATGCACATACATACACGCATATAGTTTTAAATATGGAACACTTCATAAATTTTTGTGTTATCCTTGTACAGGGGCCACTCTAATCCTCTCTGAACCATTCCAGCTCCAATGAATGTGCTGCTGAAGCAAGCACATTTATTGATTGATTTTTGTGTGTTGAACTACCTTTGCATTCTTGGGGTAAACCCCACTTGGTCATGGTATATATTGCTTATAACATGCTGATTTGATTTGCTCGTATTTTCTTAAGGATTATATTGTCTACATTCACGAGGGATATTGCTCTGTAATTTGTCTTGTAGTGTATTCATCTGTCTTTGATATCACAGTAATGTTGACATTATAGATTAAGTTAGGAAGTTTTCTTCCATTTTCTATTGTTGGAAGAATTTGAGATGTATTGGTGTTAATTCTTTAAGTATATGGTTGGATTCACCAATGACGCCATCTGGTCCTGAAATTTCTCTGTTAGGAGGTCTTACTGATTCATTATCTACTTTTATAGGTTTGTTCATAATTTCTATTTATTCTTGGGTTAATTTTGATAATTTATGTTTTTCTATGAATCTGTCCATCCCATCTAGATTATTTACTTTTGATATACAAATTCTTCATAAAATTCTCTTGAATCCTCCTTCTCTTTTTGTATGGTTGATAGTAATATCCACATTCATTTTTTTATTTTAATTATTTATGTCTTATTTTCTCTTCCTTTTCCTGTCTGGCTTAAAGTTTTGTATTTTTTTTAAAAAAAATCTTTAAAGAACCACCTTTTACTTTCATTGATTTTTATTATTTCTATTTCTTTGTTGATATTCTCATTTTTTCATACATCATTTTCTTGTTTTTCTATTGTTTAGCTCTACGAGCGATTTTTTTTTTTTAAGATTTTGTTTATTCATTTGATACGGAGAGAGAGATTACAAGAAGGCAGAGAGGCAGGCAGAGAGAGAGGAGAGAGGAGGAAGCAGGCTCCCCGCTGAGCAGAGAGCCCGATGTGGGCCTCGATCCCGGGACCCTGGGATCATAACCTGAGCCAAAGGCAGCGGCTTTAACCCACTGAGCCACCCAGGCGCTCTCTACGAGCGATTTTTAAGTAAGATTTTATTTATTTATTTGAGACAAAGAGAGTGTAAGTGAGCACAAGTCAGGGGAGAGGCAGAGGTAGAGCGAGAAGCATACTCTCTGCTGAGCTTTAATACCAGGACCCCTGGATCACGACCTGAGCTGAAAGCAGATACTTAACTGACTAAGCTACCCAGGCCCCTCATCTGTGAGCATATTTAAGACAGTGGATTTAAAGTCTTTCTCTAGTAAGTCCAATGCCTGGACTTTCTCTTTAATGGTTTCTGTCATTTAGTTTTTCCTTTGACTGGGTCATGCTCTCTTATTTCTTGGTATGCATTGTGGGTTTTTTGGTTGAAAAGTGGATATTTGAATATTATAATGTGGTAACTCTGGAAATCAGATTTTATCTGTTCTTGATTGTTGAAGGCTGCAATCATCCATTTGTTTAGTGACTTTTCCAAATTATTTTTGCAAAAAATTTATTCCATCTGTGTTTTTAACTTTGATAAAGTATAATTTAATCATTTTTCTTTTGTAGATGATTCGCTTGATATTGTATTTAAGAAATCTTTGCCTCACCAACTATTACAAAGATTTTTCTCCTAAATGGTTTATAGTTTTAGGTTTTATATTTAGGTCTTTTGTCCATTTTGAATCAGTAGGAACTGTTCTTTTTTTTTTTTAAGATTTTATTTATTTATTTGACAGAGAGAGATTACAAGTAGGCAGAGAGAGAGGAGGAAGCAGGCTCCCTGCTGAGCAGAGAGCCCGATGCGGGCCTCGATCCCAGGACCCTGAGATCATGACCTGAGCTGAAGGCAGAGGCTTTAACCCACTGAGCCACCCAAGCGCCCAGTAGGAACTGTTCTTAAAACTTATTTTTAAGAATTATTTTTAGATTCATGAAAAATAAAGCAGGTCTTATTTAAAAAAAAAAAGTACTTTCAACATCACAAGATAATTTTCTTTTTCAAAATGTCTTTTTTTAAACTGCTGTTTTGCCAAATCCATAGTATCTCATTAGCTCTTCAGAACTTATTCATCTTGTATGATTGAAACTTTGTACCTCTTGACCAACATCTCCCCATATCTCCCTCTCTCTAGCCCCTAGTAACCACCATTCTGTTTTCTGCTTCTATGAGTTTGACTATTTTAGACTCCACATACAAGCGAGATCATATATTATTTGTCTTTCTGTGTCTGGTTTATTTCACTAAGCATAATGTCCTTCGGGTTCATCTATATTTTTGCAAATGGCTGAATTTCCTTCTATTTTTAAAGCTGAAAAATATTCCATTATATGTATGTATGTGTGTGTGTGTGTGTGTATATACACACACACACACACACACACACACACATATATATATATACCACATTTTCTTTATCCATTTATCCTTTGGTGGACAATTAGGTTATATCCATGTCTTGACTATGTGAATAGTGCTGCAATGAATATAGGAGTGCAGGTATGTCTTTGAGATCCTTATTTCAGTTCCTTTGGATAAATACCCAGAGATGAGATTACTGTGTAATATAGTAGTTCTGGTAATAATACTCTACTTTATACCTGAAATTTATTAAGAGGGTGAATTCTATGTGTTCTCACAATGAGGTGCTGGATAACTATGTGAGATGATGTTAAATAGCATGATTGTGGTGTTACTTCATTATGATATGTGTATCAAATCTTCAAGTTGTACACTTTATATACAATAAGAATAGTATCACAAATTTCTTATAGCAAAAATAATCACAGGTGTAATGTATTTTTTTGTCTGTCAGGTGGCAACATATGACTTCAGCTTTCAAGTTCAAATTAATTTCTTCAGGGCTTCAGAACTTTACACTCAATATCATTTGTCAAATTCTATGATTCCAAAGACAACACCACTTATTCGACCGTGTTATGTTCAAGCTACTGGTATGTAATGTGAAACATTCATTTGGTGTGTCCATACTAAATATTTATGCATAAGCAGCTAAAAGTTTAAAAATTCAGAATGATATTTACTTTTAAAAAATAGACATATTAGAAAGTAAAACTATGACATGATTTCTGTGTGTGTGACTTAAATTTTGCCTGTGAGAGTGAATTTTGAGAAATAGTGTAACCAAGCCAACATGAAGTTCACTTCTTTTTTTTTTTTTTAAGATTTTATTTATTTATTTGACACACAGAGAGAGATTACAAGTAGGCAGAGAGGCAGGCAGAAAGACAGGGAGAGGAGGAAGCAGGCTCCCTGCTGAGCAGAGAGCCTGATGCGGGCCTCGATCCCAGGACGCTGAGATCATGACCTGAGCTGAAAGCAGAGGCTTTAACCCACTGAGCCACCCAGGCACCCTGAAGTTCACTTCTTATTGAGTTACAGAAACTGCACCAGGTAAAGTTGTTGCACAAAGACAACTTTATTGAGGAGATCATGGGCAATGGCTTCCAAAGCCGTGATTCCCTGACATCAGGTCAAGGGTTACCTTTTGTTTAGGGTTAGATGAATATTTACTTATTTCTGTTTTTAATTTTTAATTAATTAATTAA
The DNA here is from genome assembly GCA_002007465.1 of Ailurus styani. NCBI lineage: Eukaryota > Metazoa > Chordata > Mammalia > Carnivora > Ailuridae > Ailurus > Ailurus styani. The sequence continues at coordinate 709,529 of LNAC01000391.1, read as the reverse complement.
TTTTCTTGTGAGAAAGAATGTGAGCAGTGGGGGAGGGGCAGAGAGAGACTCTTAAGCAGGCTCCGCATGGAGCCCGATGCAGCACTCCATCTCACTACCCTGTGTTCATGACCTGAGCCAAAATCAAGTCAGTTGCTTAACTGACTAAGCCACTCAGCTGGACCTAGGATGAATATTTTGCTAGAGAAGCCTTCTTACTATATGTAGAGTTAGCCATAATATCACACATGAGCCTTAAGGAAACACACGATACCTACATTGTATGTTATGTAAATGAGGCTGAGGCCCCTCCTTGGGTAGAGATTTTAGTATTTTAATGAGGCAAAGGTAATGGTAGGTCATTCTAGAGGTCACTCCATGTCTGTCTGTGCAGATAGGAGTTGAAGGTTTAGCTCAAAAGGTCTACGTAGTCTGGGGTGGATGGGAGGTCTTGTCAGGGCAGTTGCCATCACCTCTAGGGTGGTTTCCAGTTTCATTTGCCTGAGTTAAGAGGAAAGCTGGAAAGAAGAGCTTAAGGAAAAATGTAAGAAAAAAGTTTGTGAGTTCAAGCAGGTGGGCAGTAAAGGTCAGGTCTTGGGGTCTAGCTGGTGACAGTAGCGTGGACATAATCTCAGATCAGTGACTCTAGCTTTAAAAAATTGGTTATAATTAAAAACAAAGGTCATTTTACTTATTTATTGTATGGGTAGTTTTAAATGATTAAATCAAAATATAAATTATTAAAATAAAATCGATATATAATGAAATGATGAAAATTTTATTTAAGAAAATTTTTCCCACAAAGGGATGGGTTACTAAAGGACTGAGTTCATGTAAAGAAGGGTTAGCAGGGCGCCTGGGTGGCTCAGTGGGTTAAGCCTCTGCCTTCCGCTCAGGTCATGATCTCAGGGTCCTGGGATCGAGGCCCGCATCGGGCTCTCTGCTCAGCAGGGAGCCTGCTTCCTCCTCTCTCTCTGCCTGCCTCTCAGCCTACTTGTGATCTCTCTCTGTTAAGTAAATAAATGAAATCTTTAAAAAAAAAAGAAGGGTAAGTAAAAACAAACAAAAGAAGGGTAAGTATGTTAAGTTTTTGAGCATTATTTACTCATTTCCTCTAAATATTAAAATATAAAACCAATTTACTCTGTAAACCCTACTTTTGACAAGCTTTGGTTTTGTATTTTATTATTATATGTTTAAGTATTTTTCATAAAACGTTAAGTCTAGTCTATGCTATATTGTGGAATATTTTATTTTTTTAATTCTGACATTAAGTTATTAATAATAAAATAGTGTTCAATTGCTAATTACCCATGGCACCTAGTAAGAGAAGCCTCATTAAAGTAGCATACACAATATAGAGATTTATTTCCCTCCTGTTTAAAATACAGAATTAAGAATTCTTCGGCTGTTAGGGAGGCTCCATGGAGTTTCCCCCCTTGTTTTAAGATACCATTTTAGGGAAAACATCATTGTCTAATTTTGTTTTCTGAATTAGGTAAGTTACTTACATGAAAAATAAAGTATACCTACTTGACAAATAAAAATTAATATACCGTCATTATGGAAAATTGGAAAATGTTAGAAACAGAAATGTCATCTGGAATGCAAATATATAGAGCATACTATTATTACTATCTTCATATCTTCCTCTTTTTTTCGATGCCTTTATTAGTTATTTTTTTTTTTTAACATAGTTGTGATCTTACTGCTTGTGGTCAGTTGAAATCTCTTCACTCTTAATAGAAACTTTTACTTGGGTGTCATATTAATTAGATAAATTGATACTGATAACTATTATAGAATATTTCATCCAATAACTGTCTCTTATAGATTATTTAAGCATAATCATAAGGATTTAGATTTTTTCTTTTATTTTCTTATTCATATAAATATTGTAGCATTGAACATTTTTGTGTATAATACTTTTTCCCTGTTTAGATTTTCTTAAAAGTGAGATTCTCTGAATTGGCTGCATTCCTTCTGAAGTACATATATGTTAGGGATGCCTGGGTGGCTTAGCAGTTAGGCATCTGACTCTTGACTTTCATTCAGGGTTATGATCTCGGGGTCGTGAGGTTGAACTCTGTGCTAGGTGTGGATCGTGGTTAAGATTTCTCTCTCTCTCTGCCCCCCTCCCTCCCTCTGGCCTTCCCCCCTCCTCCAGCGAGCACACACTCAGGCTCTGTCTCTCTCTCTCAAAAAAAGAAAAAGTATATACATGTTAAAGCTCTTGATAGATTTTGCAAAAGGGCTTTTGTAAAGAGTTATGCTGTTTTACCTCTCCTTCAGTATAAACTCTAACCAGCACTGAATTAAAGAAATTGGATATTTTTCTATGTGATTGAAAGTACATCATTTCAATTTTCACTTCAATTTCTTTGATTACTTATGAGGATTGAAGTTCTCTCTTTGCTATTAATAATGTATTTCATACATAAATTATCTGCTCGTGAACTTTACCGTAATTGTTGTGGTGTTGTATTTGTCTGATGTCAGTGATTTCCTTATTTATTTATATTTTTTCATTTTTACTGTCAACTTTTTCTAAGATTCATTGTTTGCCTTTAGTTTTATTTGTTGTTCAATAAATACTTTTAGTAACTTTATAGTGAAATTTAGCTATCATTTCCTTCATGAGTCCTAACATTGATTTAAAGATTAGACCATCTTCAGATTTGGTATATATGTAATTCTGGGTGTTTTTCCTATTTCTTTTTTAACTTCATTTTTTTAACTTTTTATTTTTTTAAAAAGATTTTATTTATTTATTTAACAGAGAGAGACACAGCAAGAGCAAGCACAGAAGCAGGGGGAGTGGGAGAGGAAGAAGCAGGCTTCCTGCTGAGCAGGGAGCCCGATGCAGGTCTCAATCCCAGGACCCCGAGCCTAAGGCAGATGTTTTAACAACTGAGCCACCCAGGTCCCCCTTTTTTTCGATTTTTAATGGTTTAATATTCGTTCAACAATTTCTATACTTAGTTAATTTGTAAAAAGCAATATTGCTGTATTTCCAGAAAGGATTGGAATGTCAAAGCAAACTTGATTATATAATTTATCAACCCCAAAGTTTACTAATGATTTAAATGATATGAGTATAAACAGGCAGACATGTAACATTTCTTCCTATAGAAGTTGGCATCTCTCAGACCAGCTTCCAAATTGTCCTTTTCTCTCTCCTTAAGATGCCTTTTGCTTTTGAATTAACATATAACTTTTGAATGTCATTTTTAGAAACCTGTTGCCAATGGAAGCTGTTTCTGTTTGGAGCTTCCCATTTTTGTACTTTTAGTAGTTATATAAGTAGGAAGTGTCTACATGAGGAATTCTCATTCTTCTACTAGCAATGCCTCATAAATTCCATATACTTTTGATTGGCCATTTGGACAGGTAATGTATGTCGAGGTTTTTTTTTTCTTTTTGGAATAGTCCACTGATCAATTCCACTTTTACTTTGGCAAGGACGCTTGGTCAAGTCCGTTACTTCCTGAGCTACCCCCTCAATTGAAGGATGATACCTCAGTAGGAGGGTCACAAGCTTTCTGTTATCGCTCTTCTCCCAAATTACATGTATATATCTTAAAATTAAAAGAGTGCTAACCCAGAATTGCAATCCATTATCTCCTTCTCAGGGCTTACCCTGCATCCCAGAGGCAGTAACTTTTTTCCTTAATTATCTAATGAAAACAGTTACTTAATGACAAGCATCTTCACTCACTTGAAACATTAACTCCTGTTATCCATTTTGTAATGTAATTATAGTTTGAATTTCAATTAAAATTTTTATCAGAGATTTGCTATGACAATATATTGTTCATATACTTGGCTGAACAAGCCAAGTAGTATAACTGCATAGTTATTTTATTTACTTTCCTTCAACTTTTTTTTTTAATCTCTGGATTTATTAATTGCTCATTTGTCCTTAGATATTTGACTAAATCCTCCCATGCCACAAAGCTCTCCTTTATATTACGCTTGTCTGGACAATGTTCAACATAGTCTAGTCTGTCACATAATATGTCATATCTACTTACTCTCTTGAAGCAACCTTTCTGGAGCACAACAACCTCCTGCTTCAACAGGAGGAGTAGGCAGAGAGGCAGGCAGAGAGAGAGAGGGGGGGGGAAGCAGACTCCTTGCTGAGCAGACAGCCCGATGTGGGACTCGATCCCAGGACCCCGAGATCATGACCTGAGCCGAAGGCAGAGGCTTTAACCCTCTGAGCCACCCAGGTACCCCTATTGTGGGGATTTTTAAAAAAACTCTTTGTTTTGAATCTCCTGCTTTTTCAGTCTCTTGCCTTCCTGTTTCTTGGTTTACTGCACTGTTTAGGTAGATTATATCTTCCAGGATCTTCTAAAGAAAGGGCATAAGGGAGCTAATTTTTGAGAATTTCCATGTCTGAAAATATCTTTGTTTTTCCTTTCACACTTGAATGATTTTTTGGTTTAGTATAAAATTCTGTTATCTCACACTGATAACTTTAGTGTGAATCTCTTGTCATATGTTCTTGTGGACCTTTTCAATCTAAATTCATGTCCTCCAGTTCTATAAAGTTTTTATAAACTATTTCCTTGAAAAGTTCTCCCCACCATTTTCTATATTTCTTTCCTTAAGTCTTTATTGGTTGTGTTTTGTATCTTGGATTATGTTATTTTAATTATCTTATATTTTCTCTCCTATTGTCCTTTTCCTTATCTCTTTGTTGTTCTTCTCAGCATATTTTTCTGACTTTATTATGTTTTGAGAAATTATATTGACAATTTTAAACTAATGAGAGTTAACTTTTTTCTGATTATTTCATTACCTATAGATTTCTGAAAAATAAAAACGGTTTTTATCTCTACTTGTATTATAATTTCTTTGAAATTTTCTTCTGTTGCTACATTGTCTCAATTTTTGCTGAATTACTTCTCCTTCATTTCTCCTTCATGTTGAGGAGTTCCTTAAATGTTTGTTGATTTTTGCCTATTCTCTCATGGTATTAGTTAGTCTCACAATGCTGGCTTCATTACCAACTATTCTATCATTTCCTGACAATCTGGATCCCAGTGAATGTTTAAGGAGGTCAAAATGTTAGTCTGTAAGACTTTAACCTTGAACAGTTCAGTTTTTTAAAAAAAATATTTCTTCATATTTAAAGGATAATAGGTTAATACATCAACAACAATATGCATGCATATTTGATAACCTAGAAGAAATGGACACAATCTGCCAAAACTCACTCAAGAAGAAATAGTCTGGATAGACCTCAATCTATTAAAGAAATCAAATCAAAAATTAGTAACCTTCAAAAACAGAAAGCACCAGGCCCAGATGTGTTCATTGGTGGACTCTATCAAACATTTAGAGAAGAAATCATACCATTTCTCTATAATCAATTCTCTACAATCTCTTTCAGAAGATAGAAACAGAAAGAATACTTTCTAACTCATTCTAACTCATTTTAAGGGCAGTATTACTCTAATACCAAACCAGAGAAAGGCGATACAAGAATAGGAAACAGCATACAAATATCTCTTCTCAGCATAGATACAAAAGTCCTTAACAAAATATTAGCAAATCAAATCCAACAATGTGTAAAAAGAATTAGGTACCATGACCAGCTGAGATTTATCCCATGTGTGCAAGGTTGATTTACATTCAGAAACCAATGCATTCCATTATATGAACAGGATAGAGAAAAAATATCACATGATCATATCAATAGATTCAGGGGAAATAAAACATTTTATAAAATCTGTTACCCATTTATGAAAAGAACTTAGTAAATGAGGGCTGGAGCAGAACTTTCTCAACTTGATGAAAAAATATATACAAATACCCCACAGCTGTTATCATTCTTAGTGATGAGAAACTCAAAGCTTTCTCATTAAAGTCAAAAACCAAGCTAGGATGTCCTTTCTCACCACTTTTTCAGCATTGTATTAGAAGTGCTAGGTAATGCAGTAGGACATGAAAAGGAATCAAAAGATACACAGATTGAGAAAGGTGAGCAACTCTGCATTCATTGACAACATGATTGTTTATGTAGAAAATCTGAAAGAATCAGTTAAGAAAAACACTTCTGGAAATAATAAGCTAATACAGCAAGGTTGCAGGACACAAACTTAATGTACAAAAGTCAATTGCTTTCCTATATATAAGCAACGAATAAGTGGAATTTGAAATTAAATACAAAATATCATTTACATTAATACCCAACCCAAACTTAAGTATAACAAGGTATTGACAAGATCTATATAAGGAAAGATACCAAATGATGAAATTTATGTGATGAAAGATATCAAAGAAGAACTAGATAAATTGAGTGATATTCCATGTTCATGCATAGGAAGTCTCAGTATTGTTAAGATGGCATTTCTTCCCAATTCGATCCAGATTTTATTTTATGGGTGTTGTCAAATTGATTAAAAGTTTATATGGAAAGGGAAAAGACCCACAATAGCTAACATACTACCAAAGGAGAAGAACAAAATTGGAGGACTGACACTGTCCAACTTCAAGACTTTCTACAAAGGTACAGTAATCACGAGACTTTGGTATTGGCAGAAATATAGACAAATAGATCAGTGGAATAGAAAAGAGAGCCCAGAAATAGACCAACATAAATGTAGTCAACTGCTCTTTGAGATGTGATTAGGGGCAGTGTTGCTTAGAAAAGATAGTCTTTTCAAAAAATAAAAAAAATACAAATCTTTTGGGAGATGACAGAAGAAAAAATCTACATGACCTTGAGTTTGGTAATGACATTTTAGATATAATAACGGAGGCAAGATCTGTGAAAGAAGAATTGAGAAGCTGGAGTTCATTAAAATTAAAAATTTCTGCTCTGCAAAAGACACTGTCAAAAGACCAAAAAGACAAACCACTGACTGGGAGAAAATATTTGCAAAAGACAGTTTCTTTTCACTTCTGTGCTTCTGCATTTGTCAACTCTATTATAGAGATCATTTTAATTATGTTTACTTTATTCTCAGCTCAATATTTAGTATATTTTATAGTCTTATTATCTCAAGGGTAATTTTTCTGTTATAATTAGTTACCATTGAAATACAAAATTGGAATTTTATAGATGTGATAAGCTGTGATATTTTATAAATGTTTTAAAGTGTGGCTTTGTTTTCTGTCTGGGTACATAAAGATACAAAAAATTTTTTATTGTTTTGTTTTGAAAACTAGTAATAATTATCTATAATATCTCTTAATATTTTATCAGTATATTTACTTTCCTCTCGTAGTATTGCAAGCACCATTGAGATTATCCAGCACTGATTTTGTATTTGAAATGCCATTGCACGTTTTGGATCCTAATAACAAGGTCACAGAAACTCAGGTATGTATATAGAATTGATGCAGTTTACAACCTTTTTTTTTATTACGGTTTTTAGTTTATTGAGTTGATTATTCTGAAGCATGTGTTGTAAGAATACTTACAGTTTTAGAGAACTCGTACATATATATCGTATTTCTCAGAAGTAATTATCAAATAGACATTTTTACATATACATTTTTATATATACATATATTTAATAGGACTATTCAAAATATTTTAAATAGAATTAAGTTACTAGGTATGTAATAGAATTAAATTACTACTAATAATAACTGATTTATTTTAGTAAATAAAAAATATTTAAAAATATTTAAATAGAATTAAGTTACTACTATACTATAAATGGAAGCTATGATTAAATTAATGTGAAATATGTTCCATTCTGGTAAGGAAATGTGGTGAAAGGTAATAATAAAAATTGGGAAGGTCCAGGCATATAATAAAGTGACTTCTATAACAATCTACTCTTTTTTCTTACTAGATATCCCTGTGTCTCTCCTAATTATGAATCCATCTAGAAAGAAAAAAAAAAAGACATGCATAAGAAGGAAGGTCATGCATACATAATAGCAATTTGTATTTGTATTAACTATTATCTTATATATTGCCTTTACTGCAATTAATTTTGAACCTCTGTAGCTTTGAAGAAAAAGTATATGGAGAAAATATTTAACATTGAATATGTCAAATAATAGCAGAGTCCTATATGAAATTATAGTTAGAGAAGAATAAAGGATCTCTTCTGAATTTAATATGTGACTGTTTCAAGTATAAAATGTCAGTAAGACTTCTAACTCTAACATAACTTCAAGGATGCAAAAGACTTTGTGGGGCTAGAAAAGAAGCTTTAGTGAGCTGAATTGGATTGAATCCAAATGAAAAGCAATCCTGTTATAAATGTGAGATTATAAATGTGAGATTATCATTGAAATTTTATTCATTTGGCATAATAATAGATGATCTAGACAAGAGCCTTCTCTCTTGAGTGACGAAAGGGTCACATTGGCCCCACAGAGAAGGAAATGTGACTCTAATGCACTGCTTGAATTTGCCATGAATGATATTTACATAGTCATAATAAAATATATAATACAGAGAAGTCTTAATATTTTATGGGGCAGAACTAAAATTTGATCATATATATTACATGTAAAATGACAAGTGTGTGATATGTACAATGTGTATGTGAAGATTGAGTTGACAGAAGCGTTGGGAATGGTAGAAGAAAGGGGAGTAAAATTCATTTTACATAGTGGGTAATTAAAGGGAATTATATAAAGCAATATATTTATAACTCTAGTTCTTCTGTCAACTTTAGATAATTCCCTTTAATTTAATTTAATCCTTGTCTTTACTAGTGGGCACTGGAAACAGTGTCTGGGTCTGATAAATCACGAAATAGCCATGAGATAGAGTAATGGCCCTGAAAGTTATCCAATTCCAATACCTAGAATGTGTGAGTACACTATCTTATATTGTAGAAGATACTTTGCTGATGTGTCATGTGATGGGGATGAAAGACCCTGAGCAAGGGATATGATGCTAGATTATCTAGGTGGTCCCAGTTGAATCACATGAGTGGTTAAAACCAGAGAAACTTTCTTGACTGTGCTCAGAAGGAAATGTGATGACAGAAGAAGGATAGAGAGATACGATGTTGCTGGATTTGAAGATAGTGGAAGGAAGCCTCCAGCCAAAGAATGTGTTTGCCTTCTAGAAACTGGGAATAACAAGGGAACAGTCTTCTCTAGAGCCCTCCAGAATGTATCATAGTTCCTTCTAACACCTTGATCTTAGTCCAGTGATGTGCCTTTTGAATTTCTAACCTACAAGACTGTAATTTAATAAATTTGTGTTGGTTTAAACTACTAAGTTTGTGGTGATTTAAAGTAGCAAACATACAAACAAACAAAAAAACCCAAAAAACCAACCCCCTCCCCCCCAAAAAACCTAAAGTAAACCATATCAACATTGTATTTAGAATCAGGCTATCACTATTAGAGAAAATCCAAAATTTAGCTAAAATTGGTTGCTTCAGGGAAGCAGAACTCTTGATAAGGAGAAATTGAGTGGGACACTGTGTTTTGCTTGTTTTTTTGGGACAACTGGCTTTTTTTTTTAAATTAAGCATTTTTAAATTGTAGAAGTTCTGTACATGTATCATTTTGATAATTATTTAAAAAATAGCAATACTCTACATACTTAACAATGTTTCTTTATAGATGACTGTATCAGTTCTGTTCTTGGGATAGGATTGGGAAATGGGTAGTATTTTTATAGATCTACCATTTCCTCATTTCAGAATGAGTAAAATGAGGCATTCAAATGACTAGTACAATTTCATGTCCATTTTCTGTTTTAAAAGGTGTTGTTTTCTTTATAAGATGCAAATATGAGACCTAAATAGATGTTTAAGTACTGAGAAACATTGGGAATAAAATTGGCTCATTTTAAAATCCTGAATATTGTAAATCAGTCATACTTTAGAAAGAGTTGAAGTACACTATTTTGTTGTAGTGCCAATTGTATGGATCATTCTATACTTTTCAAATTTTGAAGAGTAAAGTTAAAACAATACCTACTTGAAGGTTTTATTTTAGTAGTATGTTGTACAGGAAAGACAAGTCTGCACACAAGTCCTGCATATAGCTCCCAGATTTACCAGAACATTACAAACACAGGGCAGAGAGTTTATGTATATTCTTCATACAACTTTCCCTATTATTAACACCTTATGCAACCATAGAACATTACTCAAAACTAAGAAATTAACATTAGAACAAAATTATTAATTAGACCATAGATTATATTTGGGTTTCACCAGTTTTTCAGTAATGTTTTTTTACTGTTTCAGGGTCCAATTAAGGGTACCATATTTCATTTAGTTTCCTCTGATATGTGACAGACTCTCAATTTTGCTCACTTTTTTATGACTTTGTCATTTTTTTAAGAGTACTGTTTTGGTATTATTTCAGAATGTTCTTTAGTTTTCACTTGGCTGATTTTTTCCACCTGACTCAGCTGCATTCTTATTTTTCATGGGTTTTGGGGAAGAATGTAACAGAGGTGAATTGTCTTTTTTGTCATATCATGTGAAGGGACTACATGATATCAGCATGACTTATCACTGGTGATATATGTCAGGAGAATTGAAAGAAAGTTGGATAAACTATTTTTGTTTTTTCATACTCTGCATTTTAGAAGTGAGTTTTCAATTTCAGCCCACACTCAAGGTGTTGGGGGTCAAGCTGCACCTCCTGGAGGGGGATATTGACATATATTATTTGGAATTTTTCTGTAAGGAAAATTTATTTATTAGTTATTTTATTATTTAATATGTCAGTGTCACCTCACAAATATTTATACATTCAGTTATAGTCCAATATTACATTATTTATTTTGTTATTAAATTTGTTCCAGCTCTAGCCATTCGGAATTCTTTTAGACTGGCCCTTTGACATGCTTACATCATTATAATTTTTTTTTAATTTTATTTTATTTGTCAGAGAGAAAGAGTGCGGACACAAGCAGGGGGAACAGCAGGCAGAGGGAGAAGCAGGCTCCCTGCTGAGCAAGGAGTCTGATGTGGGACTCAATCCCAGGACCCTAGGATCATGCCCTGAGCTGAAGGCAGATACTTAACCGACTGAGCCCCACCCCAGCATCCCCCATCATTATGATTTTTAAGCATTCTTATACTTTCTATCACTACAAAATGGTCCAGGCTTATCTTTTATTTTTTCTAGCTCTAGAATCAATATTTTCTCCAACAAACCCCACTACCATTTATGGAAGAATGGTATTTAGAAACCAAGATCTGTACACTAGATGTGCTGGGTGCTACTGGCATGTCACATGTTCTAAGCCCTCTTGGCAAATAGAATCAGGAAATATTTGTATGTATTCTAACTTGTAAATATAAATATATCTATAATTTATCATTCTTTTTCATCCATCTATTGAGCTAACTAAAGATTAATTCAAACCGATATTTCTGTGTCTAATCTAATCTAGCACAAGTTTTATTCCAGTCTTTCTTCGTTGCTCATTTTTAACTATTTTCTCTGACAATAAGAAATCTGGCTCTCTTATTTATAACGTATTTATTTTTTTATTTATTTTTTATTTTTTTTTCTGTATTTGTTTATTTTTTAACTGGAGTGTACTAGTAAAAAAAGTTACAGAATTTTTAACCTGTAGCTAGAATTGCTAACATATTTACCAACTAGAGTACTGTGTTTATAAAGAGTAACTTTTTGTCTTTAGTTTTATATTTTCCATTCAAAACATAGTTTTTCTGTTACTTGGGCCATTTCTTTTCATTTCCACTAAATTTGGTGACATTATTTCATACATTTGTAATATAGTGTGTTGAAATCTACAACCCATCCTGGCATTCTCAAAATCTTGGTTGATTGTTTTTAATTTATATACATTTCAGTCCATTCTTAGTAGTATACAGTTCTATGGGTTTTGAAAAATATGTAGAATAATTTGTCTACCACTTCAGTACATTACAGAACAGTTTCACAACACTGCAGATTCTCAGTGTAACCTCTTTGCAGTCAACTACTACTCCTTCCACAAATACTTGGCAACCACTGATTCTTTTTTTCCATTCACGTAATTTTGCATTTCCAGATTGACAAGTAATTTAATTATACAAAATTTAGCCATTTGGGCCTGACATCTTTCACTTACCAAGATATAGTTAATGTTCACTTATGTTTTTGTTGAATTAGTACTTCACTTACTTCATCACTGAATTTTATTCCATAGTATAGAATATTTATCCATTCATCATTTGAAGGAAATCTTGGGTTTTTTTCCCTCCATTGTTTGGCGATGAACAAAGCTGTTGTAAACATTGACATATAGATTTTTTTTAATTTTAATTTTATTTATTTTATTTATTTATTTTTAAAGATTTTATTTATTTATTTGACAGAGACACAGTGAGAGAGGGAACACCAGCAGGGGGAATGGGAGAGAGAGAAGCAGGTTTCCCGAAGAGCAGGGACCTGATGCCGGGCTCGATCCCAGGACCCTGGGATCATGACCTTAGGCAAGGGCAGACGCTTAACAACTGAGCCACCCAGGCGCTCCAGATTTTTATGTGAACATAAATTTTCACTTCACTTCAGTAAATACGTAGGCGTGGGAAGACTGGGTCATATGGTATTCATATGTTTAACATTATAAGAAACTGCCAAACTGTCTTCCAAAGTGACTGTACCATTTTATAGTCTCACAATTATGAATGAAGGTTGTAGCTTTTCTACATCCTTGCTAGCTAGCATAGCTATGTTGATTTTTTGTTTTACCCCAGTCTCTATCCTTTGTGTATTTTTCATAGTTGTTAATAGGCTATGAGCATACTTGCATACCCCTGTTTTGCCTAACGTCACTTTTAAAACTATCTATTCATGAATTCCACTTTTAATCATTTAACTTTGTACATAGGATCTTCAAGTTGGCATGGTAAAACAAGCTAAATTTTATATTGCATACTATAATTTTTATAAATGTCTTTTTATTTATTTTATGTGTAAACAGGATCTTGTCTTACATAATACTTCAAAACAAGTTGTGGAATGGACTTTGGATATTAGTGGCACCAGAAAACTTTTCAAAGATGGCATATTCAAGATTAGTGTGCTGAGTGGGATTCTGCAACCACATGAAGAATGTAATATTTCCATAAGTTTCTGTCCAAGTAAGTACTTTTTTCCTATATTTGTTATTGATATTTCAATTTATCCCTCACATATTGTTTAATTTTATCATGTACACAAAAGTTTAGGTTATTTTTTTATGCGTTCTTTTTTTTTAAAAAGATATTATTTATTTATTTGACAGAGAGAGAGATCGCAAGTAGGCAGAGCAGCAGGCAGAGGGAGAGGGGGAAGCAGGCTCCCTGCTGGGCAGAGAGCCCAATGCGGGACTCCATCCCAGGACCCTGAGATCATGACCTGAGCAGAAGGCAGAGGCTTAACCCACTGAGCCACCCAGGCGCCCTTTTTTTATGTGTTCTTAAAACCGTTCTAAGAAGTTTCATACCAGAATTTTGTCATACCATCCCCAAAAATGACCCCCAATGATCCTCACCTCTTGGTATTCATACCCTTATAGAGTCCCCTCCCACATCTCATAGGACTGATATATTACCCATGGGATATTCCGGATATGATGGTTTGTGACTTTCAAGGTAAGTCAGAAAAGGCATTGCCACATCTAGCTTGTACTCTTGGAGTACTTGCTTTGGGGGAAGCTGCTGAGTATGTCTGTTTATATGCCCACTTCTTTACTGGTGTTTTTAATTAAACAACTTTATTGTACCTTTTTGTAATTGGTGTGACAAATTTTGTGTCATTACAAATCTATTACAAAAATTCTTGGCCATTCTTGCACATTTACTTTTCTAAATAAACTATACATTATTTCTTTCTTGTTTCTAGAAAAAGGTATACAATTGAGTTTTTCCCTTCAATGAATTTTCTAGTAATGAAAGTGTATTTTACATGCATCATTATCGTGAGTGAGATTTTTTTAATTACTTTTTAATTACCTATCAATATATAAAAAGAATATACTTATAGTTTATCTGGCTCTTGGCTGCTATACTGAACTTCTGTGGTTAGATCTGGAAGTTTTTCAAAGATTATTCTGTGTTGTTTTCTAAGTAAATAGTTTTAAAATCTAAAATTGTAGTAACTAATGAATTTGTTTTTTCATTGACAATATCTCTTCCTCTGCCTTATTCACCTCCTGAATCTATTAATATATTGTTGCTACATTACATTTATATTATAATTGCATTATAATTGTTTATTATAATCTATCTGAACCTGTTACTACAATGACAGGTAAAACTTTTTCCATTCCAGGGCACCTGGGTGGCTCAGTGGGTTAAAGCCTCTGCCTTCAGCTCAGGTCATGATCCCAGGGTCCTGGGATCAAGCCCCGTTTCGGGCTCTCTGCTCAGTGGTGAGCCTGCTTTCCCCCCTCTCTCTGCCTGCCTACTTGTAATTTCTGTCTCTCTCTCTCTCTCTGTCAAATAAATAAATAAAATCTTTAACCCAAAACAAAACTTTTTCCATTCCAGTAGTTTTGCATTGTATATTTGAATGTTATGAAAAGTTTATGTCTTATGTATCTTTTATAAATAAGTATATACATTTAAAATAATGTTCTTTTTTCTACTAAATGCTCTTTGCTTGAATGCTGTTTATGTGACACATTGTCACTTTGTCTTCCTTTTGTCAGCCTTTGGTTGATACTTCATTTTATTTTCATTCTGTGTCTTTTAAATTTAAGACCAGTATTAGAAAGCAGAGTACCTTGCCTTTCTGCCTGAGCAAGACTGAAATGTGATTCTTGGGAGGGGAATTTAACTTAGCCATATTTTGTGTTATATATTCATTTTTAGGCAGTTTCATTTTATATTTCCTTTATATTTTTTATTATTTTTCATAAATTTTATGTATTGATCAAATTTTTGTTTTATATACGATACATCTTATTTCTCTTCTCTATGTCATCTTGAAACCTTTGAAAACAATACCTCTTTGGACACATATTTTCCCATCAGTTCTATGATGGAACAGTGTCCGTGAACTTGCCCACAGACAAAATTATAGTATGGGTTTATTTCTTACTCAAGAAATTGTTGAAACTTTCCAGTTTGTGTTTATACACTAGCTAGTGTTTACACACTAACTGCTTCATCAGTGGGCTGGATGGAGTCTTCTCCAGCTCTGAGGCATTGAGGTAGCAGGAGGCAAGGCAAGACTCTAGCAGATCAAAGCCAACAGATTGGTTGAGAGTGCTGGGTTCTTCAGAATCAAACAGCTGGATGGAGAATGGAATCTTCAGGGAATTGGAATTGAGTTATAGGGGCTTTCTGAGTTGGGAGCAGGGTAGCATTTCCTTGATCATTTGGTCACCCTTATTTATTTTCTTCTAGTGCAGACAATTTTTACCTTTCCTGTCTCATATGGCATTGAATACAGCCCTCATAACTTGCCTTAGTAGTTCTTTCCAATCAAGTATGCATTTATTTTCTGGTTTTCTCAGTTGTTTTTATTGTTCATTAAAATGGGGATACTACTAGAGAGGAAGAAGATGCCTTCCATTTTGTCTTAAATTATTATATTTTAGATTAGATACTATAAAGATAAAATTCACACTCAGATGTGATTATTTTTTAAAGTGGTTTTTTAATTACAACTTTATCAAAATCTGATTCACCGACCATTAAATACATTTTTTTAAAGTGTACGATGTACTGGTTTTTAGGATAGTCATAGTTGGGCAACCATCACTGTAGCCTAATTTTAAAATATATTCATTGGGCGCCTGGGTGGCTCAGTGGGTTAAAGGCTCTGCCTTCGGCTCAGGTCATGATCTCAGGGTCCTGGGATCGAGGCCTGCATCAGGCTCCCTGCTCATCGGGGAGCCTGCTTCCTCCTCTCTGCCTGCCTCTCTGCCTACTTGTGATCTGTCTCTCTCTGTCAAATAAATAAATAAAATCTTTTAAAAAAATAATAAAACATATTCATTGCCTGCGAAGGAGATCCCATACCCATTGGTAGTCAGTCCCCATCTCCCCCTCCATTCAGTCACTGTCGACCACTGTTTGCTGTCTCTAGGAATATGATTACTGTGGACATTTCATATGAATAGAATCATACAATGTGTGTCCTCTTGTGATTGGCTTCTTTCACACTGCACGATAATTTCATGGTTCATCCATGTTGTAGCATCAATCAGTACTTAATTCCTTTCTATTACTAATAATTGTAAGGATATATCACATTTTGTCTATTCATAGACATTCACTGTCTATTCAGTTGATGGACGTTTGGATCATTTCTATTTTGTTGGCTCTTATGAATATAACAGCTATGAATATTCATGTACAATTCTGTGAGGACACATGTTTTACTCTATTTGGTTATATATCATGGAGTGGAATTGTTGTGTCATAGGATAATTTGATGTTTATTGTATCTTGTAAAATAAATATTTTATTTATTTATTTTTGCAAAAGAGAGAGAGCATGAGTGGGGTGGGGACAGAAGGAGAAGCAGACTCCCCGCTGAGCAGGGTGCCCGATACAGGACTCTATCCCAGCATCCTGAGATCATGACCTGAGCCGAAAGCAGACACTCAAGTGACTGAGCCACCCAGGACCCACTTGATGTTTAACATTTTAAGAAAGTGCCAAACTGTTTTACAAAGCAACTGTAACAATTTAAAATCTTATCAGAAATGAATGAGGGTTCCAATTTCTCCACATCCTTGCTAACTCTTCTTGTAATTTTTTTAATTCTAGGTATCCTGGTGAGTATGAAGTAATAGGTCTTGTAGTTACTCTTTGCATTTCCCTGATGACTAGTGATGTTGAGTACCTTTACATGTGCTTAGTGCTTATTGTCAGTTTGTACGTCATCTTTGGAGAAAGGTCTGTTTGAATCATTTGTTGATTTTAAAATTTGGCTCTTTTTATTTTTGAGTTTTCACTGTTCTTTATATATTCTGAATAAAATTATTTAATTAAATATGCAATTTAAAAATATTTTATTTCATTCTGATATGTCTCTTTTCAGCTAATGGAAAATAGCTCAATTTTGATGAAGTCTAATTTATCCAAATTTTCTTTTGTTACTTCAGGTTTTCTGTGTTAAATCTTTTTTTTTTTTTTTTGAGATTTTATTTATTTGTTAGCACAAGCAGGAAGAGGAGCAGAGTATTTTTCATTTCCACAACTTATACGTATGTTTATGTATATTCATATGTATATATGTCCAATGTTTGAACTTTCTCAGGGGCAGTTTCTGTTGACAAATTTTTTTGTGTGTGTATGGATCATTCGTTATTGACTTGGGTTTTTTTTCAGTTATATCCGTGAAATCTTGGTCTTGTTCTTTGGGCCATCTTGTAGCATCTGCCATTTTCTTCTACCAGGCATTAGGAATGGATTATACTTTGCTTCTTCCCTTTTCTTTTCTTGTAATCTTACTGGGATAAACCACTTATCCCAAGCCATGGTCAGGGCCTTTATGTCTCATTCTGTTTTTTCTTTGTCTTATAGATGCATCCTTTACCATAAATATCACCTAAAGTTGGGTAGATCTACGTAACTGCACATGGCTAGACCTGTTATACTGGCCACCAGGCAGGGCTGCCTTACACTGTCAGGGACTTCCAGAGTTGTAGTGAGGTGGTTTTTACTTTTCATTTCTCCTTTCTTATCTCTCCTTTGGACTGCCACAGTGACAGTGGCTGGGGCTGTGATAGAATATGTGACCCATACTGATCTCTAAGCAAATCTCCAATCCCTTCTGAATCCAAACCATTGTTCTTGAATCTAATTTGGGTGGTTAGACTCTCACTTTCCTTGAATAAGATTGTTCTCAGTGAGCCAGCCTCAATGAGTTGAGGCTTACAACCCAGGGGGCACGTTACCAACTTGAGAATCCCTGCTGCATAAAAAAATAGAATTTTTCTGGTAATGAGCTTCAGGAAGTGAGGGTATTGACAACGAGCTTCTTTAAGCAGACTGAAGCAAAGGAACAGCAGGAAGGTGCTTGAAAACACATCTATGAAGATTTTTTTTTCTCCTTTTTGTGGAACTCTGTATTGGTATTTGTCTTTAACTTAAAGCATCTGCTTCGGCACCTTTATAGTTTATATGTCATAACTAAATAAGCACACCAAATGGCATTTCCAGGCTATTTTTCTATTTAAAAGGGTGTTACAGTAATTTACCTGTCATTCTTCTTATTCTTACTTACAAAGCAACATTAGGACTTCAGTCTCTGGTATATGCTGTTTGGGCCCATCCAGATTCCCATTACTGGCTTTTCCCATCCATTTCTCAGTTGTGGGTGTTGGCTTCTGATAGGTTATATCTGTCCCTTTCTCTAGAAGGTTGCCCTTGGCAGAAGGAAGATGCTCCATGCCAGAGGTGTCTAGGAGGGTAAGCTTTACCAGCACTACTACCTCAGCTGGCCCATCTAACTCTTCCTCAGCTGGGACAACCTCTCTGGTGAATTCCCATCCCATAGTTGCCTTTGTGATCAGCTTGAATCTGGACTTTAAAACCACAACTTTTCATATCTTCTTGCCCTCCTCTGTTTTGCTTCCCCCTTTACCTAACAGGTTCTCCCTGTGGGCATGCCCTCTGCAAATCACTTGTGTCAGAAGTCTTGGGACAATACTGTTTTACACATCTAAAACAAATGTGGCAATCTAAAGAAAATATCAAGAACTAGCTATGTTATCAACAGAAAAGGCAGGACAAGAAGCTATTAGGGCTTTTAAGCTTTTTAGAGTTCATTCAGCTGTCTATTTTCTCAGTAATACGCTATTAGCGCTGTGTTGCCTTAACTCAGTGTCCTGGTACATCTATTAGCATGACATTTTATTTTTTTTGTTTTTTTCAGCCTGGCATTTTATAATCATTTTAGTTTTACGTGGGAGAAATAGTACATAGAGTACTGTGACTGATAAATTTGAAAAATGTTTCATCTTTTATTTTTATTTTATTATTTTTTTTAAAGATTTTATTTATTTGACACAGAGAGAGAGATTACAAGTAGGCAGAGAGGCAGGCAGAGAGATAGGGAGAGGAGGAAGCAGGCTCCCTGCCCAGCAGAGAACCTGATGCGGGCCTCGATCCCAGGACGCTGAGATCATGACCTGAGCCGAAGGCAGAGGCTTTAACCCACTGAGCCACCCAGGTGCCCTGTTTCATCTTTTATTATCTCTGTTTAGAACTCTGAAAATATAATAGAAAACATCATTTACTCCTCCCCATTCTGAAGTTTATTTTATAAAAGTAATTAGGTTTCATTATGTATTTCTGTGTATTTCTTCTCAGTTTCTATTATGTCTGGTCCTGAAGGAAATGACAGGAAAGCCAGTCTAGTTAAAGCCACCATAGTTATTTCTGTGTAGAGCTTCTCCTTTCTGTCTGTATCAACATTTTTATCCAGATGAAATAAAATAGATAATCTAGAAGGAAATAAATAGTATTTCCGTTTGACTTTTCCTTCAGTATGGGGCTAAGCCTAAGCAGTCAAATCTATCAGTTGCCTTCTTAGGCTTTCAACCTCACTCTTAAGAAAAACATGTCTGTAGGGCGCTTGGGTGGCTCAGTGGGTTAAAACCTCTGCTTTTGGCTCAGGTCATGATCTCAGGGTCCTGGGATCGAGGCCGCATGGGGCTATCTGCTCAGCAGGGGGCCTGCTTCCTCCTCTCTCTGTCTGCCTCTCTGCCTACTTGTGATCTGATCTCTCTCTCTGTGTCAAATAAATAAATAAAATCTTTAAAAAAAACAAAAAAACATGTCTGTAACACATTTATATAACTTACATCTCAGATGAGAGAGAAGGCCCACCTGAGCTTAGAGAAATGTGTTACTGAATCTCTAGTAGTCTTGGGTTACACAGGGAATCCCCTTCTCCATGACCCCAGAAACATTTACCAGGTGTAAAACCCAGAGATAATCTTAAAATAGCCCATTCAAAATTCAGAATTCAGTAAGTCCTAATTAAAACCTTGCTTGGGGCACCTGGGTGGCTCAGTGAGTTAAAGCCTCTGCCTTCGGCTCAGGTCATGATCTCAGGGTCCTGAGATCTAGTCCCGCATCAGGCTCTCTCCTCAGCAGGGAGCCTGCTTCCTCCTCTCCCTCTGCCTGCCTCTTTGCCTACTTATATGCTCACTCTCTTTCTGTCAAATAAATAAATAAAATCTTTTTTTTTTTTTAAAGAGTTCATACTCACCAGATCATATTTTTCTCTCTACGAGACACTGTTTGGACATTTGAGTCCAAAAGGACGTTGGCAGCTTCTTGGGATAGGACCTGTTGTCTGGGACTAGCCTGCATCCCCAGGTGCTGAGCCCTGTTCTCCAACACAGATGTCACTTCCTCATAGAGAGTTGCCACATGGGAATCTCCTTTTTTTTTTTTTTTTTTTTAGATTTTACTTATTTACTTTTAAGATTTTATTTATTTATTGGACAGTGAGGAGGGAACACAAGCAGGGGGAGTGGGCGAGGGAGAAGCAGGCTTCCCGCTGAGCAGGGAGCCCCATGCGGGGCTCGATCCCAGAATCCTGGGATCTTGACTTGAGCCACTCAGGCACCCTTTCCTGTCTTCCTATCAGGTGAAATTAGCCAGTCATTCTTGGTAGCTTTACATAAACTTGAATGTGTGGGAGGAACAACATTCCTTCCTTCTCGGCACACCCATTTCTCAGTACTAGTCCCCTGAGATCCTTACAGCAACTATCTGACCTCATGTTCATACTGCATAGAGTAAAGGGATGGGTAGTTCCTGTTAAGGCACAGAAAACAGTAAAAAACAAGAAGTCCTGTTCTGCTGTTTCCTCCAGGCATAGGTATTTTCCAATAATAATGAAAATTTGCTTTAAGGAGACCCGCTCTATTTCTAGGCATAGTACACTTTAGAATATTTTTGATTCAGTGACACTTCATTACATGTTTTAAGTTCTGTGGCAGGATAATTCCAGTTTCTGGGTAATCTATTCTCCACTGAGCTGTAACTTCATAGCACATTTTAATATTTCATAAGAATTAAACTATGTACATGTTTTTTGTGTATGTGAACAAATCTAAGATACTTTTAAAAATTGTTTTTCATTAGATCATCCTAGAAAGTACACAGCTGATATTCCCATTCGTCTAAATGATAATCCAGTTTGCTATCGAATGTTATGTTTGGTTGGAGAGGTGAAGTCACCCATGTTGTTGTTTGACCCTCCATTCATATTTTTCACTCCTGTTCCTCTGGATGTAACA
This sequence comes from Ailurus styani, assembly GCA_002007465.1. Classification (NCBI taxonomy): domain Eukaryota; kingdom Metazoa; phylum Chordata; class Mammalia; order Carnivora; family Ailuridae; genus Ailurus; species Ailurus styani. Next base: position 688,384 of record LNAC01000391.1, on the reverse strand, counting down.
ACTGTGATGGATATCAACATTTTACCTCAAAACTATTTCAGGTAAATGCTTAATGTGAATTTACCACATTTTCATTATGTGCTTTTTTGTTTGTGTCTGTGTTATATGAGTCTTGAGCAACATCTGACTTGTTTCTATAATTGGAATGAACCATTAGAATATTTAACTGTTCATTTAACTTAAAAATTCTTACTTTTTAAATATTTTTTTAAAGATTTTATTTAGTTATTTGACAGAGAGAGACACAGCGAGAGAGGGAACACAAGCAGGGGGGAGTGGGAGAGGGAGAAGCAGGCTTCCCGCCCACCTGGGAGCCCGATGCAGGGCTCGATCCCAGGACTCCTCCGGGATCATGACCTGAGCCAAAGGCAGACGCCTAATGACTGAGCCACCCAGGCGCCCCTAGCTTAAAAATTTTTAAAGCCCACTTAATTACCTCATGATTAGTCATTTTATTTTCTTGTAAAAATTTTTGATACATCTCTCTTCGTGGTACGAAAAGCAAACTTTCCAGGCTCCCTGCTCTGCAGGAAGCCTGCTTCTTCCTCTCCTACTTCCCTGCTTGCGTTCTGTCTCTCTGTCAAATAAATAAATAAATAAAAATCTTTAGAAAAGCAAGCTTTCTATTTCTGTGTGACAAATGACCACAAACTTAGTGCTGTAAAACATCAATTTATTATCTCATAGTTTTTTTGACTTGGGAGTCCAGGTTCGTTTAGCTGCATCCACTGCTTATGGTCTCAGTAGGCAGAAATTAAGGTGCAGACTATAACAGCTCTCTCATCTGAAGCTACTTTCCAGTTGTTGGCAGGATTAATCTGTTTAGTTGTAGAACTAAGGTATCATTTTCTTGCTGGCTCTCAACTTTTAGAGGCAACCCTCAAATTCTAACCATGTGGCTCCTCCTCCCATCATGGGATGTTACTCATTGAAAGCCAGAAGGAGACCATCTGTCTGACTTCTCTGACCTCCAAACATTCTTTCAGGATCTTACCTGATTAAGTTTAATCCACCCATGATAATCTCCCTTTTGCTTTACTTGAATTCATTTAACTAGGGATGTCAATTACATATGGAAAGTCCCTTTACCATGGTGTATAATATAGCTGATTCACCAAAGGGATACCATATTTACAGATTCTGCCACCCAAGGGGTGGGGATTATGCAAAGTTCGTATGTACACTAAGGTTCTTGGGGACCATCTCAGAATTCTGCCTATCACATGTACATAGTATAGCAGAATGCAGTCTGTTTTCGTTTTTTAAAAAAATTTATCAATAGCCCAAACCCTAATAGTATGTTGCCCTAGATGCATTATGTACCCTTGCATTACAAAACAAGTTGATTATGTATGTGTTTAATTAATTAATTAGTTCATTAATTAATTGCTGGCTTCTGAGATATGTGAGGTCTCCAAAGGGTTCAAATCAAACCAGACCAAATCAGTACATACTTATAGGCAGAAACCAGAGTAGGAGTGGTGACCTGTAATAATCTTAGGAACAGTTATAGCTGAATAACCATAAGAAAGCTGGATAACAGTATTAATTTTACACATGGTAACCTTATTTAAGAAGTAAAATATTTTTAATATTAAAAATACTTTAAATAATTATAAAATATACAGCTCATCTGGAAACTATCAGAACTCTTAAATTGTACACACAACAAAAATATATAAACCCCAACTTAAAATAATTGGGGAAAATTGACTAGTCAATCCTTCATTACTGTAAGATGTTTCAACACATATCTCTATTACTGATGAGTCCCAAAGACAAAAACACATGTATTGATAAAGAAAACTTGAAAAGGGTATTTTAAAAGCCTCATTCATTTAATACTAATATTAAAAATACTAAAAGTAGTATTAGAAATAGTACTATAAAATATCACACCCTGCAGTTATAGAGTACACATTTTTCTTAATCATATAGGAGGTATTTACAAAAACAGTAAGTGTATCATTCTATAGTTCAAATTTAACAATTTTTTAAAAAAAAGATGATTTATTTTGTTGAGAGCGTGAGTGGGGTGGGAGGTAGGCAGAGGAAGATGGAGAGAGAATTCCAAGCAGACTCCTCACTGAGCACAGAACCTGACTCAGGGTTCAATCGCACAATCCTGAGATCATGACCTGAGCTGAAACCAAGAGAAGAGTCAGAAGCTTAACCAAATGTATCACCCAGGCACCTCTCAAATTTAACAATTTGTAAAAAGTTGACATCATATTTACTATGTTTTCTGATAATTATAATTTTAAAATCATTAAAGAAAGCATTAACAGATCTGCCACACATTTGGAACTTTAAGAAATAACTTTTTTTTTTTTTTTTTTAGAGAAAGAGAGCGAGCACACGCATGTGAGTGGGGGGAGAGGCAGAGGGAGAGGGAGAATCTCAAGCAGACTCTTAATGAGTGGAGAGCCTGACAGAGGATCTCGATCTCATGACCCTGAGATCATTACCTGAGCCAATATCAGGAGTCGGACGCTCAACTGACTGAGCCAGCCAGGTGCCCCTAAAAACATCTTCTATAGTGAGTTAAAGAAGATATCATACTGAATTCTGCAAATAAATAGCAATTAAAATACCGTGAATGAAAACATGATAATAACATTCCCTGGTATAAACAGTATTTGAGTATTAAATTTGAAAACTTAACTTGAAACGTGTACTGTTACTTATGTTGCTTTCTTTAGACAGTTAGGCCTGCATCTGCCTTGAATTAATTCCATCTGTTATATTAAATTCCAGTGGTCAAGCAATAAACAAATAAATACACTTATGGAATGCAGCAAAAATGGTACTTAGAAGGAAATGTGTAGTCTTAAATGCTGATAGTAGGTAAAAAATGATTAGAAGTTTCAAGTATTCAATTTAATAATAACAGATTAAACCTAAGCAATATGGAATGTAGTTAAAATGAAAAAGTAGAAATTAAAGTAATAGAAAGCAAATATGTGGAAAATAGGCTCACTGAACCCAAAAGTTGGTTCTTTGGAAAACTAATACAGTGGGTACTGATACAGGGATATTGATAAGGAACAAAAAGAGAGAAGGTACAACTGAATAGTGTTAAGAATAATGGGGCATATTATATATCCAGTGGAGAAAAATGAGATAATCAAAATACTATGAGGAAATTTATTCCAACACATTTGAAAACTTAAATCAAATGGGATGTTTATAGAACAAGTATAATTTACTAAAACCATACAGGTAATACATAGAAAGTTGAAAGACTTTGAATCAATATTTAAAATCCTCTTACAAGGAAAATACCGTCTTCTGATGTTTTTACAGGCAAATTTTACTAAAGTTGCAAGAAACTGGTTTCTCAAACCTTGTAGAAATTCTAGGCTAGAGAAAAAGAGATGATGTGCTCTAATTTTTTTTTATGAAGTCATATAATTTTATTATAAAATCAGATAATTACAGTATGAGAAAGATAAATTATAGGCCAATCTCTCTTATGACTATAGATGCAGTAATCCTTAGTGAATTAAATTATATATACATATTAATATAATGTGTATTACATATATAATACAAATCTATTAATAAATCATGACAATCTTGGGTGTATCCCAGTATTGCAAGATTTGTCTAATGTTAGAAAATCTAAAATACCTTTGTATTTCATCTCCCACATTTACAAATTAAAGATAATAATAACGTGATCACTTCCATAGATGCAGAAGAGAAGCATTTGGTAAAATTCCAAAACCATTCATGATAAAAAACTTAATACCAGGAACAAAAGAGATATCCCTTAAATTGTTAAAATTTTCTATCATGTATCTAGAAAAGATGTTATTATGGATACTGGAACAGAAATTAATTCCCTTGAAATAAAAAAGAAAAGGCAAGGATGCTTATTATCACTGCTTCTCTAACACGTTTTCCTGAAAATCGTAGTCCACGCATGAAGTTAAGAGAAATAAAACATGCAAGGACAGGAAAATAAGCACTGTCATTATCTGTAGATTAGATGATTTTCCATATAGGAAATTATAAGAATCTATAGGTAAATTCTTAAAGCTATGACGGTCATTTATCAAAATAGACACATATAAGTTCACTATTTAAAATACATAGCCCTGGGGTGCCTGGGTGGCTCAGTTGCTTAAGCCTCTGACTCTTTTTGTTTTGTTTATTTTTAAAGATTTTATTTATTTGGTGGACGGAGAGCACAAGTAGGCATAGCAGCAGGCAGAGGGAGAGGGAGAAGCAGGCTCTCCGCTGAGCAGGGACCTCGATGCGGGACTCGATCTCAGGACCCTGGGATCGTGACCTGAGCAGAAGGCAGACACTTAACCGACTGAGCCACCCAGGTGCCCAAGCCTCTGAGTCTTGATCTCAGCTCAGGTCTTGAGCTCTCAGGGTTGTGAGATCGAGCCCCATGTTGGGCTCTGCACTCAGCATGGAGTCTGCTTGGCACCCTCTCTCCCTTTCCCTCTGCCACTCCCCCTACTTCCGTTTTTCCCCCCTCCCCCGTCTCTCTCAAATAAATAAATAAATCTTTGAAGAAAAAGAAAAACAATAGCCAAGCCATTCCTGAGGAAGAATAAGATAAGAAGGGCTTGCCTTACCAAATACCAAAATCAAACCAATATGGTAGTGGTGTAGCAATAGATAAAAATGATCAAAGGAATAGAATAAAGAGACTTGGAGAAAGGCCATATATGAATGGGTAGTGAATATTTGACAAAATGGTCTTGGCAATCTTTGGAGAAAACAGATTACTAGCCAATAAATATTGCTGGAACAATTGATTATCATCTGTGTGGAATATTTCAAACTGGATTCCTGTCTCACATAATACACAAAGATCCATTACAAATGGGTTAAAGTCTTAAATGTGAAAGGAAAAAATTTTAAAAATATTTTGGGGAACAATTTTAGCATCTGTGGGTGGAGAAGAATTTCTTAAGCGGGACTTAAAATCATGCTAACAAAAAAATAAATGACTGATAAAAATTAGAAAAATATCAAATCACTCAACAGAAATGTTGACAGAAGATTCAGATAAGTACTTCTCAGAAGAGGATTCATAAGTGGGTAATGAACATCTGAAAGCATATAACTGACCTTTTTGTACATTTGGAAATGAAAATTAGAGACTACAATAAGATAAGCATTTTGCCTGTCATTGGTAGGCAAACGTTAGGAAGTCAGATCCTAGTTACAATGTCAATGAGTTAGGACCACACTGGATAATGATATGCAAAGTGTAATATCTTCATATTTCACAGCCCAGTAATTCTACTTGCAAGAAAAACTCTTGCATGTGTGTACTATAAGTTATGTTTGAAATTATTTCATAGTAGCATTATTCAGAGCAGCAAAACCTGGGAACTGCACAAATGTCACGTGACCGCTAAGAGGATTATAGTTCGTGATATATGTGTACATGACTATAGCTATAGCTGTGAAGTGGATGAACTTCAGCTAACGAGACAGCTCTGTTAGAGATCTTAGAAACAAACTATTGAGATAAATTTTTTTTGAAAGTCAAGCAAGACTATGTGTGTTGATATCCTTTATATAAAACAACAAAAAAGGAAAGGCAAACTAATTTTTAGAGATATACACCTGTCTACAAAGATGTAGATATATAAAGAGTGGCTAGTTGACATGTTAAAATTATAAAAATGTGATGATTTGTGGACCAATGTAAATTGCCTGTAAGCATTATTTTCATCAACTTCTAGAACTTGTAGCTACCTCAAAGCTTCTCTAGTTCAGTCTCTTATTTTACAGTTAAGTATTCTGAGATCCAGCAAAAAAAGTTCCACGTGTGGTGTAATGGTTGAAAAGAAATGGCTACCATATAAGTTGTGGAGCTCAGAGCAGCCTCTAGTTTCTAACATTTGGCCTGCAAGATATGATGCGTGCTTACTTACACTTTAGAGCTTGCCTGAATGCCATTTGGTGACAAGAATGTAGTTGCTCGACATTAATTGGACAACTTTGGGATTCCTAGTTCTTTCAAGACCCTATCTTATAAATAGACATTAGTCTTTGTCGCTTAAACAGAAAATAGAAGTAACTTGAATTATATTGTGCTAAAAAGTTTTTTTTTAAATCATGAAACATTGTCTAATATAAGGATTAATGTTTTACTCTTTCAACTTTTGAATGAATGTGTAAAGGTATCAATTTAAAAATGATCTCAAGTCAAAAGTTGGATCTTGAAAAATACAGTATAATGAAAGGAACATGTAACAGGGACTGTAGATATGATATAACCCAGTCTCCTCATTGTACACACAATAAGATCAGCAGCATTAATAACTTACGAAATGACATGTAGCTAATTAACAACAAAATTGGATGCAAACCTGATTTATAAATTACATTTTTCATTTTTTATGCAATGAACCATATCAGTTTAAGTAATTGAAGTTGAGATCTCTCTTTACTTTTTTAAGTTAATTAGCTGAATGATCTTCATTGTAATTAATAGTAGGGAAATATATCACTTCTTATTTGTTATAGGATCCTACATATATAATAAAATTTTAAAAGTAATATGGCTAAATATTTACTGACCACTAAAAGTTTTCAAGTGTTAGATTTAAAAGTGAATACTACATACTGTGTTATTAGAAATCATGAACATTTCAGATTGGTTAAATAAATTATAGGTATATAATGAAATATATGAAGATTAAGTGGAATTTTTTAGTAGTAATGATTAGAAAGTATTCGTGACATATGTATAGTAAGTGCTTAATAGTATCCACAATAAAATTTTTTGGTGCGTATATGCTTCTCTGAGTATCATATTTAGTCTATATGCATTAAAGCTTTAGCTATCAAATTGGTAAGTTTTGGTAAATTTTTATAAGAATATATTCAAGGACAATACTATTTATATCATGGCTCTCGATAAAAACACATTGTATTTAGTCTGGTGTTTTAATCCTCTTTTTTAATTCATAGAGGCCAGAAGGAAGTTTGGATCATCTTATATGGTCAGATTAATATATTAATCAATCTTACTTATATTGTGACCAGAAAATAAGAGATGTTGCAAAAATATCTTTAATAATTGGGCATATTATTACAAATATTTCTTGCTTAGTTTTTCCAGTGATTCAAAAACCAGCGGAAGACACATTTAAATCCAATTACTTGCATGTATTTTGAGGGTTTTTTTTTTTTTATTTTAAACAGAGATTCAACTTTAAAGGTCCAGATTCCCACAGCAAGACTTTTTGATGGTGATGAGGTTCATCCTCTTTCTGTGACATTTCCAAAAGGCAGAGTCATCACAGGGTCTTCCAGTGGAATGAATACAGCACTCACCTGCCACCTCAGCTTCAGATCATCTCAACCCGTGTCATTTTTCACTGATATTATTTTCTCTGATAGCAGAGATAACTGGTGAGATATTCTTTTGTATCTGACAACAAAGACTAGTAAGTTTATGTTTTACACTATTGTAAAATATTGAAAGGAGTGACATCTAAAATAATTACTTTGGACATAAAGTTCTACATTAAAGTGGCATTAAAGTTCTACATTAATGTGGCATTGCTCCCATGAGAAACAGCTTGACAGTGGTTACCAGCGTATACTGCAGCTAGGTTATGTGGGTTTGAATCCTGGCTCTCTTATCTGTGGTGAAGTTATTTAATCTTCTGAGAGCCTCTCCATTTTCTCATCCCTAAAATGGGGATAATAACAGAACCTATTTCCTCTGTAATCATGAGAAATTGCCTGAAGTAGTAATCACTGAGTAACTGGACAGGAACTGGAACAAAGGAAATGTACAATAAGTATTAAATGAAAATGAGAAATATCAGCGTAACGAGTTTCTGAACAATATGATTTTGTTACATGTTGCTTTAGCAGACTCAGGGAAATTCAAAAATACCTTGGTGAAAACATGTTTCTGGATTTCTTACCTTGTAGGATCAGAAATTCCACTTTTATATTACACCCTGAGATGATTTGATTCCCCAGGTTATAAAAGGCTAATGGGTAGAGCAATAAAATCTGTAAAAATGTTTATAGTGAGAAGTAGCCATAGAGGGAATTGTATACTAAAGATGAATCTTTGTATATGTATTCAGTGTGATCATTTATTGACTTGTAGTGGAGGTTATTACTGTTTGGTATATTCATAGTCAAAGGATTGATTTCTGTGTTAGGAATTAGAAGGGGAGACCGATCCTATTGGAATGTTGCATCCAGAGCAGAGTGTGGCCGTATCTAGGACACAGCTCATGGAGTTCTCCTGAACTTCACCTTCCGTGTCTCTTGCATAGATAGGTGGATAAAATCATCTAAGTTATACCACTCAGACTCCCGTTTTTTTCTTTTTATGCGAATGGTCTGTCTTTTGTTGACATTTAAAAACAAATTTTTAATGCTTTTGCTTTAGGCTCTCATCAAGCACTGAACTCTGTGCCTCTGTCCAGGGAGATAGTCTGTCTTTCTGTACACTACCGACCTCGTTCATAAAAGTTTAACTTTACTTCACTCCAGTCCACAAATTCACACTTTGCCCAAAGCACTATGTAAGGTGGACCTTTGAACTCACCCTTAAAAACCGTGAATAATTTATCCATGAATGTCTTAAAGCTAATGAAGCCTCAAACCACATTAACAGGGTGAGGAAGGAAATAGTTTGACTCAATACCAAGTGGACAAGATTGCTTCTGGGACAAGGGTGCAAATGCCTCTAACAGGGGCATGAATAGACTTGACTGTGCTGGTGTTGACTTCTGGTCAGCAAATAGGACAGTAAGAAGACCTGAAAACAGTCTTTAGAAGGAGAGGGGTGCTATATTTTATTATCTTTATTATCTTTTCTTGTCATTGTTGTGTGTTTCCTTTTGGCCTTGAGACTGGTTTCTTTTACCTGGATTTCCCCACCATTCTTACCTTACTTTCCACGAAGCTCCATTTCAGCCTTCTGCAAGTTAGGGATGAGCAGCTTTTAGAAGTAATTTAGAAACATTGAAAACCATAGATAGGCTACAAAAGGCTTTCTTTCCCATGCACCCAGATGAACAAGAATCATAAGCACTCCTTGGAACTTTAATTCTGGCAAATCCCTTTACTGATGCATTCATTGTTAATTCCTTATCTAGTTTCCTGTAGTGCATATGACCAGGTCTTCTGTCTCTTCTCAGCTCCACAGCTGTCTTTGCCTTTCTTTCTGTAGACTTTCCACCTTCCAAGTCATTGATAAAAGTGAGGTCTTCCACCAAGGAATTCCTCAAGAGTTTCTCACTTCAGAATTTCTCTTTGGAATACATTTTATTCTTTTATTTATTTTCATCTATTATATTTATTGTGGGTAATCCATGTGTGCTCTGCCCAATCTTTTGGGTAAGAAAAGATGAATTAGAAAGGGACCCTTCCTTGATGGAGGTCAATGTAGTAAGGGTAGACTTTAAATAAGTGTTTTTTATATACTCTTTGGTGCCAAGAAGTGAATACAGAAGGCAGTGCATAGGAGCAGCTAATAATGTCTTGTGACAGTGGGGAAATCGGGGATGACTCCACAGGTTCCCGAGTAAAATCTCAAAGGACAAAATTGCACTTGTCAGGGTTCATCCTAAATTGAATCCTATTTTTTTTCTTCTTTGCATCCAATTGGTCCATATTGGAGCACATGGGTTCAGTACAAAATAAAACACTCATTCCTTCATGCTTTGCTTTCTTTTATTCATTTAAGACCATTTCAGGGCGCCTGGGTGGCTCAGTGGGTTAAAGCCTCTGCTTTCGGCTCAGGTCATGATCTCAGCGTCCTGGGATCGAGGCCCGCTTTGGGCTCTCTGCTCAGCAGGGAGCCTGCTTCCTCCTCTCCTTGTCTCTCTGCCTGCCTCTCTGCCTACTTGTAATCTCTCTCTCTGTGTCAAATAAATAAATAAAATCTTTAAAAAAAAAAAAAAACCATTTCATACTTTGGTTCCCCTTGGGGCCTAACATGAATGTGTCCTTATTTATATTGTTTCCTTCTTTAGAATTTGTCACATTTGGGTTGATTCAGCTGGCCCAAGAATTATAAATTATTGCCATTATTATTATTATTATTCCTGCTAATGTGCCTGCTGCCCCTAATAATGGCCCCCTCCACACTCATGTGCCTTCATTTCAGAAGTTGCACACCCTACTGGCCTTTTCTCTGAATTGCCAACAAAATCTGGGGACGGAGGCTGTATATCTATGGGAGGGATGGTGATGTAGTCAAAGAGTATTACAGGTTAATACTCTCAGACGCCTAACAACTGAGCCACCCAGCCTCCCCAGTACATATATAGGTCTTAAATAAATTATACTCTTTAGAATTAGGGAATAGATAAAGAAAAATCACCCGAATAGTATAACAGGAGTTCCTTACATAGGTATAAAATTTAAGGAGAGTATCCTAAGAAGTAATCTACCTTCAAGAGAAAGTAATAACTGATGATTGATAAAATTAGTGAATGTCTAAACTGTCTGCAGGTAGCCCCTAATCAATAAATCATCAATATAAAATAATTAAGGAGAAGATACAGTTTTAGAAATCATAATAGGTATATAATTACCTCTGCTTTGGGTGAGTGATAAATACTTAAATTGGAGCTGGGAAATAAGAATGTCCAGGTAAGTCAGTGCAGCCCAGAGTCAGGAGTGTCCTTGAACAATCAAAGCAAAGTTCCGATTCGTCACCCAAATATTTCTTAACACTATTTTCCGTTAGCAGTCTGACATTATGAGTAACGATTGAGGCATTCATTCATTTATTCCTTTATTCAACAAGTATTTACTGAATGTTCACCACATACCAGACACCTATCAGACACTATTCTAACCACTGGGGGTTACTTCGGGGATCAGAACCTGATCCCTGCCCTGTGGAGCTTTGAGTCTAGCAGGCGGAAAGAGGTAATGATAAGGGTAGGTCTGGTGTGTGATCACTGATGGAGGCTATAGGAAAAAGTGAAAGAGCGGGGTCAGGTCCTGGGGAGTACCAGAGAGGGAGTGACTAGGTCTTAGTAAAATATAGGGTTATAAGCCGTGTTTCCCTTAAGAGGATAGGATTTGAGAAATGTGAAGCAGAGGGTCAAGTTAGAAAGATACTTGGGAATATACTTTCAGACTAAGGGAATAGCTGATGCAAGGTCATTGAGGTGAATGCTTACAAAGAGGCCTGTGTAGCCTAAGTAGAATGAGCCAAGGGAGGCATTTAGGAGAAAGGGTTGGAGAGGTAACAGAAGCACTGGACCCAGTGGGGCCTTTGAGGTTATTGTATGGATTTGGACTTTTACCTTGAATGACATGAAGACCCATTGCTTGGTTCTGAGCCAGTGAAAAAAGGTAGTGGCCATGACTTTTGAGTAGTAATGAGGTCAGCCAGTCATTCCCTACCACCAAAATCTTGTGCTTCCAAAATTATCCCTTTTTTCATGAAAAGCCTTCTTGGTTCTCAGATTTTTTTCCCATTCATTCATTTGTTCATTCAATATATTTACAAAGGGGCATAATAAGTCTAGTTTTTGTTTTTTTTTCCTGGCACTGAGGTCAGAACAAAGCTTCTGGCCTCATAGACCTTCCAGTGTAATGGAGGAGTTAAAAATTGATAAATAATACCATGTCACAAACTAACAAAGAAATTATATGATTTTAATGAGATACAAAGTAAAGGATACCTCCATATATCAGATAAAACATTTCTGAGGATGTGATATTTCAGCAGGTGGTGATTATGAGAATTTAATGAGCAACTACTTATAAATTGCTTAGAACAGTCCCTGTGCCAGCATGTTGCAATAACTGAGTAGATGTTCTAGAATTGATACTAGTTTTAAAATCAGTATTCTAGATCTCCAGAATGATCCCAGTGGCTACTATAGATACAGGGGCTTTCTTCTATTAAAAGAGTGATTAGATCCACCCTGGGGTGAGGGGAAGAAGGGACAGAAGCAGGACAGTTGTCATAAGGTTAAGGTTTGCTTTGGAGATTCTCCAAATCATTTATATTGTGTTTTTCAGTATTGATGTTTATTTTCATGATTGAAAAGGTATCTGATCTGGGAATTCGCAGAGGGAACAAATTGATTTAAGAGGTGCCAGAATGTTGTAATCCCTTATTTTGCACAACAGGTTGAGGAGAAGGGAACATTGTATCTTGAAAGATCTTATCATTATGAGAATGAAGTTTTGTCACTTTCGCTTTATAAGTTCACTGTCTGACTGGTACTTTACCTAGACCTTGCGAAGAATGAAAGTTATGGCTTTGGAGATTAATTTCAAAGAAATTCTAAGGATGCCAAAGACAGCTTAGTATTTTCCTATGAATAACTTCAAACAGCGTGTTTACTTTTGTAAATTCAAGAGTTGATTTCACTTGCATGTTTCAGGTGACCTGAAGGTTAATCTGAGTTAGTAGGGCCTCATTGTTAAAATAGCAAACACAAAAACTGAAGGTTCATGATTAGGAATATGGCATGTCAGAACTCTGAGATACTCCATACATTTTTTTTAATCTCGTAAATATTTAATACGTATTATACTCAAAATTGATTGTATCTTTCCTAGTTAGTACCCAAATTTAATTCGAATAACTTTAGAACAAAAGAAAAAATTTAGCTGTTTTATGTGAGAGTTAACATGAGTAATTGAAAATTAAAATTTAAGCCAAATGAAAGAAACCTAAATTCCTTATCTATCAAATAGATATGGTGGTACTCCCCCCTCCCCTCCCCTCTCTCCTC
>LNAC01000391.1:649646-671801 GCA_002007465.1 Ailurus styani | reverse complement strand
TTAAAAAAAAAAAAAAAAAAAAAAAAAAAAAGAAATTTCAAAACCCCAGAAACTTTTAGTTTAATGTTTGCCATTATTTAATGCCAATATTTAAATCATAGTGCTTTTAGCACAGGTTGCAGGAAGAAAAGTTAACCACTGTCCTTTTTCTTTGTCTTTATCCCCATTCTCTTTGGAGCCACCGAAGGTTGGAGAGTCTCTGCCCTGCTTAGAGACTTTTCACTGTAGAGGAAATTCCAATGTCTTGCCCTTTGTCTCTCCCTTACTGGTTATGAGCCCCTGTCTGATTGCTAGTCTTCACAGAACTCCTAAAAGTTGCATCCGCATGCAGTTGGTTGCCACCTTGGGACCTACTGGTACAGTCCTCTCCGTCTCTCTTTCCTCAGATCCTGTGTGGCTATTCAGCCCTTTACCTATTTGTAAATATAAGTTGATTAACCAAGAAAATACCTCAAGAGGATTATAATATTTGATTGCTGTTATAATATTTGATAGCTTTATGCATAGAAAATCAGGCATTTAAATAACAAAAAGGAATGCATGCTTATTATACAATTCAAACAATACAAAAGTTGAAAATCCTACTAATAGTTAGCTTCTCCACCTTTAATCCCACATACGTGACCACATATTGTATTAAAATGCAGTATCTTTTCATATATTACCTTTGGTCATACAAATATATGCAACCCTTTGCGTGTATGCATGGACAAATATGTGTACATAGATAAAGGTCGTTTTTAAGATAGTATTATGCCTAATTAGTTGTGGGTTTTTTCCTGCATATGTCACACAACAGAATGAAGTGGTGAGGTAGTCTGGGGCTTGTGGGCTAGCTCCGTCATCTTTAATGTACAGCTTTTGAAGTCTACTGCTATTATCTCTAGACTGATGGAATAGAACACAGGGAGCGCAGGCCAGAAATTTTAAGGAGATGAACCAGCACATGTGCCCATCACCTTTGCCAATACGTCACTGACTCAAGCTTAGTGCAAGTGTGTGTACCTGCATGGTTGTGTCCTGTCAACCCTTCGGAGGGGGATTCTGTGTCTGTAAACAAGAGGGTCGATCCCTGGCAACAGCAGACTCCAACCCAAGTAGGAACAGCTCTTTCTCCTTCACAGTACTTCCAGTATTTTATTAAATTGCACATTCTATAAATCCTTCTTGGTGTTCTAATTGCATTTCATACAGTCGAGCCTTTCGGGCAACTGCAGATTTGGCCTTCTCCACCGAAAGTTCTGCAAGACCCAAAAGGCCCTCACACTGGTTCCCAGTTCCCACCAGCAGGCTTGGGAGTTGTCATTTCAGTAGGAACTGTGTGGAAGACCGAGACATGACTCTGCTTGCTAACTCCAGTTTTCGGAAATTTTCCTTTAGGTGCTCAGATATGTTTATCTTTTTGTGTTTGTATTGAATCCTTGGATTTGTTTTTATTTTATTCTATTTATTTTTAAAAAAATTTTTAAAGGTTTCTTTATTTGAGAGAGAGCGAGAGAGAGCGAGAGAGAGCCAGGGTGGTGGTGGGGGAGGGGAGACAGAGAGAAGGAGGAGAGAGAGGAAATCTCCAGTATACTCCCCGCTGAGTGCAGAGCCTATTGCAGGGTCCATCCCAGGACCCTGACAACATGACCTGAGCCCAAATCAAGACTCAGCCACTTAAACTACTGAGCCACCCAGGTTCCCCCTTGGATTTGTTTTTAAATATATCCTGATTTCTGTGTTTGTCCATTCTGTGTTTTAGATTCGTCCAAACAAGCATATTGTATTGTTGACCTATTATTAATAAGAAGAGCTTTGGTCACATACTTCGTGGTATGGCATACAGGGTTTTCCTCTCTTGACTACTAATGGTTGCTTCCTGCTGTCATTGCTGATTTTAATCTTGCTTTGGAGATAATGTGGGGAGATGTTTGTGCTCACATTCCCAATTTCTAAATGCCAGCATCGATTCCACATTTGCAAAGAAACTTCCAATCACTTCTAAATTTGTACTTAGTGCAAATGATATTTCCATGGTAAGAATTTTCAACTACCGGGCGCCTGGGTGGCTCAGTGGGTTAAAGCCGCTGCCTTCAGCTCAGGTCATGATACCAGGGTCCTGGGATCGAGGCCCACATCGGGCTCTCTGCTCAGCAGGGAACCTGCTTCCTCCTCTCTCCTCTCTCTGCCTGCCTCTCTGCCTACTTGTAATCTCTTTCTCTGTGTGTCAAATGAATAAATAAAATCTTAAAAAAAAAAAAATTTTTCAACTACCACTGCAGTACCAATTTGAGGGCATTCGGTTTACAGGTTGCTTTTTTGATTAATTGTTTGAGAAGGTATTTTTTCTTCTCGAAACAACATAGATGAAACTATGTGAAATGAATTTGCATATCTTAACAAATCATCGTAAACACTCTTTTATCTACTGCTTTGCTACAGAAATAGAACATCACTGATGCCCCCAGAGATCTCTTGTGTATTTCTTTCACATCGCAACCTGGTTTAGTTTCTGTGACCATTAGTTCTCTATAATTATTGCTATCTCTAATTTTGAACATTTCACGTTAGATAAGTGATAGTCAAACTTATGATTTATGTTTACAGAGGGTGTTATTAGAAATCAAAATTCATTTACTTCCCTCAAGTTAAAACAAAGACAGAACATGGTACAACTAATTGAAAACTTTTTTGTTTATAAATTTGCATTCAACTTAAAACTAACAATATTGCTAACATTTATTTTAATACGTTGATTAAATGTATTGAACTATCTTATTTTAATATTCATAATTTTATGTAATTTTACTATTCAAATTATTTTGACCTCTACCTATAGTCTGAACACTTTTAGTATTATAACCAAATAGTAACTGATATAATAAAGTGCCTTAATAATAGTGTTTCAGGATTTTAGCAGGCTGCTTAAAATTAATCATTTAAGTATTTGGATTTTATTTAAAGATATATATCATTATAATGAATCTTAGAGGATGCAGTCATGCCCTTACTTTCAAAATAAGAGCATTTGCATTCAGTTGGTTCCTACTTAATGTAACCCTAACCTTTTTTTTTTGAATGAAACCCTAACTTTAAATACTGTACCATTGGCCATTAGATATTCAAATGAGGGTTATTGTAAAAGATGAGTGCTATGTGACATATACAGTGAATTCATACTAAAGGATAAGAGCTGGGCATCGGGAAAATTGACTAAGAAGGGAATTTTGCATTTATAATCAGTAGAATTCTAACATGTGCCTCAAGACTCTGTGTTCTCCAAAGATCTAGGGGAGATATGAAGCTCTTGACTGGTCACTCAGCCTCTCCTTACTTAGGCAGAGTTGCTTAAATTGACTGACATGTACCTCCTCTGTTGTAAAACACAGCAAGGGTTTTGGGTTAGCAGTTTGTATACCTTGCTGTACTAGATGATCATCTCACCTGGTAGATTTTTCTGATTTAGAAATCAAAATAAAAGTGGGCTGATTAGTATGGAATACAAGGAACTGCACCTCCTTGTGCCCCTTCAAGATAGGATTTGCTGTCCAACCATGTGGAGTGAAGCTAGCCAACTACTTCCATTTGTCAGCTCCTATCGAATCTGTCCCAGCTCCACTTGGCCTAAGGTTATACCTCACCAGGCAAGCAACCTACATTCCCTGACTCAGGCAAGTTTAAGGGGCCAGACATTTTAACCCAATGCCAGAAGCTCTGAAAGGCAGTCCAAAGCTCCCTGCCCAGTTGACCAACACCTTATTAGGCTAATATGGCTGTCCTACATCATCCTATTCTCCACACCTTGCAACCCATCTTCTTGTTCTTATTCTCCAATCTGCTTCCTCCCTCATTCTTACATAGATATTGATTCTAATAAACTTCCTAAACCCCAGACTGTCTTCTTCCAGTAAACCCAGCCTATGATAATTTGAGGTTAAAAATTATACTTGTTGTATCCCTCATGAGGGCTATGAAGTAATCTTTTCAGTTAGCTCAAATGGATCTTGAATGAGGATGTCAGTCACTCCATCCATCCATCCATCCATCCATCCATCCATCCATGTATGTAGTCACAACTTCCACGTATCTTTTATGTGCCTTATACTGGTCTGTGCCTGTAAGGAGCTAGATGAAAGAGAGAGGATATTTATGTGTTGGCTCACTGGAGATACAAAGACTAGAAATGGAGAGACCAATAAATAAGCTATCCCAGACTGATGCCTTGAAGAGGTATAGAACTGCAGTGACGGTAGTAAAGTGGGGAATGGGAAGGAGTGATTTTGATTGAATTGATAAGGACATGGTGACCAGTGGCAATGCCGGACATCAACAAACGCTGAAAAGAAAATTTAAAAGCCGGATATATGAATGTGAATTAGATGCAAATTAAGTCAATTTTTGTAGCTTGCTGTAGTTCGTTTTGTGTAACTGAATATTTCTTTACTTTTTAAAATGATTTTATTTATTTTTGAGAAAGAGAGCACGCACAAGTTGGGGGGAGGGACAGAGATAGAGGGAGAAGCAGATTCCCCACTGAGCAGTGA
This sequence comes from Ailurus styani, assembly GCA_002007465.1. NCBI lineage: Eukaryota > Metazoa > Chordata > Mammalia > Carnivora > Ailuridae > Ailurus > Ailurus styani. The sequence continues at coordinate 667,275 of LNAC01000391.1, read as the reverse complement.
GCGCAGCGTGGGGCTTGATCTAAGCACCTGGAGATCATGACCTGAGCCAAAGGCAGACTCTTAACCAACTGAACCACGCAGGTGCCCCTTCTTTACTTTTATTTGTTAACAAAATATCCTGTATGCAACTAATCTCCCAAATATAGTTTTTGTAGTTGTTAAACTCCCAGACTTACCAATTCACTGAAATGGCCATACAAATTTATTATGTTTTATACTATTTTGGTTATTTATTTTATACTTTCTTTGATTCCTCCCTTTCCCCTACTCTCATAGTCTGTTCTCTTGATAACTGATCACCTCAGGGTTATTGTCTTTAAAGGGTTTTCTTTTCTCATATCCAAATCCAGCAGCAAACGCTTGCCCTATGATCTTAACAACATATTCCCTATAACTGTGAGAATCAGTCTCCAAGTGCATTTTTTTTTTTAAAGATTTTTATTTATTTATTTATTTATTTATTTCACAGAGGGAGAGAAATCACAAGGAGGCAGAGAGGCAGGCAGAGAGAGAGGGGGAAGCAGGCTCCCTGCTGAGCAGAGAGCCCGATGCGGGCCTCGATCCCAGGACCCTGAGATCATGACCTGGGCTGAAAGCAGAGGCATTAACCCACTGACCCACCCAGGCGCCCTCCAAGTGCATTTTGTAGTCAGCATATGGGTGTTTGTAGATAATGGAATCTGATCTCTTTTAGGGTCTTGCTGGACATAGCATTTTCCTATTACTATTAGATAAGTCTGCACAAAGAAGCAGTAGTGACAGGAAGTTGAATTCATTTCTCCCATACTAACATGAAAATCGTAGTTCAGTATTCTACTTTAAGGTCTGATGATACCTGTCTTTCATAGACTCAAAATGATCTTTATCTCAGTCTTGCATAAACTAATGGGATACTACTGTGGCCTATATTATAGTCAAGCTGAAGAGAAATGGTTTTATACGTTTCAAGTACTGCATTTACTAGACCCTCTACATGAGGTACATTTTACTCAGGTATTTTTTCTAGAAAACATATTACCAAGTTATTCTATAGTCAGTAACACTTAAAAAAAATTTTTTTTTATTATTATGCCCCAGGGGTTCAGGTCTGTGAATCATCAGACTTACAGATTTCACAGCACTCACCATAGCACAAACCCTCCCCAGTGTCCATAACCCATCCACCCTATTTCTACCCTCCCACCCCCCAGTAACCTTCAGTTGGTTTCATGAGATTAAGATTCTCTTAAGGTTTGTCTCCTTCCTGATCCCATCTTATTTCACTTTTTCCCTCCCTACCCCCCACAACCCCCCACCCTGTCCCTCAAGTTGCTCATATCAGAGAGGTCATATGATAATTGTCTTTCTCTGATTGACTTATTTCGCTTAGCATAATACCCTCTAGTTCCATCCTTGTTGTTGCAAATGGCAAGATTTCGTTTCCTTTGATGACTGCATAGTATTCCATTGTATATATATACCACATCTTCTTTATCCATTCACCTGTTGATGGACATCTAGGTTCTTTCCATAGTTTGGCTATTGTGGACATTGCTGCTATAAACATCCGGGTGCACATGCCCCTGAAGATCACTGCCTTTGTATCTTTAGGGTAAATACCCAGTAGTGTGATTGCTGGTAGTAGGGTAGCTCTATTTTCAACTTTTTGAGGAACCTCCATACTGTTTTCCCAAGTGGCTGTACCAGCTCGCGTCCCCACCAACAGTGTAGGAGGTTTCCCCTTTCTCCGCATCCTCGCCAACATCTGCTGCTTCCTGACTTGTTAATTGTAGCCATTCTGACTGGTATGAGGTGGTATCTCACTGTGGTTTTGATTTGTATTTCCCTGATGCCAAGTGATGTTGAGCACTTTCTCATGCGTCTGTTGGCTATTTGGATGTCTTCTTTGGAGAAATGTCTGTTCATGTCTTCTGCCTATTTCTTGACTGGGTTATTTGTTTTATGGGTGTTGAGTCTGATAAGTTCTTTATAGATTTTGGATACTAGACCTTTATTTGATATGTCATTTGCAAATATCTCCTCACATTCTGTCAGTTGTCTTTTGGTTTTGTTGCTTGTTTCCTTTGCTGTGCAAAAGCTTTTAATCTTGATGAAGTACCAATAGTTCATTTTTTGCCCTTGCGTTCCTTGCTTTTGCTGATTTTTCTAGGAAGAAGTTGCTGTGTTCGATGTCGAAGAGGTTGCTGCCTGCATTCTCCTCAAGGATTTTGATGGATTCCTGTCTCACATTGAGGTCTTTCATCCATTTTGAGTATATTTTTGTGTGTCGTGTAAGGAAACGGTCTGGTTTCATTCTTCTGCATGTGGCTGTTCAATTTTCCCAACACCATTTCATGAAGATACTATCTTTTTTCCATTGAATATTTTTTCTTGTTTTGTCAAAGATTTGTTGACCATAGAGTTGAGGGTCCATTTCTGGGCTCTCTGTTCTCTTACGCTGATCTATGTGTCTGTTTTTGTGCCAGTACCATACTGTCTTGATGATTACAGCTTTGCAATAGAACTCCAAGCGTGAAATTATGATGCCACCAACTTTGGTTTTCTTTTTCAACATTCCTCTGGCTATTTGGGGTCTTTTCTGGGTCCATATAAATTTTAGGATTATTTTTATTAACTATTAGAGGACATACTGAAATCTGTAAGTTCATTTTTTAAAACCTGTGTTAGGCAAATTACTTTTTAGGAAATGCATACCCTAGGCTGCTTTGTAAGAGTATGTGGCCTAAAAATCGGGAAACATTCTCATAGATTATGGAAACCTGTTGGCGTATTTACTGTTCTATATCTGTTACTGATTTTGAAGAGGTAACTTTGCATGAATTTCATTTATCTCTTTTTGGAAAGGAATAAAACAACACACAATTCAAATAAACCTTTTCTCTTTTCCTGTCATGGATTTATATGTAATGGGAATATTCTGAAAGATATAATCTAACTTTGGGATATTAATGAGGTAAGGGTGTTTTATGCTGTGTAGATGTCCCTCAAGTTATGATAAGGTTATGCCCCAATAAACCCATAATAAATTGAAAATATAGTAAGTTGAAAATGCATTTAATACACCCAACCTGCCAAACATCATAGCTTAGCCTAGCCTACCTTAAACGTGCTTAGAACATTTAACATTAGCCTATACTTAGGCAACGTCATCTAACATAAAACCTATTTTATTATACAGTATTGAATATTTCATGTAATTTATTGAATGCTATACTAAAAGTGGAAAACGTAATGGTTCTAAGTATATTGCCCCACATGTCACTAGCCTGACAAAGATTGAAATTCAAAATTTGAAGTATGATTTCTACTGAACGTGTATTACTTTTGCATCGTCCCCAAATCTAAAAATCATAAGTTAAACTATCTAAGTCAGGGACGAGCTGTACTTCATACATGGTAATTCCTGGTTAATTTACTTTTCCCTTCCCCTTGGAGCCCCTTCTCTTTTGTCAGGACTCCCCAGCTCACCTCACCCTCTGCAACTATATTATGTCTGAAATTGATGCCAGACCATCACCTGTCCCAAGCCCGTAATCTCAACCTTTAAGATACTAATTTCCAATCAACAAATACTCTGGATTGCATTGCTCTAGCCAACAACAATACATATTTCATGGTGGGATTTTAGGACTTTGATCAGATAGTTAGGGAAATGATTTTTCATAAGGAATTCTATTAGAGGAAGTTCTATCATGACACAGAGGACGTTCTATCATGACACAGAGTTGATGGCTTCCAACTCTGACGAACTCTGATCTTAGTCTGTGTTATTGTTTATATATAAAAAAATCTGTTCCTTAGAATTCATTGATCCTAGATCTTTCAAATCATGAATGCTTATTTGTTAGGTTCATTAAAAATACACATGTATCCTGAAATCTTCTAAGAGATAAAATGAAACTAACCTATAAAAATTACCTAGTTCGTGTTTTAGCTAGATCATGGTTGTCTTCGAAAGTAAAGTGCACTACAGCATTCTAGAAATAATTTAATAAGGGGTTGCCTGGGTGGCTCAGTCAGTTAAGCATCCAACTCTTGATTTTGGTTCAGGTTGTGATCTCACGGTTGTGGAATTGAGCCCCACATCGGGCTTGGTGCTCAGATTCTTTCCCTGTGTCTGCCCTCCTTGACACCCCTGCGTACCCCTGGCTTATGTGTGCGCTCTCTCTCAAACAGATAAATAGCTTTGTTTCAGGTATATTGAACTTGAACTTGGGCTGTCTGTTTCCTAATTCTGTGACTTTAAACAATTGTTGACTTTTTCTGGACCTTGCTCTTGTAACCAAAGTCTGAGAAAGTTAATAATATATATCCTCATAGACTGTTGAGAAGATTTGTGTAAATGAAATAGTGCAGTTTAGGTGCCCAGCACAGTAGTTGCCACAAATAGTTCAAGCCTATATTTATCACCACCAACATCTGCATCACATCAACTCTATTGCCAGGACTGTCCATCCTGATTTTTGTCCACTGGAACTTTTCTAAATCATTTGTGCCTGCAGTTTGCTATTTAAATCTCCAAATGGAACCGAAACCCATAATGTCAGAGTCTCTTCACTGTTATTGTACAATGTTATAGTCATTTTACTGTTACTGTAATTTTGAGTATTTTTAGAGTAAATTCTCTACCACTAATGGTTCCTGGCTATGTAGATTGGTATAGAGAATCCATAGATAATACCATTATTCTCTGATAAGGTACCCTATTTGCCCAGAAATATTTTTATTAAAATGTAGAGTATTAATATTATTGACTGCAAGTCCCATTTCTGTTTTAATGTATTTTTAATCATAATGATATTAATGTAGAAAGTGTCCATATTCCCATGCTCTGCAATGTGTATAATTTCTATATCATGTACTCTATAGAAGAATTCAGTCAAATGAATTTTGTATACATTGGTTATTCTTTATTCTGAGGAGTATCCAAAATCACTGTTATCATCTGCAACAAACTAGTTTTATAAGAGGAAAAATTATAAAATTTTTCCCATTTCATTGAATTTTATTTCAACATTACTTTCTGTTGTTCTGTACCATTTTATAATTGTTTCAAATGATACTGCTTCTTCTATCATTCACTTGGTTCATTTAGTTGTTGTCTTGGGTAAGGGTTGTTCACAAGCTGACTTCGAGAAGAAGTTTCATGGATATGTGGTTTATTAAGAAAGTACTGCCAGGAATAAACAAGGTAGGGGAAGCAGAACACGGAATCAGTCATCCCAAATAAAATGAAATTTAAGTCCGAGTCCCATCCTCAGCTTGATTCCATGGGATCCTCTGGAGAAAAAGTTACACCGCAGAGTTTTTGTCCTATTCGAAGCAAAGAAGCTGGGCTTTCAAACTCCTGAACTACACAGGCATTGGCTATGGCATTACCCATGGAACCATAAACTCCCAAGCCAATTGAAGCTTTCAGTAGCTCTAGCAATCCAGCATTGATTCTTAAAGGTTACAGTTACCCCACTATGCCCACCCAGAGGATGGGAGCCCAGCACGAAGAAATTACATCCTAGGGGATAAGGACATAAGGGCAGAGCAGTCACATCATTTGCTGGAGTAGTCTTTTTTCCTTTCTGTTTTTTCTTTTCCTGCAATCACTGTTAAAGCAGAAACCATTTTTGGCTCTAAGGTAACAATGATCATGGCATCTATAGATAAACTTATTTAATCTGAAAAATATTAGTTAAAGGTGGGCAGTTAATGGAATTTTGATTTATCACTATATGTAGCATATATACATAATATATCTGAGTAATGATTCATGCTATCAAAGAATTTTAAATTTCATTTTAAAAAGGACATCTATCAAAAAAAACAATTATAATACAGAAATTCAATTTAATCCTGACTAGGGCAATCTGATACATGTGTTTAGTGTGATGGAATGGAATGATTAGAATTGGTCAAACAAGGCATTGTTGAATATGTATAGTTTGCATAATATTTTAATGCAACATCAATTGGTTAAGAGAAAAACATAATGCATTCCTTATGAGAAAACATGCTGAACCAAGGGGAAAATCAATTCCTTTACATGTAATATATGTTTATTTTAATGGCCCTGACAGCTCATTATATTTCAGCTACAAAGTTTTTCTTAGTCTCATCCTATCCTATATTTTATTTGTATCAACTTAGATTATAACACAGATTTCATCATTTCATCTTTTCAGTGACCAAGTTACATAGAAGGACTAAGATGATACATAGCTGATGCAAGAGTAAAAAATTATCTTGATAATTGCTATAATTCAGAAATTAAACCAATAATTCAATATTACAGTGGTATAGATATAAAATATAGTACTTCTGTTAAAAGATCAGTTGGGGGCATCTGATTGCCTCCATTGGTAGAACCCCTGATTCTTATTAATCTCGGGGTTTTCAGTTCCAGCCCCATATTGGCCGGGGAACCTACTTTAAAAAAAAATTGGACAAGGACAGAGTTGTTGCATAAATTGGACAGGCTCAATATAATCTTAGAGTGTTTTGTGGCTCTTATTAACAAGAAAGTTCACAATGCTTTTATAAAATAGTTTAATAGTGTGTCCATTGTGGAAGGGATTAATACTGTAGTGATTGAATAACTTTGGTATCATTGCTTTCAGTTCTCAGATACCTTTAAAGGACAAACACAAAATAAAATATCATCTGAAGAACGTAGATGGTATGTGAAATTTCTGAAGACCTTGTAGTTGAAAGAAACCTTGAATCTTCTAAATGTTTTCAATTTGAAGAGGCGAAAGACTAGAGGAGATACAATAACTGTTTTTAAGCATTGGAAGGAGTCAGATCATAGATTTTGTTTTCTGTTGCCCTGAAACAGAATGTCAGAAGTTAGAGCTCTCCAGATATGAAATGGGTTGTCCTTGAGGCATGAGTGTCAACTCTGGTAGTGTCTCCGTAGTAGTGTCAGCTGAGCCTAGATTCTGCTGGTTAGGAATTCTATAAAAGAAGAAGGTGAGTAAATTAACTCTGAGGCTCCTTCAATTCTAAAATTTCCTGAATCTGTTTGTGAACCTGTATAATTACAAGCGGTGTTCTAGAGCATACTTGACAGTGAAGTTAACCATCTCTGTTAAAAGCTTTAAAAGTCAATAGTCTTAAACCATTAAAATAGGTACAGTAGGTGGGTAAGAAAAACAAAACAGGTGGAAAGAAAAATGATGAATAATTCATGTCTTGATCATTTAAGCCATCCAGGATACTTAAAAAATATTTCATTGTACTTATTGCATCTGACAATTTTATTTTATTGAAATACAATGTTTTCACTTTTAGGTTTTTGCTTCCAGTGACTGCAACAGCAGAAAACTGTCTTCTTACCATTTACCCATATATGGCAACTCATCTTGATAAGCAAACCATTATTTTAAAGGATGGTAAGTTAGATAATGACTATTGTCTCCTATTCTCACTGTACTTCTTATTAACCAAGGTTGACACCTGGAAATAATAGGACTTTAAAATTAACAGATGTGGGGCCCCTGGGTGGTCAGTCAATTAAGTGTCTGCCTTCTGCTCAGGTCGTGATCCCAGCGTCCTGGGATGGAGCCCTGAGTTGGGCTTCCTGCTCACTGGGGAGCCTGCTCCTCCCTCTCCCTCTACAGCTCCCTCTGCGTGCGGTCACAAGCATGATCTCTGTCAAATAAATAAGTAAAATCTTTTTAAAAATTAGCAGGTATTTATTAAACTCCTGTCATTTCTAAGAGCTGTACTTAGCCTTGAGAGCAGAATATGGCAGTGTCTCTTACTTGCAAAAGTCGAAAATCTAGTAAAAGACACAAATAAATACAAAGAAGATTAAAGTAAGAGCGCATTGTAGTGTTGGCAATGTGGGTGTGGTACAGAGGCTAATGCTGACTTTTGGTGTCTGGGATAACTTTATAGAAGAGATGACATCTCTGTTGAGTTTGACAGATGATCTTGAACAACATAATCTGGGCAAAGGGCAATATAGCAAAAGCATGGGGGTCTGATGGGCTGTACCTTTTATTCTGATTCTGTAATAGTGGGAATCTTCTCTGATTTCTGAGTATCAGTGATTTAGAAAGGAAACAATTGTTGGGATGGGAGCTGAATTAAAATGGAAGAGAGAGTGGTCAGTAGGCCGGCTGGGAGTTGCTGCAGGGGAAATGGTGAGAGACTGAGAACAACAAAAGAGAAGCTACTGAGCTGAGAAATTTTTAAATGCGAGACAGAGAGGCGAATGATTGATGGAGTAAATCTCAGGAAGAGAAAGGATGAGGAGTGGGAAAACATTCCATCTGTGTCAGTTGTCAAGGTCTTAAGTTTCAGGTCTGAATTGGAGACCTTTTCCATGTTTGTATCCAGTTTTCTCCTATTTTCCACTTGCTTCTCCAAATGTGTACCATTCTTAGGAAATCTGTTCAGTCCTGTCCTGCCTCAGTCTCAGGCCGTGACCTTTTCTCTAACTTTTCAGAAGAAATAGAGACCATCAAGCAGGAATACTCTGAACTTCCAAATACCAAGCATGCAGTAGAACCCATCATCTTTCCTGTCACAAAGCTGGGAGAGACAAGACTCTCTCCTGATTTAGGCCATTCCTCCATCTGAATCCCTTCATCCAGTGACCTTGCTTCATTAGCTAACCTTGCTTAGTCTTGCCCTTCAAACCATGCCTCCCTCTTAGCTGCTTTGGGGGCCTGTGCATGATGACAACAAGGAAGAAAGAGGCGACTATATCCTCTCAGTGGATAGACTCGTTCCCAAAGAGAAAAAAGGTTAATCCAGGCCTTGCATTCCTGATTTAATCATTGCAAATTTACCAATCAGGTAAACCACTTGATTTCCCAGACAGGGGGAGAAAAATAGCAAAGGAAGCTAAATAATTAGAGTACCATAGCTCCCTTTAACGGGAAGGATATGTCAGGGGTGAGGCAGAACATTCTTCCATTATACTGCTATTGCTTCACTACTGGCAGCAGCTTATACTGCTGACAACCCGTCCCCCCACCCCCACCCCGTCCCCGGGCCGGGCCTGGGCCCAGCAACCTCTCGTCAGACTCTCTCTGGGCTTCCACGTACCATACTTCCCTGGGGTTCTTCTCAACTCTCTGACTGTTCCTTCCAATCACATACATATTATAAATTTTATGTACATTCTCAAACTGTAAAAGATTTTCTGCCTAATCCTGATGTTATATTTTTATATTCTTCTAATGTACTGGGTGGGGGCAGATTTCAGATAATACAATATAATAGAAAGAGCAGTGGATAAAGTATCATAGTACCTGGGTGGAAATTCTATTTTGTGTTCTAATCTTAACATTTTGCTGTATGCTTTTATCATTATTTCTCATATCCTCAAACATCTGTTATTTAACAAAATGTGCATGGTAGGAGAATAACAGGGTGCTAGCAGTATCTATTTCAAAAGGCTTTTGTGAGGACTCATGGAGTAAATACCTGGAAATTATTATTATTACTGTTATCATTTTATTATTATTGCTATCATAACTGCTATTATTATTGCTTTAACACTCTTATATTTTTCACAATACCCTCCAAAAAATAATGATGAGTTACTGTATAAAATATTGCTGTTTCTTTTTTTTTTATAGATTTTATTTTATTTATTTCACAGAGGGAGAGAGATCACAAGGAGGCAGAGAGGCAGGCAGAGAGAGAGAGGGGGAAGCAGGCTCCCCCCTGAGCAGGGAGCCCGATGCGGGCCTTGATCCCAGGACCCTGAGATCATGACCTGAGCCGAAAGCAGAGGCTTTAACCCACTGAGCCACCCAGGCGCCCTTCCTGTTTCTTTAAAAGGAAAAATATGAATAGAGTCTTAGTGCTTGTATGATGATTGAGTATGAAATCTGCAGATTAACAATAATGCATCTATTTCAGGAAATATTACTATAGAAAGGTATGATTTTTAAATATTCTAATATATCTTTAGAAATATGTACAGTAAAATTTATAATATATATTTAATGCGTCCCAGGCATAGGGTGCTCTACTAAGTACCTTATATTTGTTATTTCATTTAGTGTCCCCAACTAGTGAGTGCGATACTCTTATTAATTTCATTTTACAGATTAAGAAACTGAGTAATAAAGAGTTTGAGCACCTTGCCCCAGGGAATTCTAACCAAATTTGTAAGACCTCGGAGCCTACACACTTAGCTACTATGCTTTAGAGTATGATATGTTCAGTAAAGGTGAAATCTTAAAGCGCATTAACTATTTCAAAAAGTAAAGCAGTATGATTTACTTATTCTAGCTAATCTGCTGAATATAAACTTTTATATCAGTCATTGCCTTTAGTTGAAGAGTATAGATGTGGGTTTGTACCCCAGTAGGAACTTTTTATTATTCGATGGTAGGTTGAAAGATATTGCCTAATGTATCCAAAATGAATCATTCTATCATTGAATTTTCTTTTTTTTTTTAATTATTATTTTCCCCAGGGGTACAGGTCTGTGAATCATCATGCTTACACCTTTCACAGCACTCACCATAGCACAAACCATTCCCAATGTCCATAACCCAGCCACCCTATCCGCCCCCCCGTTCCTGCCCACTAGCAGCCCACAGTTTGTTTCCTGAGATTAAGAGTCTCTTATTGTTTATCACCCTCCCTGGTCCCATCCTGTTTCATTTTTCCCTCCCTTCCCCCCATGAACCCCCACCCTGCCCCTCCGATTCCTCATATCAGAGAGATCATATGATGTTTGTCTTTCTCTGGTTGACTTATTTCACTTAGCATAATACCCTCTAGTTCCATCCACGTCATTGCTAATGGCAAGATTTCATTTTTATTTTCTGACAGAATTGCATTATGCATATATGTATATGCATATACATATACATATATGTGAATAGATACAATATAGGTAGATAATCTGGCCTTAGTTCACATATACTACCTTTTCCTTTTTTTCTTTTATTTCTTTTATTATTATTATTATTTTTAAAGATTTTATTTATTTATTTCACAGAGGGAGAGAGATCACAAGGAGGCAGAGAGGCAGGCAGAGAGAGAGAGAGGGGGAAGCAGGCTCCCCGCTGAGCAGGGAGCCCGACGCGGGNGCCTCGATCCCAGGACCCTGAGATCATGACCTGAGCCGAAGGCAGGGGCTTTAACCCACTGAGCCACCCAGGCGCCCTATTTTTTTCTATTATGTTCAGTTAGCCAGCATAAGTTTTTGATGTAGTGTTCAGTGATCCATTAGTTGCATATAACACCCAGTGTTTGTCACCACACGTGCCCTCCTCAATACCCATCACCCGGTTACTCTATCCCCCCACCCCCTCCCCTCTGAAACCCTCAGTTTGTTTCCCAGCGTCCATAGTCTATCATGGTTCGTCTCCCTCTCTGATTTCTCCCCCTTCAGTTTTCCCTCCCTTCCCCTATGGCGCTCCGTGCTATATTGCTGATGTTCTACATATGAGTGAAACCATATGATAATTGTCTTTCTCTGTTTGATTTACTTCACTTAACATAATCCCCTCCAGTTCCATCCATGTCGATGCAAGTGGTGGGTGTTCATGCGTTCTGATGCCTGAATAATATTCCATTCACTTATATTGCCTTTTCTTAATGTTGCCTTTGGTTTGGTTTGGTCGATTACCATGGTGGCAAATTCTAGTGTATATACAACAACTCTAACTGGAATAGAGATTGAAAGCTGTGCAAAATGGTGTCAACTCAAAACCAAGCAGTGATTTCATTTCAGAAAATTAGCCAAGAAGAAATTGCTCTTCTTATATTCAATTTTGAGCACTATATATAATCCAAAAATTTTGATGTAGAAACATTTAAAATGGTTTACATATCTTTGTTTATCCTAAAGTTGAGCATTGTTCATTCTCCAAAAACTTTGATATGCCATAATAATGCCCTTGTTAAATAAAATTAATTCAGTTCAGGAAACCATATCAGCTTTTACAGTCTTTTCCTTAACATCTTATTTTACGTATAATGGACATTTATACTTTAAAACATTGTTTTACTTTCTGTATGTATATATATATGCATATTTATTATATATGATATATATTATATAGAAAATTATGAAACTCAGGTTCAGTAATTTGAGAGCAAATTCACAAATGCTTGTTGACTTACTGTGTTCCAATGTATCATTTGTAGATAAGGATGACAGTTCTGTGAAGAATAGAGACAATATTTTGGTTCCCTACCAAGAAGCTGGTTTATCCTGTCCTGCTCCTACTAAATTTAATGATGCTGAACCTGCAGAGAGAAGATTATTTGTTGGTATGTAGCAAATATATATTGTACCAAGCAAACCCAGTTCATAGCTTGATCTGTTTAATATTATTGAGTTGAAAACTAGGCTTTTTCAGGTAAGTTGAAATCTATGAAGAAAAACATGAATTTTTCATTAGTTTTAAGTGGGTCATCTACTTTGGGAACTCTCTCCAATGATGTGGAGCAGAGATTCTCTAATGTTTTCTGTTCACAGTATATTTAGTATCTCAGTACTTTTCACCCAGGTCAAAAGATGTGCCGTGCAATTCCCGTTATTAAATGCTTTGGTTGAAAACCTAAGATTAGTAATTCATGTGATATCCAACACATGCAGTAGTGATATTTAACTAAAATGTTAAATACCCTGTAGAGCCTCTCTAAATTTGCCGTGACATCCCAGGTACTGTCTGTACAGTTTGAGAACTGTCAGTCTGTGGGTTTGTCTGCCAATTATTGCGCTGGATCCAGTATTATCTATCTTAGAAAGAGATGAACACAGATAAATAAAGATATGAATTTGGTATTATCGTTTATAATTATTCAAATATTCCTTTCTCTGGATATGGGTAATATTGAACATTTTCCTGTTTATTGAATGGACCAACCAAATTAAATATTGTGAGGTTTTTAAATGACTGTTTGCTTGTGCCATTACATAGACATTTGTGAAAAAAAAAATAAAATCATTTTATATCCTTGAGAATTTCTCTACCTTGAAATGTTTTATTAAAGTGCTTCATTTGGATAAAAGGTCATTTTGAATATGAAACCAATATTTTGTTTCTATAAGTTTTCCATCTAAGGTTTAATTCTGTCTATTAAGTAGAACTGAAGAATGGTCAAAATATTTTATATGTATAATTAGAAATGAAGCATTCCATTTTGGGGAATGTTTTCACATGCCATTATGGGAAGAAGAAAATTTAATGTTTTTTTTTAATTGAAATTAAACAATTTTTAAAGTATTTCTGGTAGGAATTTGAAAATAAATCTATTTTCTTGTTTTCAAGATACAGTAAATTGACTCAGAATTTCTTTGCGAGCATAGCATAATTTGTAAAATTTGCTTTATTTGTCTGCATACGAATAGCAATAGCTGACAGGATATTTTACTCTATCGTGATGTAACCCTTTCTTACAAACAAATGTAAATTTTAGGAATTGAAATAATACATGAAAGGTTGAAGTCAGGCAAAAGTAAAACGTCAAAGAAATACAATGACAGAGCTGTGGAAAAGGAGGAGAAAAACGAGCAATTGTTTTCTCCTGAAGAAGGAACAAAGGCCTTTGTCTTCTTTGAGAAGGTTGTAAATGCTGCTCAGACCTGGTTCAGTCTCTTCGGCTGGCCTGAAGGACCCCATTCTCTTTCTATTCCAGAAACAATAAGAAGGTAATAGCTATGTGTTTCTCTAAAACTTGCTTTGTATCATATAATAAAATGTAGTCTACTCATTGGGGTGGTTTTACATGAAACATAATGTTAAATGATTTATTCTACACTGGTAAATTAGGGGGAGGGTTCTAAGAAAAGCAAAAGGACACAAATATAAATACTTTGGTATAGTTATACTATTTTTAAAATAAAGACTTATTTATTTATTTGAGAGAGGGAGAGTGTGCGTGTGTGTGTGCAAACGCACGTGCACGTACACATGGGGTGAAGGGCAGAGGGAGAGGATCTCCAAGAGACCACCCTGAGCATGGAGCCACACTCGGGGCACCACGTGAAGCTCCACGTTGGGCTCTGTAGGGGGCATGACCTGAGGACCCTGAGATCATGACCTGAGGACCCTGAGAGCATGACCTGAACCGAAACCAAGAGCTCAACTGACTGATCCACAGGTGCTCCCCTGGTATAGCTATACTTTTTTTTTTATTCCTTCTAAACATCATGCGACTTGAGGTCAGTACTGAAAATCCCTGAACCTCACTTTCCTCATCTGTCAGATGACAAGCGGGTAAACTATGGGTAAGAAAAGCCATTTTAAATCTGAAAACTTTGACAATTCCACATGTATATATAAAGGAACTATCAGCCCTTGATCTAGAGTATGGTCAGGTAGACAGTACATTTACTTCCCTCTTTCATAGACTTTTTATTACTCAGCATTTCTAAAGTAGATAAACTGTATGGTTTATATCAAGTCACTTCACTCTCTTATTAATTTAAATTGGAATTTAGGCACCTCCCTTGGTTAATGTTGCTGCTGTAGTGGTTCTCACAGTTCCACCTCCTTTCTCAGAGCTTGGGGTGATTCGCTGGCACTGTCGGGGCGAACACTTCATCTCTAGCTAGAAGAGCTATTGCAGCATTTTTGCATCTATAGTCAGGAGTGAGTTAGGTTATGCTAAATCTGTAGTTTTCCTATAAGTTATCTTTTTCAGTTTTTTAAATCAATGGGACAATATCAGCTTCATAGAATGAATTAACTAATATTTCATCTTTACCTATGCTGTGGGAAAATTAATATAGCAGATACCCTGAAAATTTACAGGCTTGATCATAAAATCATCTGACTCCAGGGAATGTTTTAGAGAAGCTATTCTGTTAATAACTTTTCCGTTTTCTGCTTTGCTGTTTGTTCTACTAAAAACTGTATGTATTTTGAGTAAGTTTTAATGATTTATTTTCATTTTAGGGGAGGTCATTGATCATACATTTAAAATTCATTATCTGATAGTAATGACTACTAGTATTATTGTTTACATGGTCATAGTCTCTTTCTCATTTATAATTTTTATTTAATTTTTATTATACATATTATATTTTATGTTTCCAGTGATAAATAAATTTTTGAATTAATTTATCCATTTCTATGTTTTCTGAATCATTTAATGCTGATTTTTTTCATTATAACTCACTTCTTTAAACTTGACTTATATGCTCAATTATTTTCAGGTCTATACACTTAGGTCCTTATTTCATTTTGGATGCATCCCAGAATTTTTGCTATTAAGCATTCTCATTCTTATTGTTTATTATAGAGCTTGTGATCTTAATTTTTATTTTCTATGTATGTTTACTGTAATGATTGCTAATTTATTGTATAGTATGTTATTGGATTTATGCATCTTTATATACTTGCACATTCACATTAATTTGGGGTATTATGTTATTTTGTTCTCTATTTTCCTAAAATAAACAATGCCAAGATTCAATATCTGTTTGTAAGTAGTAGTAGATATTTCTGGATGTTACATAGGAAGGATTTCAGAGTGGGGTAACTGGATCAAATAATATAAGCTTTTAAAAATCTATTTTATTTTTGGTTGATTTTCTAGTAAGTTTTCTATTTTATATCCTTGCTAATGAGTTACATTGCTGTACCTTGCTATTTTGATATGTGGGTATCCAGTCATATCATTGTGTACTGCTTGGGGAAAGAATTCTAGAGAACTATGGGGACCTCTCTAGCCCTAGGAAGAAAGCTGCCCCAAACCAAATATCTCTAAAGAAACAAAAGCTTTGTTCAAGTAACAGTGTTATTCACTGCTAATTCTTTATTGGGAATCCTTGAATCATGGGCTCTCAGGCTTAGCGGATACTTTCAAGGTAAACCCCCCACCTCAGTGCTTCCTATATTACCCCATCACCTGGACTCACTCAGTTTTTCTCATAAGTCTGATTTCATATTTTGTGAGTACCGTGTTCATTCTTTCAGAATTATTTCATGGTTCCCATTTCTTTGCTAATCTGCAATTTATAAAATAAAATCTGAGTATGGGAATATTTTATATCATTCAGTCTACTTGCTATTCATTACGCCCTTTCACTTAGAAAACTCATCTTTTGACTATTCTCCCCTCCCTCCTCTTTCCTGCTCTCTCTTTTCTCTATTTTTCTCTATTCTCTGTCTCTTCATCTCCTTTTAGAATGATGGTGCATTTGCATGACTGAACCTTTATACCACTTTCAGTTTTGTCCTATGATTTTCATCTTTTTCTGTCTTTGCTTTCTTATGTTTGTAGAACTTTTTAAAAAATATTTATTTATTTGAAAGATAGAGTGCGTGCATGTGAGCACAAGAGAGGGGCAGAGGGAGGGGGAGTGAGAATCTCAAGCAGACTCTCTGCTGAGCTTGGAGCCCAATGTGAAGCTCAGTCCCATGACTCTGAGATCATGACCTGAACCGAAACCAAGAATTGGATGCTTAACCAACTGAGCCTCTTAGGTGCCCCTTATGTTTGTAGATCTTCTTCATTTTTCTTTTCCAGTCTTATATAAAATTTTTATATTGGTGTTTATAGTTTTGTTTTTTAGTAACTCTGTGTTATTCTTCCTCCCTCCTTTCCTTCCTTCCTTCCTTCCTTCCTTCCTTCCTTCCTTCCTTCCTTCCTTCTGTTTCTTTCATAATAGCATCCTGTTTTTGTGTTTTAGATGCATGCCTTCTCAAATATCTCTTGCAAATATAGTACTTGAATTAATCATCATGATTACTGTACTCAAGGTCACCTCCTTCCTCTGTATCTGCCAGCTGTAGTCTGTTCCTTTTGGAAAAATGATGTCCTTTTCCCCTGTAGCCTACAGCTATGCAGTCCATCATTTTAATTTATTCCTCAATATAATTCCATCCATTCTTTGTTTTATAGATTGTCTTCCCAGTTGTTGGTATACTATTTGTTCTTTTCCCAACTTTAGTGTTGTTATAGGTCTCTAGTTTTTCTGACATTTCAGGAATATTTTGAGTGGGAGAAAATATAAGCATGAATGTTCATTTTATCATCTTGAAAAGAATGTTGATCTTCCTTCCAATAGTTTTCTACAGTTGTACTCTTCCATTTATCCCAGATTAATGACTATCATTTTTGTTATTGCTTTCATTATTGTAGTCTAGTAATCCATGCCCTACTGAACTTGCTTGGCAATATGTCTCACCTTGTTCCTTTAAAAATAATTTTGTGATGGTATTTTATTAATGATAATGGTTCATATGTATTGGACTCTTACTATGAACAAGGGATAATTATATGTGCTTTGTGGGTATTATTTCAGTTATTCTCTATAGTGACCCTGTGAGGTAGGTACTATTATTATCCCCATTTTACTGATGAGAAACTGAGGCAGAGAGAATTAGTAACTTTCCCAAGGTCACTCAGCTGATAAAAAGCATAGTCAGGATTTGAACCCAAGCATTCTACCCCAGAGCTAGTACTTTTTTTTTTTTTAAAGATTTTATTTATTTATTTGACAGAGAGAGAGAGAGATTACAAGTAGGCAGAGAGGCAGGCAGAGAGAGTGGAGGAAGCAGGCTCCCCGCTGAGCAGGGAGCCCCATGAGGGCCTCGATCCCAGGACCCTGAGATCATGACCTGAGCCGAAGGAGAGGCTTTAACCCACTGAGCCACCCAGGCGCCCCAGAGCTAGTACTTTTTTTTTTTTTTTTTTTAAA
>LNAC01000391.1:456637-649563 GCA_002007465.1 Ailurus styani | reverse complement strand
TGCGGGCCTCGATCCCAGGACCCCGAGATCATGACCCGAGCCGAAAGCAGAGGCTTCAACCTACTGAGCCACCCAGGCGCCCGAGCTAGTACTTTTAAGCATTATGCCACTTGCCAGTTATTACAGGATCAGATTAAGATTTGGGAAACATAACAGTTGAAAGACATGAGCTTCACCATTTGTCATTTTTATCTTTGGTTTTAGACTGGGCACTATAAGTGCCTATGATTAGGTATATCAGTTCAGAAGATTAAGAATACAGTAGTCTAGAACCGAGGAGAGTTATGTAATCCTAATGTTTATAGGCTAAATAAGTTTAGGATTTCAGATCATGTGAAGCTCAAAGTCCTGGGCAAGCCATGAATTCTAGTGAAGTTAGCCATGTTAACAGGGAAAGTGGAATTGCCTGGCCTTATATGCAATAGATCCCCACTAGAGAGTCACCCACTACACTAGTCCTGGAAGACTAGAAATCATTGTGAATTATGTTGTGGCTATCAAAAACTTTTTGTTTTCCTTTTAACATTGTTGAACATTTTTTGGCAATATTTATGCATCACCTTTCTTGAATCTGAAGATACAGGTTGTCAGAAATGCTGCTTTATTGGTGTATTATCCCAGGTAATTTCACTCTTTACAAACACCAATTTGCACCAGACAGGCAATATGGCCCATTTCATTTGTTGATTTGAACGATATTCAGGTGGAATAGCAGAAACCAATTATTTGAGGAGATTACCTTTATTGATTAGTAGTCTGTTTTCAATTCTTAGAGTCCCCTAAATATTATTTATTTTTAACCCTTCCCCAAATCACCAAAAGATGGAAATAACTATCGAAAAATAAAAAAGAACACAATTTATGTTTCAGAAATCATTAGAGGAAATGTACTTAATATTACAGTCCATTCACTTAAAGTTGGATGAATTGTGGGAACTAATATTTTTTCCAAACACTTCTGGGAAGATCTCTAAGCAGCTGATCACAGAAACATTTAAATCCTAGTGACAATTCCACTGCATCTGGCAGAAGTGATTGCAGTACTTATCATTGCTAGTCCAAACTTCCACTCCAACATGTACCTCCAAGAGCACATCTGTGAATGCCAGTCAGGAAGCTTAGGGGACAGGCTTAAGATTGTTTTAAAGCTACAATCTATCCCAGAAGTTTGCATGTAGGGTAAGTATATAGACTCTCACAGGAAATCAAAATAACTAGTGGAATGTTCTGCCATTCATAATGACAGCATGCAAAATAAATATTTACTCGGTGCCTCTGTTTTCTCATTTGTAAAAAGGAGGTAATGATAACACCTACCTTATAGGGTTGTTGTAATATTTAGAAGAAGTAATATTTTTATTAGAACAGGACATAGGACCTAGTAAGCATTCAGTAAATATTAGCTGTTAATATTAAAATTAACCTGGATTATGTTAGTAGTGTTCTATATTTCTGATTTCATTCATTATATTCACCAACTTTTCTATTTGACAGTGGAAGATAAATTTAAAACCCATCTTTCCAGACACTTACCAAATGATATTTCATTAACAGTAGTTCTCCTTCCCTTGCACAGGATTTTCCCCCAGTTTGATGTAGGAAGTTCTGATATTTTCTAAAGTGTGTGTGTGTGAGTGTGTATGTGTGTGTGTGGTGTGTTTTTTCTTTGCCACTTTGAGCTGCTGGCAAGATCACTGGTAAATTTAATAATATAAACATAAAGTTTCTCCATTTCTGAGCAGCCTGCCTCTTCTTTCTGCCAACCATGTCCAACACAGTCACAGAAATGTGTCTTTAGACATTCCTGTTAAAATAAAAGTGGTTAAATAACTGATTAGAGTTGGCTTCCTTGAGTTCTTTTCATTGTTCCACATTGCTTTAAGAATAATGAATCATTTTATAATTCTTTTCAAGATAGTTTCCTTCTTTAACCATTTTACTACTTGCTTGGTGGTGATAGTGGTAAGTGGTAGGTGGTTTCGTTACCCGGAAAGATAAATCATGACATAAGTACACTGAGCCTTTTGCTTGTGCATATTATCAATCTCTAAAGTAGGAGGATTCTCATAATTGGAATAGAAACTTAAAATCATTTAATATCTTAATATATAAACAAGAGGAGAAGGAATATTATTAATAATTATCAAGCTTTTAAGTAACATAAAGTCTACTTTTGTGGGATATGCGTACATATAGTTATTAAAGAAAAGAATGTAGTTTATACATCATAATTTGTGTTCTCAATGGGCAATCCAGTTATTCATGAATAATGTCACCTTTTCCTTTAATAATCCTCTGAACAATAATTTTAACTAGCTAATTTCACTTAGTCTTCATGTGCTAGAGGAAATGAAGGCCCAAGCTGTTTCCTCATGACTTTTAATTTTTTATTATTTATTTATTTATTTAAAAGATTTAATTTATTTATTTGAAAGAGAGAGAGAACAAGAGAGCATGAGTGGGAAGGAGAGGGAGAAGCAGGCTCCCTGCAAACAGGGAGTCTGATGTGGGGCTCTATCTGAGGACCCTGGGATCATGATCTGAGCTGAAGGCAGACGCTTAACATACTGAGCCACTCAGGCACCTCTCCTTTTGACTTTTTCAGTCATGAAATAAAACACGCATAGAAAAAGGTTCATAAAGCAAGTGTAACCACTCATTTTACTCCTAGAGCAAACTCCTGTGCAGGTTTCACTTTGACAGCACACCAGAGTCCTATCATGCATGACCCACACAATCTACCAGATCTCTATAATTGAAAGGAAATTACTAGCATAACTTTTATGGTAGTCATTTCCTTACATATTTTTTAAGTTTTATTATGCAGGCATAGACCTATAAACTCCTGAGCTTAAAGTTTCTTTGAATTTTTATCGTATTTGTCACCATGTGACATATAGACAGAATTGTAACTACGTGAACATGCTTATAACTACCACTTAGACCAAGAAATAGAGCATTGCTAACATCTCTGAATCCTGCCCCTTCTAATTACATTTCCATCTCCTAGAGAGGTCACCATTATCCTGAATTCTAACACCAAAGATTAGTTTTTTCTGTTTTTGAACTTGATGTAGGAAGAATCATACAGTTTGCATTTTTTTGTAGCATCTGGATATTTTTGCTCAATATTATATTCATGTGATTCATTTTAGCATTTCAGAGTTAATTATTAGTAATGCTTCACACTATGCCATTGTATGAATATTGTGTTGTTTAATCATTCTGTTCATAGATATTTCACTGGATTCTATATTTTTCTAATGCTACTATGGAAATTTTAATATATGTCTATTGGTACATATTTCTGAAATGCATCTATGTTAAGAGTAAAATTGCCAGATCCTAATATAGGAATATGATCACTTTTAGAAATTATTTCTGAACAATTTTCTGGGGTGGTTGTACCAATTTCATTCCCACAGGTCATATATGAAAGTTCCGGTTGCTCTACATTCTAAGAAACAGTTACTATTGTCAGTCTTTTCAATGTTAGCTCTTTCTGATGGCTGTAGTTTGAACTGACATCTTACTGATCTTGCCATTAAGAAAATTTTTAGATGTTCTTGGTCATTTGGAAATGTCGTATCATAAAGAGCCTGTTCTTTGTAGCTGTTCTTACTGGGATTCATTGTAATTCTTTCATGTGTGGTTTGATATTTTGTTGTCAGTTTTGGAAAGTTCTCAGCCAATATCCTTTCCATTATGTGACTACTGCATTCTTTTATGCTCCTCTCCTTTGCTCATTCTTCTGTATTTTTCCATCTTTTTGTCCCTCTCTGTTACAGTACAGATACTGTATTTGTTTCTATATTTTCTACGTAGTTATATACATATATTTTAAAGATTTTATTTACTGAGAGGGAGAGAACAAGTTGGGGTAGGGGCAGAGGCAGAGGGATGTAGGGGTCAGAGGCAGAGGGAGAGAGAATCTCAAGCAGACTCCACACTGAGCGCAGAACTCAATGCGGGGCTTGATTTCATTACCTGGAGATCATAACCTTCACCAAAATCAAGAATTGGGTGCTTAAACGACTGAACCACCCAGGCGCCCCTCCATTTAGTTATATTTTTATATAATTTATAGTTTGATGACAAAATTATCAATCTTTTTTTTAAAAGATTTTTATTTATTTATTTATTTGACAGAGAGAGAGAGAGAGACAGTGAGAGAGGGGATACACACAGGGGCAGTGGGAGAGGGAGAAGCAGGCTTCCTGCCAAGCAGGGAGCCCGATGCAGGGCTCCATCCCAGGACCCTAGGATCATGACCTGAGCCGAAGGCAGATGCTTAACAACTGAGCCACCCAGGTGCCCCAAAATTCTCAATCTTAGTTGTAGTACATACAATTACTTTAAAAATCTGTATCTTAAAACTATAATAGTTGGGGGACCTATGTGTCTGTTTATATTATTTATTGTTTCTTTGTATTCATCTTGTTGCTTTTTGTCCTTTTTTTAAGTTGTTGTCTAGTTATGTCTTAATTTTGTTTAGATTGTTTATCTTTTTCATAATTTTTTATAGAAATATTTTCAGGTGTTAATTCTTTTGCATATAATATTTCTTTGCTTTGTTGGTACCTTCAGGATATACTGTTCTATTATGTATATTACTAATGAGGAACTTGAGAAACAGACAAGTCAAGTAGCTTCCATAAAGTCACACAGTAAGAGGCAGAGCCACAGTTTGAGCAATGGTAGTCAGTCCCTTACTTAAGTCAATGTAATTTGTCCTATGATATATAATACAGACCTACTAGCTACCAAACTATTGAACTGCCATTCAGAATGGCTCCTTGGGCACTTTTTATTTATCAGTCTAAGTTAGTGATACATTTTGACTCTGATTGCTAGCAAACAAATAGATAGTATAGTATAGTATTAGATAACTGATAAACTATAGAAAGCAAGAAATGGTTGGATTTTTTTTACTCCATTTAAAAATTAACATGCATTATAACTTAGTGTGGTAAGTATCAGAAATAAAGATTGTACTGTCTAAAGAACAGAGAAATATACACGAGCAATAGCTCTCTGGACTTATCTTTAAAATGTGAATCTCCACTTATGAGGCCAATGTGCAGAATATGCCCTTACAATTATTAAATGCAAAGTTGAGAAAATACATATAAATTTGTTTTTGTGTAAACATATGTGATGAATGTTTGACATCTGTCTTCAAAACTATTATAGGCATTATTATCACCAATTTAAATGGTATAAAATTTGAGTTCAGTGAGTTTGGAAAAATTCTCAACCAGCTAGTAGGTAATGGGTCCAGGACTTAAACCCTTGACTGTTTCTCCAAAGCACTTATATTTTGTAATCACAGTCCAATCTTTCATACCTGACAATTGTAACATTAGATAATGATGTGTGTTTAAAACAAGGTAATGAAAAGCTCCAGGGTTATCAAAAGATCTAATTTGTAATAACAAATGGTAGCTGAATAAGGTAAATTTTGTAATTTCTTATTTGATTTTAAATTGAACTTTATTTAGTCATTGAACATTTTTTTCATAACATAACATGTTGAGATTTTTTTTTAATTTTAAAATTCTTTTCTCACAGGGAAGTGTTTAAAATAGAATTCTGTTCATCACCCTCATCATCCAAAAAATTTTCCAGACAGAGTGACTTTTCTAAATACAATAAGACCATTTATGATGTGATGCTCCACTTGAGTGGAAAAATGCCACCTGGAATTCATTCAAGTCAGTCCTCACCTAAGGATTATACTAAAAGGGTGACTCAACTTCATTTTCAGCATTCTTCACTTCTTGACTTTCTCAAGTAAGAGCATGGTTATGCTAATTTAAACATGTAATTATGACCTGGATAGATACATAAGTAGATGGGTATATAGGTAGATAGATTGATTTTGATATTATTTGTCTTTTTATAATATACTGACTTAGTTTCCACTATACACATAACCCTGTGATATATATAAATAATACAAAATAAACATTTCATAGGCTATTAAATTGATAATCTAAGGCACTCATTCTCGAGCTTTATCATCTACCCAAATGATTGTGATAGCATTTTAAACGGGTTGCTGGCCCTTACCCACATAGTTTATGATGTTAATTTGTATTTATAAGGAGTTTCAGATGATACTTATTTCTTCTGATCCATGATCTCATTTTGAGATTTCTCACCTAGACAAATATATAAATCCATGGAAGTAAAAAGGGATGAAACCAGTAAGTTTATTTCTCAGACTACTGTTAGTATAATCTCAAAATATACTATGAATTTTTAGTCTGCATAATTAAGTCATTTAATATTAAAGTAACCAGGTGAAAATTTCCATAAATAGTTGACAGAAAATATAGGAAAAATATTTGTCATTATAATGTTTGTGTTCCTCTGCAGAGATTAAATGGTGAGTGGTCAAGAAATGGAAAAACAGTGTTCATTAAAAGTCTGAGGAGAGTATTGGTGAATTTATATTACTTCTTTTTAGCTTATATTTGCAGTATCCTTACCCATTGGAACATCTATAAGCAGTTCTACTATTTCATCTTATCATGCCTCTATACCACTAAAATAGCATTTGTTACTTGAAATTCTTTTGTGTAATAGGGTTCATATATTTTGAAATATATTATTGTGTTTTTATATCATTGTTTATTTCTGTATGGAATCTACTCCATAGGTGGCCAGAGATGTTCACCTACCTTACCAGGGGTAGTGATGAAAGGTAACAGGAGGAATCTTATAGCTGGAATGCAAATGAAAAATTTGGTGTTCAAGTTTTATTAATTTTACGATCAGAATTTTTGAGTTCCTTACAATGCTATGGTCCTAAAAATTAGACATGGTACAGAGAAACAGGAATATGAAAGCAGAGTGGGAGTACCCTAGACTCACCTTATTCCATGGACACACCAGATAACTATCAAATCATTCTAAATACCCCAGAGATTGACCTGAAGATTGATAGAACTATACAACTAAAGGAAGAGAAGAGGCCATGTTAAAGAAGGTAGGAAGTGTGGTTATGTGGCTTAGGGAAGAAGTAGATTCTGGGTGCTGCATAGCATAGGGAGCCAGGGTCACTGAGAAGGGCAAAAGAGGGGAGCACGCAGGGGAACACAAAAGGAAATTGTTTCCTCATAGCTATTGACTTACAAAATGAGAGGGGCAGAATTTCATGAGTTATTGAAATCAGTGGGACTTGAACCCTGGAGTTTTAATGGCCAGTGGGCTTGCTGTGATACAGCCTGTAAAGCTCTGTGCTGGCTCTAGGAGAGAAGGCAGGCAAACAATTTGAGGGTATCCGGTATGGAAACAGTGAGCTGAAGAACGACTGGGGCACACATTGGGGAGATCATTTGTTCTTCTCAGTGAATAACTGAGAAGCAGCATTCACAGAGACACCTCTCCAGGAACAAAGGAGCTTGCTGGTGCCATTTCCCTCACCTACCCCTCACAGAGCCACCAGTGGGAAGCAACATAGCAATGACAGTGGCTATCTAACTTGCTTATACTAAGCCTCCCTCCCTGCACTCCAATGAGACTGCCCTTCTCAGTCGTACTTACATCAGTTCCAGCCCGGCAGATCCTTCCCCTTGAAGAACAGCACAAACCTGAGTTCTAGTGGAGTTGGTGACAGGTCTCATTTCACAAGCAGACCAAAGCATACCTAGTTAAAACTTGGCACATTCAGGCCAGGATCAAACACTACCCACAGCAGGCAAGGAAAGCCTCTGCAGATGACTGGCATGAAGGACAAAGTGGCTAGGACATAACGGCAGCACACATGCTTCACACACCAGAGACACTCCCTGAAGAGCGAGGCCCTGGATACTACATGGCCTTTTCTCCATAAGGCTGTTACTTTCAGGAGTAGGAGAAATAACTGGCTTTTCTAATAAAAGAAGTAGGCAGAGACTTAGAGATCTAAGTGAAACAGAGATAAGTAACGTGCCGGATGGAGAATGTAGAGCAATGATCATAAGGACACTCGCTGGACTTGGAGAAGAATGGAAGACATCAGGGAGACCCTTAACCACAGAGAAAAGAATTTAAAAGAATTAATCAGAGATGAAGACTGCAATAAATGTGATTAGAAACACATTTAATACAATGACTACCAGAGTGGAAGAAGTGGAGGAATGAATTAATGACCTGGAAGACAATGAAGCTGAACAAAGGAGAGAAGGGAGAATTATGCAAAACGAGAATAAACTTAGGGAGCTCAGTGACTCTCTCAAACATAATAATATTCGTGTTATGGGAGTCCCAGAAGAAGAAGAAGAGAGAAAAGGGGGCAGAAAATTTATTTGAAGAAATAATAGCTGAAAACTTCCCTAATCTCAAAAAGGAAACAGACATCCCAATCCAGGAGGCACAGAGAACCCCCAACAAACTCCCCCAAAGCAGGCCAACACCAAGACGTATTACGATTAAATTTGCTAAATATAGTGATAAACAACAACAAAAAAATCTTATAAGCAGTAAGACAAAAGAAGTCATTAACTTACAAGTGAAAACCCATAAGGCTAGCTTGGGATTCTTCAACAGAAACTTGGCAAGCCAGAAGAGAGTGGCATGATATATTCAAAGGGCTGAGTGGGAAAAATATGAAGCCAAGAATACTCTATCTAGCAAGGCTATCATTCAGAATAGGAGACATAAGGATTTTTCCAGACAAACAAAAACTAAAGGAGTTTGTGACCACTAAACTAGCCCTGCAAGAAATAGTAAAAGGGACTCTGAGTGGAAAAGTGAGACCAAAAGTGACAGTACAAATGCAAGAAACACAAAAGCAGTAAAAATGAATATTTCTTCTTTTTTTTTTTTTATTTGCCCCAGGGGTACAGGTCTGTGAATCATCAGGCTTACACCTTTCATAGCACTCACCATAGCACAAACCCTCCCCAATGTCCGTAACTCATCCACCCTATCCCTACCCTCCCAAAAATGAACATTTCTGTAAAAAAAATCAGTCAAGGAACTCACCAAAAATATAAATATATAAAATATATTAACATATATCTAAAACATGGGAAGAGAGGAGAAAAGAATGGGTTCAAACTTAAATGACCATCGACTTAATATAGAGTGCTATATTGCAGTAGAGGTTATATATAAACCTAATGGTAACCATATATGAAAAACCACTAATCAGTGTGCAAGGAATAAAGAGAAAGAAATCCAAATATATCACTAAAGAAATAAGCAAAACATGAAAAAGTGAAAGAAAAGGGGTCAGAGAAGACCTCCAGAAACAACCACAAAACAAGTAATAAAATGGTAATACATATCAATAATAACTTTGAATGTTAATGGATTAAGGGCTCCAATCAAAAGACGTAGGGTGTCAGAATGGATGAAAAAAGTAAGACCCATCTATATGCTGCCTACAAGAGACTAGTTTTAGACCTGTATATTGAAAGTGAAGGGATAGAGAAATGGATGTTAAAAGAAAGCCAGATTAGCAATACCTACATTGACAAACTGGACTTTAGAATAAAGACTGTAACAAGACACAAAGACGGGCACTACATAATAAGGAGGGGGACAATCCAACAAGAAAATCTAACAATTGCAAATATTTCTGTACCCAACATGGAAGCACCCAAATACATAAAGTAGTTAATAACAAAGATTAAGGAACTAATCAATAATAATACAATAATAGCTGGGAACTTTAATACCCTACTTATATCAATGGACAGATCATCTAAATAGGAAATCAACAGGGAAACAATGGTTTTGAATGGCACACTGGGCCAGATGGACTTAAGAGATGTATTCAGAACATTCCAACCTAAAACATCAGAATACACATTCTTTTCAAGTGCATATGGAACATTCTCCAGAATACAACATATATTAGGCCACAAAACAAACCTCAACAAATATAAGAAGATTGAAGTCATACCATGCACCAAAACACTATGAAACTAGAAGGCAACCATAAGAAAAAAATCTGGGAAGACAACAAATACATAGAAGTTAAATAACATGCTACTAAACAATGAATGGGTAACTGAGGAAATTAGAGATTAAAAAGTACATGGAAACAAGTGAAAATGAAAACAGTGGTTTCAAACCTTTGGGTTGCAGCAAAAGAGGTCCTAATAGGGAAATATATAGCAATATAGGCCTACCTAAAGTCGCAAGAAAAATCTCAAATAAATAACCTAACTTTATACCTAAAGGAACTAGGAAAAAAAACAAGAAATGAAGCCTAAATCCAACAGAAGGAAGGAAATAATATTTAGAGCAGAAATAGATGATATAGAAACTAAAAGAATAGAACACATGAATGAAACCAGGAGTTGGTTCTTTGAAAAAATTAATAAAATTGATAAACCTGTAGCCAGACTCGACTTATTGAAAAGAAAGTAGGAAGGACCCAAATAAATGAAATCACAAATGAGAGAGAAAAAAATAACAACCAGCACCACAGAAATACAAATAATCATAAGAGAATATTATGGAAAACTATATGCACAACACAGGAGAGAGGGATAAATTCCTAGAAACCTATAAGTCCCAAAACTGAATCAGGAAGAATTAGAAAGTTTGAACAGACTGATAACAAGCAAAGAAATTGAATCAGTAATCAAAAAACTCCCAAAAACAAAAGTCCAGAAACGGATGGCTTCACAAGTGAATTCTACCAAACAGTTGAAGAAAAGTTAATACCTATTATTTGCAAACTCTTTGAAAAAATAGAAATGGAAAAAAAATCTCCCAATTTCATTCCTTGAGAGCAGCATTACCCTGATACCAAAACTAGGTAAAGACACCACAAAAAGAATTACAGGCCAGTATCTCTGATGAAGATATATGCAAAAATCCTCAAAAAAATACTAGCAAACCAAATTCAATAAAAATCTAAAAATAATTCATCCCAATCAAGTGGGATTTATTCCTGGGTTGCAAGGGTGGTTCAACATTTGCTAGTCAGTGAGTGTGGTACATCACATCAATGAGAGAAAATAGAAGATCTGTATGATTCTTTCGATAGATGCAGAAAAAGCATTTGACAAAGTACAACATCCATTCTTGGTAAAACAAAACAAAACCCTCAACAAACTAGGTTCACTTCCCTTTATACTTAAATTTAATTCCATTTGTGATTTCTTTTATCTTTAAACACTTTATAACCTTCTTACTTATGCATGACTGTTATGGTATCTTATTTAAGGGAATTGCATCTAAGAATGAAAATATTTTAAAGCAGGAGTCTAAGAATGATTCTGGAAGAATTCACTGAATTTTGGTAAAAGAAGATGGCTTTTGAATTAGGTAGCTCTAAGAAATTGTAGCTCTTCTGTACTCCTGTGACTTTGCACAAGTTCATCCTGTTAAGTTTCAATTTCAATATCTGTAAAGTTGAAGATGATAATTCCCAAACATAGTTGATAATAGAATTAAAAATAATAAGGTATGTATTACATGATGCACAGTGTATGATGAAGATGATGAATTTAAATGTAATAAACTATGATCTATGGCTTTCATATGCTAAAATGTTTCCTTAAGTTTCTTCAATATAGTAGCCATTATTGACATATTGAAAACTGATTTTTGTGATATCATCATCATTGAAATAGAATATCTTAAAATTCTGTTGCTGTATTAGAAAGAAAAGTTTTATTGACATAAAGTGACCAGAAAACCAATATTTATCAAGTGTGTCTTTATTGGATAAAACAGGAACTTTTAAGTTTTTATTATTTTAAAATAGAAAGCACATAACTTTTGTTTTAATTTTACCATGTCCTACTCTTGATCCTTGATGATTGATTTATTAAAGTAAATATTTAATTCAATAAGGTGAACATTCTAATGCCATTTTTATTTTATTTTATTTTATTTTATTTTTTTTAAGATTTTATTTATTTATTTGACACAGAGAGAGAGATCAGATCACAAGTAGGCAGAGAGGCAGGCAGAGAGAGAGGAGGAAGCAGACTCCCCACTGAGCAGGGAGCCAGATGTGGGCCTCGATCCCAGGACCCTGAGATCATGACCTGAGCCGAAGGCAGAGGCTTTAACCCACTGAGCCACCTAGGCGCCCATCCATTTTTATTTTAGAAAGTTAGTGGTGTTTATATCTTTTCTTTTTGAAGCCTTTAATTATAATTATTATTTATCAAAAGAAAGTAGTGTTTTAATATCTAATGAAATATTAACTGTGAACTGAAGAAAAAGTTTCAGACACTTAAATATTTGTTGTTTGTGCATTATAGAAATGAAACGGCTTTCTGATAGCATCGTTAAATTCAATTACTTGGAATTGTCATGTTATTCTTGTTGCACTTTTGTTGGTATAGGTTTGTAGTGTTGACATTAACATAGGTGGTTTCTGTTTTGACATTTTATGGTGCGAGTTTGCAAGTATGGAAGAATGATTTTGGAATTAATGCCAAGCCATTGAAATTTATTGTTCTTTTGTTAGCAAATACCTGTCTGTCAGGATATGTCGGCTATGATAAAATTCATCAATATTTGAATGTGGCAATATGGTTACTAATTTTGGGTCATTAATCTACGATACATGCATATGTTTCATCATGAAAATAAATATATTTAATTCAACGTAATCATAGTGTTATTAGTTCTCACATTGGAATTCGATGCCAGTGGATAAGGACTTTTATGCAAGTGAAGTTATATTGATTTTGTGCAATAAATAAGAAATTCATAAATCTTTGGAGATCAAGTTGAGGATTTAATAGCTCATTACATCTAATTTTATTTTGTTCTACTTAGTGTAAACCTGGAAGAAATATGCAATGGAAAACCTAGCATGTAAAAGTGTAATTAAATCAATTAGTAAACTCTGTAAAACTACTGAGCAGACATAAAACGTATTGACAAAGGAGAATGGTAAATACTGTCTTAGGGACTGATGAAGTTAGGTCTTGAGATAAATTCAAAATGAAAAGAAGAAAACAAGTCTCATGTAGGAGAGGAAAAATAATTTCCCCTCTACCCTTCTAGGTTCTTAGCTAAGACCTATCCTCCTCCCTCCACCCCATAATAAAAAGACAGGAGGAAAAAAATTGATTATGTATGTAAATACAGTGGCCCCACAAAGATTTGAGACTCAAAAGACAGCCAAAAGATGAAGATTCTATACCATCCTGAGCTAAGGAAAAGAATAGGAGTCTAGGGCTTTAAAGAGAGAAGGGGCCAACACAGGGAGGAGGTAATTCAGAAATTGTGAGAAGTATTTGTTACACAAAGGTACCCTGTCACAGAGATAAATCTCTCAGGTGAGAAAGTTATCTCCTGGAAGTAGGGTTCTTCCTGGTGGGGCCCCTTTTCTAATGTAAATTTCCTTTATAAATGTATGTGTTCCTTAAAAAAGGGTGACATCTACTCTGTTTTTAGAGCTCCTGTTCTACAGTTTCTCAAAATAATTGGTGTTCCAAAGAGGTATATTTTGGGGTGGAATATTCTGCTACCCTTCACTTGAAAACAGTGTCTGTAAAATGCTGTGAAAGAACAAAATTCACCTGAGTAAATTTTAAATCTCTTACCAGTTTTATTCAGCAATTTGTGTTTTGGGCAGCATCCAATCTAGCAGATAGAAAGTAGCTCCGAAAAGCTATACAAGTCAAGAGATTCTATCGTCAGAAAGAAACAAGAACCAGGAAGTTGTACTTAGGTAATAGGGTGAGCTGTATATGCTATCAAAATGTGCCACTTCAGCATAGGGATTATTTTGAGCTGAAGGCAATTGAGACCCTGCAGACTCAGGAAAAGCTGTTTACCTCTCTCTTAACTGCCTACAAGAATTTACAAGGGTCCTGTACCAGGAAGAGTGGTATTACCAGAGACAACTTTTCATATCAGAAAGACTTTAACTATCTGGCATGGCAAATGATTGTTTACCAAGCATTTGCTTTTTTCATATTCCTGTGAATTGCCTTCCTCCCCTTTGAAGACCCAGACCCCAACCCTCTTCTCCTTAGCCTCAACTGCCTTACTGCCTCTCAATCTTGATGACTTTGTGAGGCTCCCATAAGGTATGTAATTAAATCTTGTTTGGTTTTTTTTCCCCTCTTAATCTGTTTTATGTCAATTTGATTATTGGACTAGCAAAAAACTAGATGGTAAGGAGGGAAAAATTTTCTGCTCTTACAGCACGGAAGCAGATTGATTATTACAAAGTTACTTTCTCTAGTACGGATGGTAGGGGTCTGTCAGGCAGATTATCTGATAAACTAATGCTGCTCAGGCGATTCCTGATTAAGTGGTTTAAGATTCCATTTCTGGGAGAGCCAAAATCATAATGAAGTTAAATCTCACTTTGGTAACATGGAGCTTAGCATAAGTGACTCCATTTGGGTCCTGTTGTCTTTAATAATGCAAAAAATTCATTCTTTATCTGCAACATTTTACTGAGGACCTATTCTCTCTACTGGACACTGTGGAATACTCAAATGAATACCATGTGGTCTCCTTTAAGAAGCTTTCAGTTTAATGGTTCCCCGATAATTTTTCTTAGGGTTTCAATAGTATTTAATGGAAGTTTATTTCCTCCTGAAATCCCATATTTGGTTTGGATGCAAGGAAGTATTCCAGTTTCTATATATGTCTCTGAGCTGTCTATCTTTGTTTTACCTCTAGGATTTCAACTTAATGGATCATCAGCTCATTTGAGTTCATACAAATGCTTTAGTTTCAGCTACTCGTAGTGTTCCATTAAAATTAGATATTATTTAAATCTATAATAGTTCCAGTTTAGTGAAGATTCACAGGACTAATGTAAATGCAGATGGGAAATACATGAAAATCAAAGAGAAGGGATGATATTTGACTTTCAAACAAAGGCATGATTTCTTCCACCAGCTTCCACTGGCACATGGATAAGTCAAACGTAACAATTCTAGAACTCTGCTCTCTGCTTCTACCCCCTCAAGGGTTCCCTTCCTCATTTCTTTTTTCTCATTCATTATGCTACCTTCAAGATTTGAGTTTTCAGAATTATGTTGAGGTTCCTTTCTGCCTTTTCTTTTTCTCACTCTTCAGTAGTGATAGGACTCCAAAATGTCTACAGAGTTGAGGACTAGATATGACATTCTCTGATAAATGCTTATGGTGAGTGGCATTCTATCCTTGCTAAATGAGTTTGACCTAAATGTTTAAATCCCTGCTAGGAAACACTGCTGCCCAAACTGTTAATCTGTATGAAAATAGTTCTGGTGGTGATAGATGTGCCTAAGAAGACTGAATAAAAATATTTCAAGGGATACCTGAGTGGCTCAGTCAGTTGAGCAACTGATTCTTGATTTTGACTCAGGCCATGATCTCAGGATTGTGAGATCAGAGTCCTGCATCAGGCTCTACACTCAGCATGGAGCCTGCTTAAGACTCTCTCCCTCTTCCTCTCTTACTTCTTATCCCCCACTCTCTCTCTTTCTCTCAAATATATCTTTAAAGAATAGTTCAAGAAATATGACAACAAAAATATAATCTTGAATGTGATAAATTATATACATATGAATATATATGCTTTTAAATTTATAAAATAACAAATAGATATGTGGTGCATCAGGTATACTACTACAAGTTTATATAATCAAAGAGGCCAGAATTTTTTGGATATTTTTGGAAAAATTGGTGATGAATTATGTTATATTGGGGGTTTTCTATATTCAGTTGTGTGTTGTGATAGGCATTCACTGAGCATTGGGTGACTAATGATCTGTTTACATGCTTTATTGTATTCAAACTTTTCCCAGATATTTTTCAATTTTAAAATATTATACAACAAAATGGTTGGCAAAGTCATATAACTATATTCTGTTATCATATAAGATTAGATGTGGCTGATCATAGACACTTAGTAAGTTCTTTCTTAATATTTATTCTCTAAAGGAAACATCATATACATATTTCATTGTTAAGGGAAGTGTTAAAGCTAATTATATAAATTTTAAATTTAAAAATTAAAATTCAACACACATAAACTATGGTATTGAAATAATTTAATTGAAATTCAAATGCAGGTTATATACAAACTGTGAATATTATATTAATTTGGATTTTTCTTTTTTGATTTTAGCGCTCAAGGAGCATGTATTTCTCATGTACTGCCAGAATTTCTGCTTGAACCAGAAGATTATAAAAAGTGGATTGAAATTACAGTAAGGGAATATAATTTCTTGGGAACAATGTGCATAGTTATTGAATTGACTGATCTTTGGTTTTTGTTAGAAGATTTCATTATAAAATCTTGATATTTTTACTTATGAAATTTCCTATGGATTATGCCTGTCCGGATAGCTTATTTATATGTGTGTATAAATATTTAAATGTGTATACATACATATATGTAGATATTTGTATATATACACACACAGTCATACACACCCATTTTTATATCTGTCTAAAAATCTTTGTGGAGATCCTATGTCAGGGAGGAAGAATATCCTGTCCCCTTCAAGGTCCTTCCAGCTAGACTAAGAATCAAATTGACATGAGACAGATTAACAGGAGAAAATCAAATCTAATAGCTTATGGAAGTGGAATCAACACAGACCTGGAAATTCCAAAGACAGGCCGAATGAGGTACATATGTCATTCTGAACTAAGGAGAAAGGGGTAGGAGGAGTCTGGGACTTCAGAGGGAAGGAATGTACCTCACAGGGTACTAAGAAGAGCAGATGTTTGGTAATTACATGTTTCCCCTGCTATATAGATGGGTCACTCAGATAAAATTTATCTCTGCTAATAAAGCTTATTCTGGGAAAGATCCCCCCCACCCCCCACCATTTAGATTCTTCTGCGAGTTAAGGGAGGGGCAAAAGTTTCTCTTGAGCCCAGAGGGTCTCAGTTGCCTTCTGTTGAAAATAGGCCACATGCCAGAGTGGCATGTTTTGGGGACACCTGCCCCAAACCCCTTCAACCAACTCCCTTTGTGCTAAAATGACCCAACTTGGGGCAGCCTGCCCTTGGCCCCTATGCTATGTAGGGATTATTACAGGGCTTTCTTAAATATATAAGTAATTGCTTCTTTTATGGGATCTAGAAGTGAAGGATTATGTGTGCTTATGTAAATGTTTTCTTAAAGTAAATTTTTAGAATATGTATCTTCCAAGGAAAATATTGGTTTAATTTTCCCACCCCTTGCCACATCCCTTCTTTAGTTAAAGGGGAGAATAGGCAGAAATTAGCAAGATATATCTAGTTTCTTTGAAAGTATACAGTGCCTTTTAGGGAAATCTGTGGAGAAGGGAAATTGCTTGCAGAAGCCTTCGGGCTTTGAGGCAACTCTGCTTTAGTCATGGCTCTGTTACTATACTTACCACATGATGTGAACAGGAGAACCATGGGCTTCTCCTTTTTTTTTTTTTTTTAAGATTTATTTATTTGAGAGAGAGAAAGGGAGTTTGTGTAAGAGTCAGGGGGAAAGGGGCGCCTGGGTGGCTCAGTCATTAAGCATCTGCCTTCAGCTCAGGTCATGGCCACAGGGTCCTGGGATAAAGCCCCGCATAGGGCTCCCTGCTCTGTGGGGAGTCTGCTTCTCCCTCTCTCACTCCCCCTGCTAGCGTTCCCTCTTTCGCTGTGTCTCTCTCTGTTAAATAAATAAATAAAATCTCAGAAAAAAAAAAGGAGTGGGGGGGGGCAAAGGGAGAGAATCTCAAGAAGACTTCACGCTGAGTGCGGAGCCTGACATGGGCCTCGACCCCACAACTCCAAGATCATGACTCTTGACGCTCAACCAACTGAGCCTCCCAGGGGCCCGCAGGGGCCTGTCCTTTGACACCCTGCTGAGTTGCAGTGGCTTATGCAAAGGATGTGTTTCTTTTTGGGACTAAGAGTTCAGAATAACTTTGCATTTCATTCTGCCACTTCTGCCACAGAATAAGCTAGTAGGTACGTTGAATGGTTAAATCTGTGACCTCAGTAAGGGGCTATGTATTCCAGAAAGTTACCTCTGTTGATAGTTTCTGTTACTGGCACATGGGGAATTAGAGATCTTGATGAATGTCTAGACAGGGCATGCAAAAGGTTGTAAAAAGAAAAAAAAAACCCTTATATGCTAAGTAGTTAAAACTTTGAGCTTGTATTTGCCTTGCATTTTAATTAATGTTGTAATATTTTGTTTCTTAAATTCTTTCACCAATACCTCGCCTGCATGTTCCTGTATACCTCAGGAAAAGCCCCCTGTTGTAATAGATCTGACTCAGTTTGAAGCCTGGAGTAAACGGGCATGGACAGATGTCTTCCTTCAGATATACAAGGTAACATTTGCACTCTTGTTCACTGTTGGTTGTTTTGGTTGATTTACCCGAACAGTATATTAGTTAAGGTATAGGTGATGCTGCTGATTAAAGAATTAAAAAATACAGTGGCTCAAATAAGATAGAATTTTTATTTTTCTTTCTCATGGAACTATTGAGAAATAAGTGGTTTAGAGACAGTGGGGTGTGTCTTCCACCCTCAGTCCCGGGCTTTCGTCTCTGGGATGGTCTCTCAGAACAAGGAAGGAGTAGTGGATGAAAAGTAAAAACTGTTTAAGGATGTCACCTAAAAAATGCATCATTTCCTTTGGGCAGAGTTTAGTCGTATGGTTGTACCTCACTGCAGGGGATATTGAGAAATGTAGTGCCTAAAATAGGTAGCTACCAGTCGTATTCTGGCACTAAAAGGAAGGATTAAAGAATGGGTGATGGTGAAAATTATGGTTTCTACCTGTACTACATACTAGACTCTTGCTATAAATGTTATTCTGGAGAGATACTCGTGAGGAATCATAAACCGGTAGGCAAGACCAGGTTTTGATGAAACTCTCCAGTTTACTCCATGCCAAACTGCATGTGTAGATAGATTAACACAGCATAAAATGGTGCCTTCACATCCTACCCCTTTATGGCATAAAGCAATGCTGGCTTTAGTACAGAGAATTATTCCCTAGGGTTCTAAATGTGACACTACAGATCTTCCCCACTAAGACCAGTGGAGGCTTTTGCTCTGTTTTCATACATTGAAAGCACAGGTAGAGTGAGCTGTGGGACAACAGAATTAAAATGAGGGAGAAGTTAAAGAAAAGTAACAATCAGTCACTGAAAAGAAAGGACAAAATTGGTAACTAAACAGTGTGTAGTTTATGTCAGACTCTTTGCCACGAGAGGCTTTTTAAATGTGAGCTTGTTTAATCTTCACCAGCAGTAATCTCCAGTTTAGACACGTAGAAACAAACGTCCACAGGCATGCCTACTGTCTCCCCAGATCACCTGATTTTAGCCATATAAAACCATCCCATGTAGTTAAAGCTTCTCTCTTCCTCGTTCTCTGCTGGGGCCCAGAAGCCCAAGGCCCCCTTGCTGCTCTCTGGTAGCCTATATCCTCCACTGCAGCCAGATACCCATCCTACCCTCTAGAGAGTTCCTTCTACTGCTTAATTCCTACTTACTCCATCTTTCCCCTTTTTCCATCAGCCTGCCCTGCCTCTTTTTGCCAGGTGTCAAGGGGGGAGAAAGCCTGCTTTTCCTTGAGTAATTCCCTGAAGAATGTATGAGGGTATTAGTGACTCTCAGCCAAACTTAGATTTGGGAAAAGGCATTTTCTTCTTTTCTCTCTTAACTCCAACCTGTATCAGCTTTGATTTTGCCCACTGATAGGGAAGAGCAACTCTAAAATGAAAAGGCAGCAAATGCCCTGCTTAATGGACAAAGTCGTCCTAATTTCGGTTTGTGGGCTTTATTCACTCACTCATTCATTTCTTCATTCATGCATGCATTGATGGATATGTTTATGTCATGTAATCTCTCTTTCCCAACCTATAAGTCTATGAATTTAAAAACCAAGTATTACTTGTAAACTCAGAATTTGATAGTGTGTCAGCTGCATAGTATATGCTCAACAAATACTTGTTGAGTAAATTTACTTAACAACTGTTATGGTGCAGACACTGTATTAGGCTCTGGGGTTTAAGAGTCAACTTGATAATAGTCTTTCTTTTCCAGGATTTTGTTTCCTGGGGTATATAAGTAACTATTCATATATAATTACAAGGAACGGTGACAAATGTATGTTAAGGTAAGCCCAAAGAACTAATGGTGAATGCACATAGAGAGGAGCCTACCTTTCCTTCACCTTGGGGAAGGTTTCCAGGAAGAAAGTCAATTCAACCTGACCCTGAGAAATAACTAGGAATTTTCCTTGCAAGGTGAAGCAGAGGAGCATAGGATAGAGAGAGAATGAGAGAGTACAATTTGTGAGAAAGAGGTGGTAGATGAGTTTTATTGGGGAGCAAGACAATAACATTTGTGAAGACAAAGGGAATTCAGTGTGGAAATGCCTGAGGTCACATATACAACATGTTAAGTTCCAAGGAAGAAGCACACTATGACTGGAAGTAGGAGTGGTGGACTGTGATCCCAGTCACAAATTAGAGCATGGTTGACTTCATAACCCAAACCAAGGAATCTGGACTTTATGGACTTTAGCCCAGGGTCAGTACAGAGCTCCTGAATGATTTTAAATAGGAGGCTACCATAATCAGCTTTGCATCCTAGAAAATTCACTCTGGTACAATGTGGCAGCTGTTTGGAGAGGTAGTGCCTGGTACTAGGAATACTGGTGATAATGGGAAAGATGAGAAAGGGGCGGCTTTACTAAATATTAGGAATAGAATTCAGAATGTCTTGGTGAATAACTAGATCTCAGTGGGTAAAGGAGACAAAGCAGTAAAAGATGACAGTGGGTCTTGCTGGGGTGACTGAATGGAATTTGATCCTAGTCACTGAAATAACAAGACAAGGGATAATAATAGGATTTTGTTGGGGATGGAGGATGAGATGGGGTAAGAAGGCATAATAAATTAATTTTGGTTGTGCTGTATGATGGTGCCCGGTGTCATTACCAGGTAGGTATATCCTTCAGTCAGGAAAGAGATCAGGGTGGCAGGACATATTTGAGATTCTTCACTGATTCCATGTTAAAGTCATAGGAATAGATAATATTGCCCAGTTAGGTCATCTGCAGAGCTGTATTTCTCCATGTATTGTGTCTAAAGCATGGGTAGCTTCAGGAGCTCTATTAAATCAGAAGCGTGTGGCGCCTGGGTGGCTCAGTCGTTAAGCGTCTGCCTTCGGCTCAGGTCATGATCCCAGGGTCCTGGGATCGAGCCCCACATTTGGCTCCCTGTTCTGTGGGAACCCGCTTCTCCCTTTCCCACTCCCCCTGCTGGTGTTCCCTCTCTCGCTGTATCTCTCTCTGTCAAATAAATAAATAATTCTCTGAAAAAAAAAATCAGAAGCGTATGGGCAGTTTCTCATGCGAAAGCAAACAATGTTGAGATGAGTTTCACAGGTTGGAAAGAATATGGTGATTTTCACACAAGTCCCTTTAGGTTTTCATTTTCTTGTTCCTAGAGGTCATGTGTGTCCTCCAGGACTGCCTTTGTCAGTTCTTCTTGGCTAATAATTTGGATGAAAGATACAGCTTGTCTCGCCCAATTTGATTTTGTGTCATTTGGTTATTTTTGCTTGTTAAATTTCATGTTTAATTGTTGCTGTTTTCTTGCATTATATTCCCAAGTCACACAAATGTATTGATGGCTAAAAAATGCGTCAGTGCAGCACAAGAGAGATGAAAAACAATAACAGAAACACTAAAATTCAGAATGCTGTTTTAAATGTAAATATAAAGAGGGCTTTCATGTGAATATAAAGCATGAATCTGTATGTGCTGAAAGAGGTGAATGTGATATTTTTACTGAAGAATCTAGACAAGAAAAAGGTGATCAATAATAAATATCTGAATAAAAAGTTTAGGTAAATTGTTTATTCATTTGTTCCCAGTGTACTACCTGTCATAAGGTTTTTTTAAAATAGTGGCACAATTGTGTCAAATATTTTGATATTTTTAAATGAAGAACAGTGATCTTTCTGGTTAACTAAATACATTTTCCCCAAACCAATTCAAAATCTCTCTGTTATAAAATTGGAATATTTGCTGCTAAAGGTAGGCAAGATGCCAGTTCTACTGAGGCATTACTTTAAAATTTCATGTCTCTGTAGTAGACAAGCAGATAGTACAAGGTATCATATTTGTGAGGAATATTTATTTAATTTCTTTTAAAACATTTATTTATTTATTTTAGGGAGAGAGAGTGTGGAGTGGAGGGGTGGAGGGAGAGGGAGAAACTCAAGAAGACTCGTGTTGAGTGTGGAGCCCAACATGTGGCTTGATTCTATGATCCTGAGATCACAGTCTGAGCCGAAACCAAGAGTCGGATGCTTAACCGACTGTGCCCCCAAAGTGCCGCTTGTAAGGAATATCTATAATGAGTTTCAATAAAGCATGATTGGAAAGAAAGCAAAATTGGTGAAATTCCTTTATTAAATGGCTTTGCAGAATGTCCCCTAATGTCAGTGGCATGCAATGTGGAAACATCTAAAGGAATGTATGAACAATTTGTGTGTGTGTGATAAATATATGTGAAAGAAAGAAATATATGACGACGTTTTATTTTCTTTATCAGTGAAAGCCCATGCTCTCGGAAGAATAATTCTTTGTCATTAATTTAAGATTAATTTTTTTAGACATAATTTTAGTTTTTATTTTATTTATTTATTTATTTGTCAGAAAGAGAGAGAGAGAGACAGAACACAAGCAGGCAGAGTGGCAGGCAAAGGGAGAAGCAGGCTCCCTGCTGAGCAAGGAGCCCAATGTGGGACTCGATCCCAGGATGCTGGGATCATGACCTGAGCCGAAGGCAGCTGCTTAAGCAACTGAGCCACCCAGGCGTCCCTAATTTAAGATTAATTAGTAACGTAACCTGGAGAAAATTAAGTTGTGGTGGATAATGATAGATAATTAGCCATTAGTCACAAGAAAGGGTGTTGCTGATGAGCCTTATTCATAGGGAAATGTAGTTGATTAAAAATATGCTTCTGTTGTGAATTGATTGTTAAATAAAAAAATGTAAATACTGTCAAAGTAAGGCTACTGAGTTACCTTAATTGCATCGTGGTCTCTGTAAATTCAGGATCTTCATTTCCAATTTTGAGATGTGCTGGTTATGAAGAGAACATCATTCTCACATTCATTTTTCCAACAGGAGTGAGATTAAAATAGTATGTTCCTAGCACTGATATTTTTCTGTATTTATCATTTTCATTTTAAGCGGCTAGCTCAAATATCAGGTAATGTTTTCCATGTTTTGGACATATACCTATAAGGATTTGAATATTATGATTTTTAATGTGGTACAAAACACTAAAGCATCAAAAGTTTGGCTTTTTCCCAAGATTTGTTGGGGGAAAAAGTGTTTTGAATTGTTGAATGGACAGAAAAACTGAATATGATCTTGTAGTTTCTGCACAGCTGAGTTGATGGTTGGGAGCTGAAATCTAGCCTACATGCTGCTCACCAAGACTATGGACACTATTAGAAGCTGTGTCTCAACAAATTAGTTGGGGGGGGCAGTTCTTTAAGTAAGGGTACCATCAGGATAACAGTTTCTCAGAGAGTGTGCCACTTTCTAATTTGCACAAAGACACTCTGTAGGTTTTCAAGCTCCTGGCAATGGAAGCCAAAGAAACTTTTCCCAAAAACGAATGCCTCTGAAGAGTAGAGTACTATTTTCTTTAATGCTGTTTCCCAAGTTGAGTGTTTTTACCTTTGGCTTTTGAGTGTGATTTGCTCATCAAGCAGCTTAGCATTTCGTTGGTATTTGAAAGTAAATGAAGTAGATTTTAATTAAAAAAAATCTCTATAATTCTGGCTTCATGTTGGGTCTGATTATCCATAACAATCAAACTGAGCATCTATTCTGTTAACCTGTAAATATTTGGTAAGCTTTTCTCATTTAGTGGAAATAGAGAGTAAGAATAGAAATTACTGAATATATAAAGTGATATAGAACTCAATACATTGTCTGGGTAAAGGTAGATACCTTGCTAAAGACAGTAACAATATCATTCATCTCAGTGATATGAAGCCATAATTACTGTCACTACTACTAACATTATGTCCTAAATATTGTATTGAATATTTTTTAATCACAGCAATTGGTGGTTTTTGTGATTTCTTCATGCATATTTAGTGGTCTCTGGGAGATAAAATTGGGAGAAACACACCTAAAAACTTTAAGAAAAGATGGCATCAGGGCACCTGGGTGGCTCAGTCATTAAGCATCTACCTTCAGCTCAGGTCATGATCTCAGGGTCCTGGGATCGAGCCCCACATCGGACTCCCTGTTCACTGGGAAGGTTGCTTCCCTCTCTCCCATTCCCCCTGCTTGTGTTCCCTCTCTTGCTGTCTCTCTCTCTGTCAAATAAGTAAAATCTTAAAAAAAAAGAAAGAAAAGATGGCATAGGTTAGAAACCCAGTATCATAGAAACCCAGTATTTAAATAGGTAAGGGAAGAGAATCCTGCAAATGAGCTCGAAATAAGCAAAAAGATAACAGTAACACTTTATGGTACCGTGAACAAGGAGGGAAGAGCCTTTGAAGGAGGACGTGTTATCAGATGAAATTGAGAGGTTGCATAAGATAATGATTTAAAATTCCCTGTTGTATTGGACAACAAAGAAGCCAAAGGCACATTCAGGGTGTGAGGGTAGTGATGAATTGGTGGAAGGTTATTAGGTGGGCTCGGGGTCCTGGGATCGAGCCCCGCATTGGGCCCCCTGCTCAGCAGGGAGCCTGCTTCCTCCTCCCTCTCTGTCAAATAAATAAATAAATAAAATCTTAAAAAAAAAAAGAAAGTAGGGATGATGGATCTTCTGAGAGAAACTAGTGTATAGGCTGAGAAGGAAGGAGATCTGTTAAGAGATGATTAAGGAACCAGGAGCCCCTATGGGTAGTAGGAGTGAGAAGACAAGGGAAA
Source organism: Ailurus styani (assembly GCA_002007465.1). Lineage (NCBI taxonomy): Eukaryota > Metazoa > Chordata > Mammalia > Carnivora > Ailuridae > Ailurus > Ailurus styani. Next base: position 624,734 of record LNAC01000391.1, on the reverse strand, counting down.
GAGATCTCTGGGCTTGAAGGGCTTTATCTTTAAATCAGGAACAAGTGCATCTTGGGTTTCCTGGAACCCCTGTAGGGATCCCCCTCGGATGATGTGTGCTGTGCCTTAGAGCTGTGGTCAGATTGCTGCTGTGACTTTCACCACCAGTAAACTCCCCTATAGATTCAGTCTCTTCTTGGAGCTTTCTCTCTACGTCCTGTCTTTTTTTTTTTTTTTTTTTAGATTTTTAAATTTTATTTATTTGAGAGAGAGAGAGAAAGAGAGCACAAGAGCAAGCAAGTGAGAGATCATGAACAGGGGGAAGGGCAGAGGGAGAAGCAGACTCCCTGCTGAGCAGGGAGCCCGATGTGGGATGCGATCCTAGGACCCCAAGATCATGACCCAAGCTGAAGGCACCTGCTTAACCGACTGAGCCACCCAGGTGTCCTCTACCTCCTGTCTTAACTGAAGTTTCTGTCTTCACCCCCAGATCACTTCCAGGTGGTCCCCTTTGATAGGGCCTATTGATGAACAAGCTTGAACACTTTTTACATTTTCTTTCTCTATTTTGCTTTTTAAAAATTCTCAGTCTGTGAACTTAAATTATATTCTCTTTACAACAAATTTGTGATCTTGATAATATTTAGACTTAAATGACTACAAGAAATTTTGTTAGGTTGATAAACATTTATGGTATGTTTGAGCAGTATGTGTTACATTCTTCTACTTAATCTGATCAAAGGAAAGGTAAGCTTCTAAAAATTAAATCTGATCTGACTTTTTCTAATTCCTGCTTAAATTAATTGTGCTTTTTTGGGATACATTTTGAGTTAAAATTTACCAGAATAACTTATACACAGTTTAGAACATTCTGTGAAATTGTAACAGATTAGTAAAATCAAAATTTCACCTCATGTTATGATCTCCATGTTACTCAGTTTTTTGATGGGGAAGTAAATGACATTTTTTTCATTGCTGTGCCATTTATTCATTATGAGACCAATCATTACTTTTAAAATATTATTTTCTATAAACATAGTCCAAAAATATAATAATTATCCTGGTAGAATAACAGCTTGAATTTTTAGATCAAGTAGAAACACTGACAAACCCAGGTATGGTATAACCTTGTTCTTGGAAACTTTGGCAAAGGAGTGAAATTTGGTAGCATGTTTTAAATTGTTGTTCTACCTTTTACACTTTGCCTTTTTAAATATTTTGAAATTCACCCATTTCGGATTAAATATCTTTCTAAATATAGTTTAGCTAGGGATTGCATCATTTCACTGTCATATCCCTATTTCCAAACTCAGTAACTAGTTTTGTATCATGCACTCAGTACATAATATTTAAATGAAGGAATAGATATGACCTTCTTGCCTCTTAACTAGAATTCAGTGTATGTTTGAAATAGTCACATTGCCTCGGTATCCAGTGCCGTGGTTGCCACAGGACTCTCTACAAGCTCTCTCTCCTCTACATTGTACTTAAATTAAGTGGGAGAAAGTTCGCTTGCAGACTTTGAGATGTCACAGATTGTAGCTCAGAATATGGACATATGCATCATGTGCTTGCTGGCCAACCTCCATGAGGATTTCAAACATAGCTAAGATTTGAATAGTTGAGTTGTTATTGCATGAATTCTGACTTTTATCTTTATTGCAGGGGGTCTTCTGATTTCTTTTACTCTTGTATGGATGCAGTTGACTAGAAAATACTGAAGCCTTCCTTTATTTACTCTTCAAATATTGATTTTTAATATTGCCATTCAGGTCTAATGAAGGTTCCCTCTTTTTCCTAATTTCAGGTTCTGGTACTATCCCGGGTTGTACCACATTGCAGCAATAACCTGCCCCCCATACATGAGCAGAATTCACCAAAAGTCAATCCTTGTTTTTCATCCAGCAACATATATTCTAATTCTGAAAGGATTCTGCTTAGTTGGATGAACACAAATTATGAGAATGCCCGACATATTATATGGAAAAACTGTCACCACGGTGAGAATTTTTTTCTTTAAATAAATTATTACTGATTTTAGTATGACAATGTAGAATTAGACTCAGAACCCATGGAATCTAGACCTGACTCTTTTCTGAAAAAAGGATCTCTTAACATCTTCAAGATCAGTTTTTGATTTTTGAAGAATAAGTGATAAAAATTACGTAGAGATTATCTACAAAAGATAGTCTTAATATCATTGCTGGTATTTTCAGTTCTATAAAGTATTAAATTTTAGGTGACATGCGCAAACCTTGTGTGTACTTAGTTGATATCCATGGAATTTGAGTAGAAAACATCTTACATGTCATTGTGACAGTCATGTTGGACATCACTAAGTACAGTAATGCTTCATGAATTGGGGGGAGGTTGGTCATATTAGGTCCAAATACTGAGACAAGTGGGCGTTCGTAGAGAAACCTCCAGTGTTCAGGTGGCCGCTCCCTGTTTCTGTCCTTGTGGAATGAGGCTCTGTAAATTTCTACCTAAGAGCGTTCAGTTTTTTTTTTGTTTTTTAAGTTTCAACTTAAAATGCACAGTATAGTGTATTTTTTCTCTGTATCATAACCACTGATTATAGTGAGATGGATGATAGTGTGCCTGCTGGTTGTTTCTGTGGCTGCAATTTGGGCCCCCTCTTCCGAGTACATATATACCTCTTCTGTTCTGAAGGGGTTGTGTCTAAATCATCACATTTATTTTTCATACTAAACCCTCAGAGTTTAATGTCAACTTTAGAAATAAGAAGATTTAAGAGTGATTTAAAATGAGACTTTGGAGGGTAGGGATAGGGTGGCTGGGTTATGGACATGGGGGAGGGTTTGTGCTACGCTGAGTGCTGTGAAAGGTGTAAGCCTGATGATTCACAGACCTGTACCCCTGGGGCAAATAATAGTAAAAAATAATAAAATAAAATCAAATGAGACTTTGAGTTATGGTTGCTCTTAACTTGAAGGCATTACTTCAACAAACATAGGGACATCAAGATTGAAACATATATTGATATATTGGTATAAGGCAACAGCAAACAGAATATTTCAGTACCTTCTAATTGATGTGCTTATAATGCCAAAGTAATTTGACTTGAATCTGCAACTGAATAAGATTCATATTTTATAAAACTGTATTTGGTCCTTTCAAAAATATTTTAAAAAGTGAAAATTATTACATTACTGAGGAGTGACACTTGAACCAAGGTAGTATAAAATATGTACATATATTAGAAGTTAGTATATTCATTTGTTGTAAAATTATTATGGTTCTGTTTTTACCAACAAAATGGTCTATGCATGTTAATTTCAAAGAGTTTGCTGCGTTTTTTAATTTAACACATTATAGACACTGGCCTCTTTTTTTTTTAATTAATTAGTTTTATGCCTTTACAAAGGTTTTGCATTTTCTTCTACCTTCTGCTTGGACTATTATTTTCCTTTTAATCTTCATGATTCTGTTTCTCACTTCATTCAAGTCCCTGCTCGAGTATCACTTTATCTGAGGAAGATTTCCCAGTACCCTTATCCTTACATCTTTCTCTTTCTTGCTCTGTTCTTTTCAATAGCATTTTTTCCAAAATTATGTATATAAAATGGAGAGTCTTTTTCTTCCAGTCGAATGTGAGCTTTTTAACAGGAACAGTCTTGTCTGTTTTGTGTTCTCAGAGCTAAGAACAGGGCCTAAAAGAAAACAGATATCAAATACAGTTTGTGTATATAAATGAATGAATATGGAGACACATTCAGGTTTTATATATTTTTCTATCCTATTCCAGATAATTGAATATGTATTAGTTTGCCACTTTGTACAAATTGCAAAAGTTGGATTGAATGACTGAGGTAGAAGGAGGCGCTTTCTACATTAAATATGTACCTGAGTACAGGTTGGTGGGTTTAGTAACTATGGAGGTCCATGAGGAGAAGCTCCATGAAAGGTTTCACTTTGGTTTACTTGGACTGAGGAAAAGTCATACTCATTTCCCCAGATTTTTATCTGTCAACATTGATACTTATTCTGTTCAGGCTCACTCCACTGGTAAAATAGGACCATCCTCACGACTTGGTGCAGTGGTTCTGTGGAGGGTAGAAGGGTAGGGCTGCACCCAAAACTTTTTGATTGAGAAACTGTTGAGGGTGGGACACAGCAATCTGTGTTTTATTAAACCCTCCATGTGATTCTGATGTACACTAAAGCTATAGTGTCCTAGAAAGTGGTTTCCCTAGTGCTTTTAAATTGTTCACAGAATGGTATTTGTTCACAGTTGTATTTCTGAAGAACCCCTCCTTTAAATAACAATTCCTTTGACGTAGTAGTAGATGAAGATTTCCCCAAATTAATGTCAGACATCAAACCACAGATCCAGGAAGATCAGGGAATACCAAGCAGGATAAATGCCAAAAAAAAAAAATCCCTAATAGCTAGGAATACTATATTTAAATTGTAGAACATCAAATATAGAGAAAGAATCATGAAAGAAGCCAGAGGGGGAAAAACACCTTGCCTATAGAGGAGTTGAGATAAGAATTATATCCAACGTCTCAGAAATCGTCTCAGAAATCAGGAAGAGAGTAGAGTATTAAAAGTGTTAAGAGGAAGAAAAAATACTAACCTAGCATTCTGTACTCACGATATTGTCTTGCAATAGTGAAGGAGAAAACATTGCAGATAATAGACAGTGGAACTTGCTTATACATTTTTTGGGTAAATGGATCAGTTGGCAGCTTGAAGAGTCATCTTTATGAACAATCTCTCCTTGACCAGCCTGATGGGGCAACAAGTAAAGAATTTTTTAGTTGTTTATGGCTTTCCCAGAAACTCCTGTTGAGTTGAGCAGTGATGTCAACACGATAGGTGGTTTCCATATTATGTCTCTGCTGAGGCTTTTATCTGCATTTTCACCTCAGTGAAGACAGGTCTGACATATATTTCTCATTAGAGTTTCTTTGTAATGACGTAGGAACTAGGAAGGATGTGACAAGTGAGGGAGCCTTCCTCTGTCAAGGAGAGTATGGAGTGGTAAAGTTGGAATCAGTTGGTTCAGAGGCCTGGCCATCCAGGGCTTTGAATATCAGGACAATGTTTTAGGACTTCATTCTGTTGGTCTTGGAGAGTCATGGCAGGTGGCCAAGGTGGCGACTGCTGTGATAAAATGAATATTTGGTTTTGTGGCAACAGCAAGTCTGTGGATTGAAGTATACCGAGGTCACATACTTTTGATCAGCACACCCTGAATTTAGCACTGACACTGAGATTTCTTAATCCTAGACTTTCTATGAATTTGCTCAAGGGTATGTGGTGCCAGGTAGTCCACGTTTGGGAGTTTCCTTTCCTAACTACAGGTAGTTACTGAGAGGCACTGTTAAAAAACCAACAAAAACAAAAACAAGAGTAAAAAAGTTACCCATCCTGTGTTTGAAAATTCATAGCATGTGGTGATTTGTTCAAAGAAAGTCAAGAAACATTTTCCATGTAATAAATGAACACCTGTTTCATGTAAGTAGGGGACCTTTTTAGATCTTGCCAGGAGGTACATTTGCCCTTACACACTTGTTCCTGCTAGCTCTTTGTATTGTGTGTGCTTAAGCCCTCTATCATTAACACAACAGGTAATGTTTTTCACTGATGAACCTTTTTTTTATGCCTTAGAAACAGCTTTTTCAGTAGATCATGCCTATGATAAAGTACCTCTTTGTTTTTCTTTTGGACCCTTTTCTTCAATTGCTACATTTGATTGCTAATGGAAATTTTCTCATCCTATAATCATCTGGTGATTTTGAGAACAGCAACAGACCATTTTTGTAACATAAAGTTTCATTTCTGAGAGGACTAAGTACTTTCATTTGACTGCATTTTTAACAAAATCCTGAAATTGTAGCATTTTGAGCTGTCTGTTCAAAGGAGCTTTGTTCTACAAAATAATATCTATTATTTAACTGATGCTTATTTCAACTTTTTTTAATGGAGTAACAATTGTAGTTCTTATGAATGGAAAATACTGTATTTATTCTATTTTTTTTTCGTGGAATAGAGTCATAAATATGTTTGGGAACATTTATCTTTTATTTTATGTACTGTCTAAAGGTGCCCTGATTTCATTTATCAAGGGATAGTTTGCTAAAGTAAACAATATTCAGTACACAATTGGGAAATTGTACTGGCCTTTTAATTCTACCTATTAAAACTAATTTAGTGTTGAGGTCTTATGCATTGTTTTTTTCACCTGTGTCTAATTTTCAACTTCATTAAACCTGCAAATCATCATTATTTACAAGGAACTCTGTATTTTTTTCCAGAAGTTCCAAATTATCCCTTTAATGTTTAGCATTAAATATTTATCATCAGGGCACCTGGGTGGCTCTGTTGGTTAAGTATCTGCCTTCACCTCAGTTCATGATCCCAGGGTCTTGGGATCGAACCCCTCATTGAGCTCCCTTCTCAGCGGGGAGGGTGGAGGGGGTGGTCTGCTTCTCCCTCTCCCACTCCTCCTGCTTGTGCTCTCTCTCTCTCTCTGACAAATAAATAAGATCTCGAAAAAGATTTATCATCAGGGTTGCAAGATCAAAATGCATATAGATAATAGAAATGGTATAATCTGATATTTTAATGTTACATTTAGAATGTTTTATATTGAGAATGTGACTGTCAGTCAATATGTAGAAAGTCATGATTAGTGTGAAGCTCAACACTAAATTTGGAGAAATGCTAGGCAGTATAAAAACGTAAGAACAGAAACTTAAGCCATTTCTAATGAATCGACAGTGTGGTTCAGTAAATCTGGGTGAACCAAGGCAATAGTAGCCATATGTCCTGCAAATTGTAGGATGTAAAAATTCACCTACAATCAGACCACATTCTTTCTCTGTCTTTCATATTCATACCTACTCAGTGTCAGTGCCTTCTAGCCAGAGACCGCTGGGAACATATCTATAGTTGAACAAATTCTTTTCAATGCTCATTGCAGTGAGGGAGACCATACATTATGGAGAATCATGGAGTGCCTCACAGTAAAGGAAATTATGGAAGGCATTATGGGATTTGTGCATTGGCTCAGTAAATTGGGAACAAGTTCAAGGAAACAGGGATTCACCTTGATGGTATTCTATCAGGGGCAGTGGTAATTCTACTAGTAACTTAATAAATTTTATTTAGAGGGAAGAAGACTATAATTGAGGCTAATTCTTTAATTGGTAGAGAAGCAGTGATCACTTAACACTAGCCAGGAGAAGGGGATGTTTGGTGTTGTCAACCATAAAAGTAAAGTAGTTATTTTGTTAGGGAAATGAGTTTATTTGGGAATAGCAGAGGAATGGCAGTTCCTGACAAGCAAACTATGGCAAACCATAGGCAAGTATGAAGGGACAAGGGAAAGTTCCACTTTTATTAGGTTTAGGTGAAAATTGGGGAGGGTTGTTTTGAACAGAAGTTCATAGGAGAGGCACAAGAATTTGAGAATGTGGTAGTTTCTCATTGGTCACAGGTGCGTTATTAGTAGCTGGGGCAGAGAAGGGTCTTCCTTCTTTCTTCTTAAGAGCAAGAAATAAGGGTGCCTGGGTGGCTCAGTGGGTTAAAGCCCCTGCCTTCGGCTCAGGTCATGATCTCAGGGTCCTGGGATCGAGGCCCATATCGGGCTCTCTGCTCAGCGGGGAGCCTGCTTCCTCCTCTCCCTGTCTCTCTGCCTGCCTCTCTGCCTACTTGTGATCTCTCTCTCTGTGTCAAATGAATAAATAAAATCTTTAAAAAAAAAAAAAAGCAAGAAATAAAATGCTTCCTTTTTCCTGCTTATTATGCAGGCTGCAGTGAGTGGTAACATACATCAGTTCCCCCTTCAGGGCTTCCGCAACTCAATTTTAAATGAGGTTTCCTCTACTCACTTTCACATTATTTTGTGGTATGCCAGTTAAAGGACTAAGAATTTTATATATAATGGTTTATTTAGTCCTCAAAACATGAACATGGTGGTAACTGTTACTATTAACAAGAAAATTAAAGTAGAGAGGTTATTTTCCTAGGAAAATGTGTGGCTGGGTTTTGAATCTAAGCAGTTTGACCTCCAAAGCTCATGTTAACTGTCATTGTGTGATACTGCTCTTTCAAAAGGTTAAATTCTTCTTTAGCTTAGATCTCTGCAATTCTTGCAGATTCGTTCCCACTGTCCAGAGAGATGTCTCATTTCCTTTTTCATCCACTACAGTGGGTTTTCAAATCCGGATGCCCTTTCGTAATCACTTGGGAAATTAAAAAAATAAAAACTGATGCCCTACCCCAGGCAACTGAAACTGAATCTTGGCATCAAGTGTCCGTGCCTCATCTTCCTTTAATTAATGGGATAATGTTAAACATTTCTTTAAAGATTTTATTTATTTATTTGACAGAGATCACAAGTAGGCGGAGAGGCAGGCAAGAGAGAGGAGGAAGCAGGCTCCCCGCTGAGCAGAGAGCCCAATGCGGGCCTTGATCCCAGTACCCTGAGATCATGACCTGAGCCAAAGGCAGAGGCTTAACCCACTGAGCCACCGAGGCGCCCTGTGTGCAGCTTTTAAAAGCTTTCTAGGTAGTTCTGATGCACAGTGAAGGTTAAAAACTCTAATATGTGCAAATTTAAGAATAGGGAATAAAGATTAAGTAAGTAGTGCAGAAGTCCTGTATAACATAAATATTTGTTCACCACAAGAAATAATATCTTCTAAAATATGTTTCAAATTTAAAGGAAGAAACTTAAGACTAACATTATGAATTCTGAGGTTTTAAAATTATTTTGTTTTGTTGCTACATGTTGTGATTTTACATAGCATCGATAACCATTTCTATGATAGGTAAGATAGTTTTTACTCTCATTTTCTCTCACCTTTCTGCTTGAGTGTATCATTTTGTTATGTTCATTATGCCTATATTGTCAGTATTTAAAACACTTATATTCTATTCTGTCAGTGTTATGTTATGTGTCATTTTACCTGGAGTCTCCACTTTTATTTATTTTTTGATTCAACTACTGCATGCCTGGATTTCATAATTATTTTGTTTTTCTAAGAAAACCCTTTCCAAGGGTCTCCAGTCTCTGAGTTCTGTTTGTAAATATCTTCCTTTTTAAATTTTTTTTATTTTTTTAAAGATTTTATTTATTTATTTATTTGACAGAGAGAGAGAGAGAGATCACAAGTAGGCAGAGAGTCAGGCAGAGAGAGAGGAGGAAGCAGGCTCTCTGCCAAGTAGAGAGCCCGATGTGGGCCTCGATCCCAGGATCCTGAGATCATGATCTGAGCCGAAGGCAGAGGCTTTAACCCACTGAGCCACCTAGGCGCCCTTTATTTTTTTTTAAACGTGTGAATGGCATCTTGACTGGAAATAAAATTTGGGTCACCTTTTATTTTTCTCTAAACTCTGTGAACAGTATTCCATTGTATTATGTCTATCAACGTGGAAAATTGGAGGGCAACCTGATAACTTCTCCCCCATCAGTGACTTGCTTTGTTTGGCTCTAAACTCTTTTATATTCACGAAGTGGGTGGCGTGTACAAGAGTATGAAACTTGTTCTAAAACATTCTTTTTTTTTTTCATTTTTATTTATTTGACACAGATAGAGAGAGAGAGAGATCACAAGTAGGCAGAGAGGCAGGCAGAGAAAGAGAGGGGAAGCAGGCTCTTTGCTGAGCAGAGAGCCCGATGTGGGACTCTATCCCAGGACCCTGTTATTTATTTGACAGAGAGAGACACAGCAAGAGAGGGAACACAAGCAGGGGAGTGGGAGAGGGAGAAGTAAGCCTCCTGCCAAGCTGGGAGCCTGACTTGAGGCTCTATCCCAGGACCTTGGGATCATGACCTGAGTTGATGGCAGACACTTAATGACTCAGCCACCCAGGTGCCCCTTCTTTGTACTTTTTAGTTTTTTTGTTGTTGTTCTAGTTTTATGCAAATCTCAGTAATTACTTGTAGGATGTTTCTTCTTTGTAGGCTTTGAAAGACTTTCTAGAAAGGTTAAATTGCTTCTTTCTTAAATGTTGTAGAATTTACTAGTAAGATTATCTATTATTTCTTTAGTGGGATGATTTTTAATAATCTAATTAATTTTTTAATTGTTATAAGATTCTTTTTTTCTCTTATCCTTCCCCCTCCCCATTCTTATTTTCTATTTCCCACGTAGTGAGATTTTGTAACACATGATATTAATGAATTTTATCTAAATTCTGAAAATATTAGCACAATATTATTCATTAGTTTATTGTATCTGTTCTCTCATATATAACTGCTGTGATTATTTTCTTTTTATTTCTTGTACTTGTTTTTTAAATCAGTCTTTATCTGTAGTGATTAATCACCTTAGCACACAAGATTCTTTATTTTCTTTCTAGTTTAATGATGTACTTATATGGAAATTCGACCAAATATTATATATATTACCTCAATCTCATGTGGCTTATCTTCTAATTATTATATTTGGCTGATCTTATAATTATTTGGAGTTCAAATATCTTCATAATTTAACTACCTTTAGAGACAGGATGATTTCTGCATTAAAATATATATTACTTTGCATTTCCAAAGTGCTTTAAAATAATTAAAAATGTATTATGTTATCTGTTCTAAATGTAGACACAAAAATCCTCAAAATTCTAGCAAACAGAATCCCGCCACATTTTAAGAGGATTAAAAAAATTACTAGGTGAGATTTAACCCAGGAGTGTAAGATTGGTTTAACATAGGAATTCTGGGGTACCAAGGTGGCTCAGTTGGTTAAGCCTCCAACACTTGGCTTTGGCTCTGGTCATGATTGCAGGGTCCTGAGATCAAACCCTGCATTGGGCTCAACACTCAGCAAGGAGTCGGCTGGGGATTCTCTCCCTGTCCCTCTGCCCTTTACCCTGCTCTCTCTCGCAAACAAATATATAAATCTCTGAGAAATAGTAGGAATTCCAATCAATGCAATACTCCATATTAATTAAAATATAAAAGGAAATAAGAGAAACCATTTTAAAGTACAAAGCAACAATGAAAATTTATATCTAGCAAGAGACTTATGCCAAGAATATATAAAAACACAACAATAAAACAACAATTAAGGGAAGTAAAAAGAAAAAAAGGAGATAAGCAAATTGTCAAAGAGCACATGAAGAGATTCAACATAATATTAGTCATTAGGTAAATGCAAAGGAAAGCACAATGAACTAGCACTTGACACCAACTTGGATGACTAAAATTAAAAAAAAAGGAAAGAAATACTATAACAACTATTGGGAAAGATTCAGAGAAACTGGAACCTCATACATTTGTAGAGAGATAGTAAATGGTGCACCCACTTTGGAAAACAGTTTAATGTTAAACAGTTTAACATTTCTCAAAATGTGAAAAAATAGATTAATGATATGATTCAGCAATTCCACTCATTGGTTTATACTCAAAATATTTGAAAATACATATATTCTCACAAAAATTCTTAAATAAATGTTAATAGCAACATTATTCATATTAGTCAAAATGTGAAGCAACCCAAATGCCTATAAACTGATGAATAAACAAAATGTGGTATATAGTGTCACAAAATAGAGTGTTATTCAGCTATAAGAGGAAGCAACGCACTGATACATGCTGTGGCATGGATGAAACTTGAAAACGTTATGCTTAATTAAAGAAGGCATAACACAAAAGGGCATATATTTTGATTCCATGTCTATGACATGTTTAGAATAGGCAAGTCCATGTGACCTAAAGTAGACTAGTTGTTTTCCAATGGATGAGAGAAGAGGGAAATGGGAATGATGGCTAGTGGGTATGGGGTTTCTTTACGTGTTGATAAAAAATATTCTAAAATTAAGTAGAGGCAATGATCACACAGCTCTGTAAATATATTAAATAATAATGAATTGCACAGTTGAATTGGATAAAATGTATGTTATATGAGTTATATATCAACAAAGCTGTTTTAAATATGTACTGTTTTAATCGCCTAAGATACCAGTTAAATAATTATGATGTTCGTAAAAGTAATATGTGCACTTATTCCTTTAATGCAAAAAATGATTGTTTTATGTTTAGCATTCATATCTTCAATTCATAACACTATTTAGGACTATTTTAATGTTTCTGAATATTTGAAGTAATATATAAATAGGTAAAAATATAACTTTTAAATTAAAATTAAAAAAAATTTAGAACAGCACTTGAATTTTCTGTTTCTTGACAAATGAGGACTAGATTAGTTTGTTCTTTCTCGCTCTAAAAACAACCCTAGACCAACACTTCTCAGATGGTAATATGAATATAAATCACCTGGAGATTTTGTTCAACTTTTTATGTTTCAGGAGATTTTACATTGGGCCTGAAATTCTACGTTTGTAACAAGCTTCCAGTTGATCAGGTGCTGCTGATTCTCATAGCACAGTTTGGGTATCAAGATCTTGGAGTATAGAAGAGAGTAGCCTAGACCAAAGGAATTAACAAAAAAGCAGAGAAAATCCTTGATGTACCTAGGGTTGTGGCAAACTGGTGGGGGCTTGGCAGCAGCCTTCTTTCTGTATGAATGGCACACTATAGGCACAGTATCAGATGAGAAGTGAGGTTTTTACTTCTCAACACTGTTCTGGAGGATTATTGCCATCCTCCTCTCACAGCGACCCACGTTTGAACAGCAACAATTCATGCCAACTGTTGTTGAAGAAATAATAACAAAACAATTCCAAAGTTGTGGTGGGTTGAACAAAAATAGGTGCCACTGGTTTTCCACTCAGGGAGGTAGAGGACTGGAAACACCTTTAGCTCCCACCCTTAAAATTACAGCAAAAACATAAGCAAAACAACAGCAAAAACCATATAAATAGCAAATTCCCAAATGTGTTAAGTTCCCCTAGGAAGATAAGGCTATAGGGCAACAAAGTATCCTGTAGTCCAAGAAAAAAGAGGTGCTTTGAGGAAGAAATGGAATGAATAGCAATTGTCTACTTTTGGTAGAGACAGCTGGACACTGATAAGAAGAGTTGAGTTAGGGTGGTGGTGAATTGGTAGAGACCAAGTATACACTAGTGAGCGAGCGTGAAATCCCTAGGGAGTACAGCCATAAGGAACGTCTGCATCATTTTATAGGTTTTTACTCCACAATCCTCACTGGTTGCTCACAGAAATGACTGGAGAGTGAGTCTGGAAAATATACCCTTCATAGTGTAGACCTGGGGGAAGGGCAAACAACTTATCTAACTTCTCTATTTCCTATACAACAAAAATGTTAATATGCGGGCAGCAGGACCACACATACAGCCATCTTTAGGGCCCTGATGAAAACTCAGTGCAGCTGAAAAAAGAAACTGAAAAATAATAATAAAAATAACAACAACAACAACAAACCACCTCTACCCCTGAGAAAGGGGCTGGAATTTAATATGACAGTCAAGTGGAAAATCCCAAAGCAACCATGAAAAACCTCCTACAATTAATATAGAGTTTGTCATGGACGGATACAAAATCAGTATTTAAAAAATAAGTTATGTTTTGTATGACAAGAGTTAATAATTGAAATTTGCAATAAAAATAGATAAATTACCATAGCAACTTAGAATAAAATGCTTAAGTATGAACCCAATAAGATATGCACAGGATATATGTACTGAACATTATGAAACACTGAGGAAAGAAATCAAAGAGAACCAAATAAATAGAGAAATACACCATGCACATGGAAGTGGAAGACAAAAGATATTTTGTTTTCAATATTGTCAAATTGATCTATAGATTCAATATAACCCTAGTGAAAAATCCTACTGCACTTTTTTTGGGGGGGTAGATATCAATAAATTGACTCTACAGTGCAAATGGGAATTTGGGGGGTGATAAAACTTTTCTGGAAGGAAGTGTGATAAACATGTGATAAACACATGAAAATGTACCTCTTAAAATCCTATAAGCGTACAAAACAGAATGAATGTTAGTGCATGTATTTTTTTAATCAGCTAAGATAGGGAAGTAATTCAGGATGGAACGCAGACTGTGACAAATGAATCTAACTGCGCTGCAAATGTTTGACAACGTCACTGAGTATAATGGACAGGAAAGGTGCTGACTAAATTATCTTGTAAAAACAATCAGGACTGCATACTGTAGACCTAAAGATGAAAGGATTGGTGCATGCGCATGTTACTCTAGTTTCTTACCGGGGTATGGGTTTGCAATTCTGAAATTGCTTTATATTTACATTGCTTTTTTTTTTTAATACTAAGGATGAACAAATAAGTAAATATGTTGTAGGTAATGAGAACCAGGTTTTTCTGTACTGAAGAGCTAAGTTAGAAATAAGGGAAGGGGGATGGTCATAATGAGTCCTGTGGTGCTGGATTGCAGTTGGTGAGTTGGAAGTAACAGCATAACCGTTATTGTTATATTGTAATCTATCTATCAGCTTCTAGTTAGGAGGTTTTTCTTTAGTTGTTTTACTGTTGTGGGTGTGATCCTCAACAAGATGCTAAACACATTTAGGGGAATTTCTTTTTTTTTTTTTAAGATTTTATTTATTTATTTGACAGAGAGAGATCACAAGTAGGCAGAGAGAGAGGGGGAAGCAGGCTCTCCAATGAGCAGAGAGCCCGATATGGGGCTCGATCCCAGGACCCTGGGATTATGACCTGAGCCGAAGGCAGAGGGTTAATCCACTGAGCCACCCAGGTGCCCCAATTTCTGTCTCTTTAATGATACAAGATGACTTTGGGATGTTTAGAGATCATGGTCTATATCAAATACAGTCTGATTCACTATCAACATGAAAGCCTAGTAAATTGCCTTTTTTAGATTAAAGTTAGAATTGCATACAGTTCTTATTGGCTATAAAAGTGAGACCCTTTGCTTTTATTAAAAGCCGTATGTGGCACATAAATACATTAAGAGAAGCACATTTAGGTTATAAACATCCAGCCCACCAGAAACGTGCATTTTGAACTCATTACTTTGATTGTATCACATCATATATCAGATATAGTTATTTATAGGTTTTTACCAGCAAAAAGTACTTTGAAATATACAGTCCAAAATGTTGTTTTCTATGTATTAGCTAAAAATTTCTAGGGGTCTTTGTTTGTTAGACTGATTTTGCAATATTATGCTATAGAAATCCTGTAAAAATTTCAATGTTGTAGTATCTCAGATGAATAAACACCGGCTACAGTTTTTGTGACGTCTTTAGGACGTATGTGATTCCAGAGAAATTAGTCTTCCAGTACCAGATGTAAAGCAATTTTTTTTTTTTTAAGAGAGAGCGCACGCTTGTGATTGCATGTGAGCAGCCGGTGGAGGGTAGGGGTAGGGGCAGAAGAGAGAGAGAGAGAGAGAGAGAGAGAGAGAGAATCTCTCAAGCAGGCTCCACACCCAGCATGGAGCCCAATATGAGGCTGAATCTCAGAACCCTGAAATCACAATCTGAGACAAAAATCAAGAATTGCATGCTCGGTGGGGGTGGAGGGGAAACCGTCTCTCTCTGTTCTTCACTCCCAGGAAGTCCTGGGCCTTTTTCCTGCCTCCTCTGTGGTTTCTGTTTTGTAACTTAAGGAGATCTGTTTGTCATGGTAACTACTATTATTTTCTACAATAAATGGGACCTGTGCACAGGAAAAAAAAAAAAGAATTGCATGCTCAACTGACTGAACCACCCAGGCACCCTAGATGTAAAGCAGTCTTGATTTGCGAAATTAATATGCATATCATGAACATATCCTGTCATAGTTTCTTGTTTACAGAAAATGAGTCAGTTTGAGGGGATTTATGAAGATCACCAATTTTACCCTGATTTTCAGATAAAACATCATCTCAAACCTTTAAGAATTTAGGCTCTTTTGGAAAACTTTGTTTTTTATTTCTGTTTTTCACTTAAGTGTTTATTTTAATTCCAGTTAGTTAACATACAGTGTTATACTAGTTTCAGATATACAGCATAGAAATTCAACACTTCCATACCTTACCAGGTACTCATCACAAGTGCTCTCCTTAATCCCCATCACCTATTCACTGTAACCCCTGCCTCCCCTCCCCCCCTCACCAACAACCACCAATTTGTTCTGTGATCAAGAATCTGCCTATTGGTTTGTCTCTCTCTTTTTTCCCCCTTTGCACATTTGTTTCTCAAATTCCACATATTAGTGAAATAGCAAGGCACCCATCCCTCTCTAGCTGACCCATTTCGTTCAGCACCTTACTCTCCAGCTCCATCCACATTGTTGCAAATGGCAAAATTTCATTCTTTTTTATGGCTGAATAAAATTCCATTGTATATCTATACCAGATCTTCTTTATCCATTCATCGATGGATGGACACTTGGGCTGCTTCCATATTTTGCCTATTGCAAGTATTGCTGCTATAAACGTGGGGGTACTTGTGTACCTTTGGATTAGTGCTTTTGTATTCTTTGGGTACACACCCAGTAATGCAAATTCTGGATCTTAGGGTATTTCTATTTTTAACTTTTTGAGGAAACCCTGTACTGTTTTCCACAGTGGCTGTACCAGTTTGCATTCCCACCAGCAGTGCAAGAGCATTGCTTTTTCTCCGCGTCATGGCCCAAACTATTGTTTCTTGTGTTATTGATGTTAGCCGTTCTGACAGGTGTGAGGTGATAGCTCATTGTAGTTTTGATTTGCATTTCCCTGATGGTGAGTGATGAACATCTTTTAAATGTGTCTGTTGGTCATCCATGTCTTCTTGGGAGAAATATCTATTCATGTCTTCTGGCCATTTTTCAGTTGGATTATTTGCCTTTTGGGTGTTGAGTTTTATAAGTTCTTTATATATTTTGGTTACTAACCCTTTATCAGATATGTCATTTGAAAACATCTTCTTCCATGAAGTAGGTTCCTTTTGGTTTTGTTGATAGTTTCCTTTGCTGTGCAGAACTTTTTATTTTGACATAGTCCCAATAGTTTATTTTGGCTTTTGTTTCCCTTGTCTCAGGAGACATATCTAGAAAGAAATTGCTATGGTCAGTGTCAAAGAGGTTACTGCCTATGTTGTCTTCTAGAATTTTTGTAGTTTCATGTCTTACATGTAGGTCTTCGATCCATTTTAAATTTGTTTTTATGTATGGAGTAAGAAAGTCATCCAGTTTCTTTCTGTTGCTGTCCAGTTTTCCAACACCATTTGTTAAAGAGACTGTCCTTCTCCCATTGCATGTTCTTTCCTTCTTTGTCCAACATTAACTGACCAAGTAGTTGTGGGTTTATTTCTGGTTATTTTTTCTATTCTGTTCCATTGATCTAGGTGTATTTTTTTGTGCCAGTACCCTACTGTGTTGATAACTGCAACTTTGCAATATAACTTGAGTTCAGAATTGTGACGCCTCCAGGTTTGCTTTTCTTTTTTAAGATTGCTTTTAGCTATTCTGGTCTTTTGTGGTTCTATTTAGGATTGCTTGTTCTACTCTGTGAAAAATGCTGTTGGCATTTTGATACAGATTGCATTAAATGTGTAGATTGCTTTGGGTAGTATAGACATTTTAACAACATTTGTTCTTCCAATCCTTGAGCATGGAATGTCTTTTCACTTCTTTGTGTCATCTTCAGTTTCTTTCATCAGTGATGTATAGTTTTCAGAGTAGATGTCTTTTACCTCTTTGATTTCATTTATTCTTGGGTAGCTTATTATTTTTGGTGCAATTGTAAATCAGACTGATTCCTTAATTTTTCTGTCTGCTACTTCATTATTGGTTTATAGAAATGCAACAGATTTCTGGAGATTGATTATGTATTCTGCAACTTTTCTGAATTCATTTATCAGTTCCAGTGGGTTTTTTTGGTGTAGTCTTTTGGCTATTCTGTATATAGTATCATGGCATCTGCAGATAAGGAAAATTTTGCTTCTTCCTTACTGATTTTGATGCTTTTTATTTCTTTTTGTTGTCTAATTGTTGTGGCTAGGACTTCCAGTACTATGTTAAATAGAAGTAGTGGTAGTGGATATCCTTGTCTTATTCCTCACCTTTGGGAAAAAGCTCTCATTTTTTCCTCATTAAGGATCATGTTAGCTGTAGGTTTTTCATAGATGGCCTTTATTATATTGATGTATGTTTCCTCTAAACCTACCTTGTTGAGGGTTTTTATCATGCATGGGTGTTGTGCTTTTTTAAATGCTTTTTGTGCATCTATTGAAAGGATTGTACGGTTCTTAGCCTTTCACTTATTGATGTGATGTATCACACTGATTGATTTGAGAATACTGAAACACCCTTGCAACCCAGGAGTAAATCTCACTGGATTGTGATGAGTGATTTCTTTAATGTACTGTTGGCTTTGGTTTGCTAGTATTTTACTGAGTATTTTTCATCTGTATTTATCAGAGATATTGGCCTGTAGTTCTCTTTTTCAGTAGTGTCTTTTTCTGGTTTGGTATTAGGGTAATGCTGGCCTCATAGAAGGAATTTGGAAGTTTTCCTTCCTTTTCTATTTCTTGGAATAGTTTCTGAAGACTAGATATTAAACTCTTCTTTAAATGTTTGGTAGAATTCACCTGTGAAGCCCTTCGGTCCTGGACTTTTGTTTGTTGGGAATTTTTTGATTAGTAATTCAATTTCTTTGCTGGTTATCAGTCTGTTCAAATTTTCTATTTCTTCCTGATTCAGTTTTGATGATTTATAGGTTTCTAGGAATTTATCCATTTCTTCTGATTGTCCAATTTGTTGGCATATAGTTTTTCATAATATTCTCTTATGATTGTTTGGAGGTTTAAATTTTGTTTTTATTTCCAAAATAATGTGCTTTTTCTTTTCCAAGCAAAGTCAAAAATGTTTTTTGACTATTGCTCAAATTCCATAAGACATCCTTTTTCTTTTCCTTTCCTTTTTTTTTTTTTTTTTTTACTTTTCTCATTGTCCGTTATTCATCAATCCATTTTTCAAGGAATAGAAAATTTCAGATCATTTCTTTGTTCTTTTGTATGTTCACCTTGGAAGAAAACCTATCAAGGATCAGTGATTCCTTGAAAATCAGGGAAATAAAGCCAGGCACATGTTCTGTTTTCCTTTATATTTGAATTGGGCACTAAATGTCTCCACAATGAGAATTATTTTAAAAGCATTTCTTTTCTATAATGTCTGCCAATTTAAAATACTTTCTGTATTATATAGTGAGAATATCAGAATATATTCAGACAGATACTATAAAGTATCTTTTTTAGAAAAGTGAATCTAATATTATTCTTACTCTCTTTTTTTTGGAACAGGAGTTATTCCCTCTGAGAGATGGATAGTAAATTTTGACAAAGACCTCGAAGATGGCCTTGTTTTTGCAACACAGTTGGGAGCCTATTGTCCATTTTTGGTAAGAGTCTTTGTTATGAGGAATGGTCTTCTATTATTTGAAAGAACTTAGTAATTAAAATTCGGAGTATTTTTTATAAAATTCTTTTCAGTGTTTTAATTTATTTATTTTTTTTTTTTTTAAAGATTTTTTTTTTTTTTTTTATTCATTTGACACAGAGAGAGAGATTACAAGTAGGCAGAGAGGCAGGCAGAGAGAGAGGAGAGAGGAGGAAGCAGGCTCCCTGCTGAGTAGAGAGCCCGATGTGGGCCTCGATCCCAGGACCCTGGGATCATGACCTGAGCCGAAGGCAGCGGCTTTAACCCACTGAGCCACCCAGGCGCCCTTCAGTGTTTTAATTTAAATCACACTTGAATCTGACTGGCCAACATTCCCTTTTCGTTTATTCTGGTATTCTGATTGTAATTATCTACTACTGACAGATGTTAACACTTAAATGATTCTTTGCTGAACTAAAGAGAGCAGTTAAAAAGCAGTAATTTTTATTCCATTACTAAAAGATTTCATTGTTGTCTTTTCCAGATTGAGTCTCATTTTGAAAAAATGTACACACAACCAAAAAGTTCTGAACAGTATCTGCACAATTGCCTGATTATTGTGAAGGTACTTCGTGAAATTGGCTTTGACATGGACATACAGGTAGGTAGGTGGTCATATATCACGTATTCCATAAATGTGAATTTCTTCCTTTTGTATTTTTTCCAGCTTCATTAGGTGTGATTGGCAAATAAAAATTGTATATATTTAGTTTGTAAAATGTAATTTTTGTAGGTATACAGTGTGATGATTGTATACATACAATGTGAAATGATTACCAGAATCAAATTAAATAACACATCCATTACCTCACATAATTACCATTTGTGTGTGTGTGTGTGTGTGTGTGTGTGTGTGTGTGTTGTGGTGAGAACATTTAAGATCCAACATCTCTTTCCCCATCCCTCTCCCATGGCAGCTATCATTCTACTCTCAGGTCGCATGGGTTTGACTTTTTTAGATACCACATATACTTGAAATCATAAAATACTTGCCTTACTGTGTCTGGTTTATTTCACTTAGCATAATGTCTTCCAGATTCTTCCATGTTATCATAAGTGACAGAATTTCTTTCTTTTTTATGACTAAATATTCCATTGTGAGTATATACCATATTTTCTTCTTTTAAATTTTATTTTATTTAAATTCAATTAACCAACATGTAGTAGTACACTGTTAGTTTTTGATGTAGTGTTCAGTGATTCCTTGATTGCGTAAAACACCTAGTACTCGTCAGATCATGTGACCTCCTTAATGCCCATCCCCAGTTACCCCATCCCTCTACTCACCTCCCTTCTGCAATTCTGTTTGTTTCCCGGAGTCAAGAGTCTCTCATGCTTTGTCTCCCTCTCTGATATCTTTCCATTCAGTTTTCCCTCCCTTCCCCTATGGTCTTCTGCTCTATTCCTTATATTCCACATATGAGTAAAACTGTATGATAATTGTCTTTCTTTGTTTGACTTATTTCACTTAGCATAAAACCCTCTAGTTCCATCCATGTCTATGCAAATGGCAGGTATTCATCCTTCCTCATGGATGAATAATATTCCATTGTACATATGAACCACATCTTCTTTATCCATTCATTTGTCAAAGAACATCTCAGCTCCTTCCACAGTTTGGCTATTGTGGACATTGCTGCTATGAACATTGGGGTGCACATGGCCCTTCTTTTCCCTACATCTGTATCTTTGGGGTTAATACCCAGTAATGCAATTGCTGGGTCATCGGGTAGCTCTATTTTTAACATCTTGGGGACCCTCTGTACTGTTTTCCAGAGTGGCTGTACCAGCTTGCATTCCCACCAACAGTGTAAGAGGGTTCCCCTTTCTCCACATCCTCGCCAACATTTGTTGTTCCCTGTCTTGTCAATTTTAGCCATTCTGACTGGTGTGAGGTGGTATCTCACTGTGGTTTTGATTTGTATTTCCCTGATGGCAAGTGATATGGTATATTTTTTCATGTGTCTGTTAGCCATTTGTATGTCTTTGGAGAAGTGTCTGTTCATGTCTTTTGCCCATTTCCTGACTAGATTATTTATTTCTTGGTTGTTGAGTTTGAGAAGTTCTTTATAGGTCTTCGATACCAGCCCTTTATCTGATAAGTCATTTGCAACTATCTTCACCCATTCTGTAGGCTGCCTTTTAGTTTTGTTAACTATTTCCTTTGCTGTGCAAAAGCGTTTTATCTTGATGAAGTCCAAAATTCATTTTCGCTTTTGTTTCCCTTGCCTTTCGAGACATGTCTTGCCAGAAGTTGCTGTGGCTGAGGTCAAAGAGGTTACTATCTGGTCTCCTCTAGGATTTTGGTGGATTCCTGTCTCACATTTAGGTCTTTCATTCATTTTGAGTCTATTTTTGTGTGTGGTGTAAGGAAATGGTCCAGTTTCATTCTTTTGCATGTGGCTGTCCAATTTTCCCAGCACCATTTGTTGAAGAGACTGTCTTTTTTCCACTGGACTTTCTTTCCTGCTTTGTTATCTCTCATCTTCTCTGCTCGTGGTCCGGTAGTTGTTTATCTCTCTTTTTCCCAGCTTCTTTATCCTCCATCATTTGTTCTTCTATATCACTAAGTCCTAGCAGTAAGAGCCTCCATTTTTTATTACACCTCATTAATAGGTTTTTTTATTTCAACTTGGTTAGATTTTAGTTCTTTCATTTCTCCAGAAAGGCATTTTCCAGTATCTTCTCTGCTTTTTTCAAGCCCAGCTAGCATGTTTATAATCATCATTCTGAACTCTAGTTCCGACATCTTACTAATCTCCGTATTGATTAGGTCCCTAGCTCTTGGTACTGCCTCTTGTTCTTTTGTTTTGAGGTGAGTTTTTCTGCCTGGTCATTTTATCCAGAGAAGAATAGATGAATGAGAACAAAATACTAAAAGGGTAGTAACGACCACAGAAAAATATACACTAAGCAAATCAGAAGAGACCTGAAACCAGGGGAGAAGAAAGAGGGGGGGAAAAATATCTATATATATGGTTAGAGTGGTGACTAGAACAGAACCACACACTAGAATTTGGTGTACTTTGGTCTGTTAGAAGAAACTGCCTCCCAAAATTTTATAGAAAGAAAAACTTAAATATATATTCACAAATATAAGGGTAAACATGATGAAGGGATGGAATATGATTGTAATGATGAAAATTAAAAAATATTTAAAAAAATTGATAAGAAGTTGGTTGAAAGAAGAAAAAAAAGAAAAAAAAAGGAGAGAATGGATCAGGCTGGAGACTAGAACAAAGCCATATGCTAGATTTAGGGCATTTGATCTATTAGAAGAAACTGTATCCCAAAATTTTAAAGAAAGAAAAACTTCTATGTATATAAAAAGTAAGTTTAAATAAAATGAAGGTATAGAATATGCCTATAACAATGAAAATTCAAAAAGATTTTTAAAAATATTGATAAGATAAAATAGTTAAAATATTTTAAAATTGGAAAGAGTGGAATTCCAGGAAAATAGCAAAAGAAAAAAATAAAATAAAATAAATTAACTTTGAAAGACTAAAGAATCATGGGAAAAAAGCCATGAATTCCATGTGCTGTATTCCCCTAGCTCTGGAGTTTTGCATTTCTCCTTGATTGGTGAACTTGGTCTTGTCTGGATGTTCTTGTTGACCTTCTGGGGGAGGTGCCTGTTGCAGTGATTCTCAAATGTCTTTGCCTGAGGCAGAACTGCACCGCCCATGGCACGGGTCAGGATAAGCAATCTGCTCGGTTTTGCTCTTGGTAGCTTTTGTTACTTGAAGGCTTTCCATACAGCTTTGGAGAACGAGAATGAAGATGATGGCTTTCCAATATCCAGCCCCAGAGGAGCCAAGAGCTTGGGGCCCCACTCCTCAGTACGCCCTCAGAGAAAAGCAATCAATCATTCCTGTCTCCCTGGTCTCCGGCTGTGCTACATGCTCACCCAGCCTGTGACCAAGAGTTTCTGTCTCTGGCACATGGCTCCATTTGGCGTCTCCAAACCCAGCAGGTTTCTGCAGCGTGCTCCTGCACTGCTCCTGCCCGTGGAGGAAGGGGGGTCTCCCCGGATCTGCCACTTGTTGGGTCCCTGCTCAAAGAGCAGTGGCCTGACTGTGCTGAGGATCATGGTATATGGCAACCTCCAGCTGAGAGCCCACTCCTTGGCTCTTTCAGCCAACTAACCTGCTCCGATCCCTGGGAGCTCTGCCACACTCAGGCACCCCTGGTCTTCCTGTGACCCCAAGGGACGTGAGACCGCACTGTCCCAGCGATGGCTCCACCCCCTGCTTAGCCTCTGGAGCCACGTCCCTCAATGGAGCAGACTTCTAAAAGTTCCAATTTTTTGCTCTGCTGCTCTACTGCTTGCGGGGCGTTTCCCCTTCTCCCACGATCTTTCTTCCTGGATATTGCCTCAGATTCACTTCTCAGCACGTTCTACCTTCCAGAAAGTGGTAGCTTTTCTTTTCATAGAATTGCTGGTATTCTTTTCTTCACGCTCCTGTTGAGTTTGTAGGTGTTCAGAATGGTTTGATAACTATCTAGCTGAATTCCTGGTCCCTGATGAAATTTAGGTCTCCTACACCTCTGCCATCTTGCTCTTCCTCTATCTTACGGTTTTTGGTGGAGTTGTAAATGTGATTGATTCCTTAATTTCTCTTTCTTCAGTCACATTGTTAGTGTATAGAAAAGCAACTGATTTCTGTGCATGGTTTTGTATCCTGCCACGTTGCTGAATTGCTGTATGAGTTCTAGTAATTTGGGGGTGGAGTCTTTCTTTATTCATTCATCCATCGATAGACAGGTTGTTCCATATTTTTGTTATTGTGAGTAATGCTGCAGTTGAACATGAAAGTGCAGATATCTCTGAGATGCTTGTTTCATTTCCGTTGGTTATATACCCAGAAGTAGGGATGCTGGACTATATGGTGGTTCTATTTTTAATTTTTTAGAGGACCCCCATACTGTTTTCCATAATGGTTATAACAAGGCACTTTTCCACTAATAGCATACAAAAATTCCCCTTTCTCTACATCCTTGCTAACACTCTTGGCTAACTTGCTAACTCTCTCCTCTTTTTAATAATAGTTATTCTACCAGGTTTGACGTAATATGTCATTATGGTTTTGATTTACACTTCCCACATGGTTAGTGATGTTGAAAGCTTTTCATGTACCCGTTGGCTATTTGTATGTCTTCTTTGTAAAAATGTTAGTGGACTCATTTTAATATCCTTTTATTCATGTATTTTAAATCTAAATTGAAGCAGTCTTTTTTTAGGGTATTGCTAAAATGTCAAGTTTGAAATATGGCTTCATAGAAATCTACTGGATATTTCTAAATATATATAATTAGGTATATCCAACTGTGCATGATAGGAAAATAGTTCTAGTGATTTGTCCGGTTTTCTTAAACCCTAAGAATGAAGTTTGAGTGATTTAGTAGCACTACCCAAGCTCTAAGAGTGAATTAAAGGAACAGAGTTGTTTGAATATAGATGTATTATCATTTTTTAATTTAGTAGCTAGAAAGACAATTTTTCTTTTTTTAAAAAAATAAATATGTAGAGATCAGAATGGCAACATATATTATTATATTTGGATCTCTACATTATAATTCCATCTGGCCTTTCACATCAAGTCCTCAATAGCAATAATCAAACAGATTATATATGCTTACTATTTTTGGATTCCTTTGTTAGAGTAATGAAATTGTATAATGAATGATTTCTTTGGGTGCCTGGATGGTGCAGTTGGTTTAGCATCCCACTTGGTTTTGGTTCAGGTCATGATCCTTGTGGTGAGATTGAGCACTGCATTGGGCTCTGTGCTCTGCAGGAAGTCTGCGTAAGTTTCTCTCTCCCTGTTCCTTTGTCCCTCTCTGCCCCCACCCCAGTCTTGGTTGCTCTTTCTCTCTCAAATAAGTAATCTTTAAAAAGTGATTTCTTGCTTTGAAGAGTATACAAAATCATTTGATTATCAAGATACATGCATGTTCAATGATAAATAACATTCTACTCATGTAATTGTCAGTGTATGCAAAAAACAAAGTATAGGATTCAGATTAGGGAAGAGGTCGATATGATGTAGATTGATCCACCAAGCACTTTGTAGAAAAGGCAGGACTTATTTGGAGTCTTGAAGGGTGGATTGGATTGGGATTGGTAGTGTTAAGAGTAGAAGGTGTTCACTCAGAGGGAATGACATAGACAATGTCAAATGGAATACAAGATGTATAGTAAGGAAATTCTTTGGATAGGTTACCTTAGTTGAATTTTGGGGTTAGAAAAATCGATATAGGCATATATAGAGGTATTGGATATCAGCATATAAAGTCAGAAATTTACTGTGTGGTATTATGTAACTAAAGGTATTTGTTCATACAACTATAATGGGAATGGGCTCACAGGAGAGGGACTGGATAGGGAACACAGACCAATGAAAATATAATTTCAGTTGGTCAAGGAGTAAAGTGTTTACTCTTATCATTTGAATGGAAACTTAATAAGTTGATTCAGAAGACATTTGAGGTTTGCTAGACCTTGTGAACAGTCACAAAAGAAGGACACAGGAGAAAGACCATTTCAAGTTACTCTGAGTGTTCTATTCCATGACATGAAAGACATTGACGATGCCAGTGCCCACATGTGGCTTGGTATAAAGTTGTTCCTTACACCTCCTGGAAAAATGACATTTCATAATGGCTTGCGTTTTCCTTGTATGCAAGTCACTTGCATGTTAAAGTTACTTTGTTTCAGGTCTGAGATTTACACTCTTTTATATTTGTAGAGTTGTAAGATAAACTATATTCTAGGATTTTGGCCAGAGATTTCTTTTATAAGAGAGTTTTAAAGATAAACGTCAATGAAAGACTTTGGTTTCAAAGAATAACAGTACTACAATTTTCATCAATTCAACAAATTGAATATCCTCCACAGAAGATACTGGATAGACCTTGTAAGGCGTACAGATATGATTAAACCATAGTCATGCCTTTAAAGATGTTATTAATAGTGACAAGTATAGAAAAAAGAGCTATTGCAAAGCCAATAGTGAATGCCACAGTATACATAGAAGCAGTGTGCTATGGGAATCAAAAGGGACAGAAATCATTCTGGTAGGGGAACCAAGAAGACTTACATGGAATATTTGGTGTTCAAGTTGGCCCCTGAGAATTTGGTCAGGGTTCATAAGGCACTTAAAATATTTTTGTTTAGAAAATATAAATCATCATACATTGTGATTCTGTCCTTTGCTTTTTTATTTCCTCAGATATGTTCACTCAAAATTTTAATTTTATTGTGTAGCCAGAAAATATTTTAAAATATTTTAATATCTTAAAATACATAAAAATGTAGAGAAAGTGTCTAAGATCTGATGAATGGAAAAATTGACAGTTAACTGATAATTACCAAGCTTTTACTAACCAGTTCCAATTTTTTTATCAACCTGGATTTACCAACCACATTAAATAACAAAGTTCAAAAATATTAAATTAACTTAGCTATAGTGAATTAATTCTGATGCTTAGCACTGGTTCACAATTAAAACCAAAGAAATTCATCACTGGACATATTTATTAGTATTTAGGTTTCTTATTTATTATGTTCTTATTTGCAACTGTGGAATTAGCTAGATAACTTCCTGTGCTTATGTTATGTCCTGTTGTGGAAACTTGCCATCGGGAATATAACAGTTGTTTAATTTTCTCTCCCTTTTGTGACATACTTTATATTTAAAGCAAAAATATGGGAATTATTTGGACTCAGTATAGAATGTATTTTTATTCCATCATGTAAAGTAATGTATATAAAAGTAAATATGATGTTTGTAGAGGTTGTACTACACCTAATTCACTGAGTAGTGATGGAAGCTAAGGTTCAATAGATAATCCGACATTTCTCTTAAAACTTTTTTTGGGGGCTCCTGCATGGCTCAGTCTGTTTATCATCTGACTCACATCATGATTTCAGGGTTGTGGGATCCAGCCCTGAGTAAGGCTCTCTCTCCTCCTGCTCCTCCTCCTCTCTCTTTCTCCCCCTAAAAGAAAAAAAAAATGTTTTTATCAATTTCGTTGCTGGGACGCCTGGGTGGCTCAGTGGGTTAAGCGTCTGCCTTCGGCTCAGGTCATGATCTCCGGGTCCTGGTATCGAGCCCCACATCGGAGTCCCTGCTCATCGGGGAGCCTGCTTCTCCCTCTCTCTCTGCCTGCTTGTGATCTCTTTCTTTCTGTCAAATAAATAAATAAAATCTTAAAAAAAAAATTTCATTGCTTTTAGCATTAAATAACAGAATTCACAAGTGAAAGCGCTTTACAAATAAAGAAATTCAATATTTTACATTAGACGAAGTCAGGCATTAGGAGATTATAAGCATAGTCAGTCAGTTGCTCAATAAAGTTATTAAAAATTCATTTTTGCTCAGCCCTTCTCAGCCTGCTGGCTTTATTTTAGGCATGTGTACTAATAACCACAAAGTTACTACTGAAATTATCATGTAACATCTTTATATAGTTACTCTTGAGGCTAGTTGAGTAGCACCTCATCTTGCACTTCTCTTTTTCCATAAAGTAAACCTTTTCCAATGGTTCACAGCTTATTTCCCATTACATGTCATTGACCATAATTACATTCCATGCTTGTAGCTAAACCAGTGTTTGATAAAAGTAATGAAACAACCACAAAAAATTGGGATTCTTAGGTAGGAAGAAAGGAGAAAATTGCTTTGGGGAAGGTATCAACAGTGTTTTCTGTAGAATTACAGTATGTCAGTCGGTTCTGCTAATTATGTTTGGTCTCCACTATGAAAGCTGGTGGTATCTTGAAGTCATAGCAAATTAAATCCTTCATGAAAGTCGATATTATTTCACCTTTTCTTGTTATTGATGAAAAAACTGAGGCCTTGGAAAACCAGTTGTTTTAGTCAAGATCGTGGCACTGTGTAGTAGCAGGACTCGAATTTGGTTTACCAGATTTCTGCTCCAGCATTTTTCTCTATTATGACCTTTTTTTGTTTAATTTTTTGTCTTTTATTAGGCTAGTTGAAAAATGCTATCTTTGTGGGGAAAGATGGACTGATACAGTTAAAGTTCTTCTAGGTTAGACAGTTATAGAGAAAGTAATTATTATATCTCTGAAATATATTTCACATGAAAGTCTTGTTTTGGGCGCCTGGGTGGCTCAGTGGGTTAAAGCCTCTGCCTTCCGCTCAGGTCATGATCTCAGGGTCCTGGGATCGAGGCCCGCATCAGGCTCTCTGCTCAGCAGGGAGCCTGCTTCCCCCTCTCTCTCTGCCTGCCTCTCTGCCTCCTTGTGATCTCTCTTCCGCTGTGAAATACATAAATAAAATCTTTAAAAAAAAAAAAAGTCTTGTTTTAAGGGGCACCTGGGTGGCTCAGTGGGTTAAGGCACTGCCTTCGGCTCAGGTCATGATCTCAGGGTCCTGGGATTGAATCCTGCATTGGGCTCTCTGCTCCAGTGGGGAGCCTGCTTCCCCCTGTTCCTCTGCCTGATTCTCTGCCTACTTGTGATCTCTCTCTCTGTCAAATATACAAATAAAATCTTAAAAAAAAAAAGTCTTGTTTTAAACAAACTTAATAATAATGATAAAAATAAACAAACCTTTGTTAACTTTTGGATTTTTAAGCCAAGGATTGATGAAATTATAATTTTTAGTTTATTTTTGTTGAAATTTATCATAAGGAAAGGTAAGGATGCTCTTTTTTCTTTTTTTCAGTCTAATATGTTAATCAAATATATTTTTCCCATTAAGATAAACATAATTTTTTAAATTTCCAAATTATTGCATTTTCATCCTATTATATATTTTTCAAAGATGAGTACTGGGACAATTCTATATTGTTTCCTATACATTTTATGCTATAGTCACTAAAAAAGTGTTCAAAAGTCTTGTATTGAACTCAGACTTGAGCCTAGGGTGTTCTTTCCCCAACAAGAACACCTTAGACACCTCAGACAGCCCTCTTTAAAAAAAAAAAAGAGCAAGAAGAAAAGACTTATTTATTTATTTGAGAGAGAGAGAGTGTGTACACGCACAAGTGTGGAAGTGGGAGAGGGGCAGAGGGAGATGGAGAAAGGGAATCTCCAGCAGACTCCCCACTGAGTGCAGAGCCCAACTTGGGGCTCGATTTCACAACCCTGAGATGATGACTGAAGCCGAAATCCAGACAGACACTTAACTCACAACCACCTAGGTGCCCCACAGCCCTCACTGAATCACACTCATAATCAGGCCCATCCCACAGGGCCCAGTAGTGCCATATTCTTCACTTTGTGAGAATTAAGTTCTGTATTTATTTTTTTAATTTGTTCTTATCTTAAATACTTTTCCTTCATGTGTTGACTATCAGTGTCTTTCACATAGCAATGTATGACCACAGAATACTGATGAGAAACTTGGAGTCTCGGTATATTTCTCCATTTTCCTCAAGTCATACTTACTAGCAGCTTTCTACCTTGCCGAGGCAGGCCAGCTCCCTTATTTTTTACTAAAAATCTCCTCCTCAGGTACATTTATTGGTTAGTCTTACTGCTTATTGACAAAACAAGAAAAAACAAACTCTTCTCTTCTTCCAAAGAAGGAAAGGAATGTATTTGGGAATGTGAACTAGCAGATGACCAGAGGAGCTGTTTTTATTTGCTGGTAACCACTGCTGAACTTCAGAATCAAGTGTGTTATTCCATATAACGCATTAGGTCTCCTTGGCTCCCACACTATTTGCACTTCCAAGCCAGGCCTGGATCATTTTCGATTACTAACTTGAATTTGAGCCTTTAAGTCATAGGTAGATAGATCTTCATTTTATGGAAGTTCAAGGGGCTCCCTGTATGTTGACAACGACAGAGTTGCACGTCTATCAGTGGTGTTTTATGTCTTTGAATCCTTGCCTTAAATCATTCTCAATACTTCTTTGCTAAGATTAATTCTCCCCTACTACCTTCACATTTTTCTAGGACATCACAGATAGCACATGAACTGACACAAAGAATCCTTCCTCCTACTCCCGATTCTACTTTTTGTATTCAGTGTACCTTCAGGCTATGTTGATTGTCTCTGCTATCATTCCTTTGCAATTCTGGCTTTTATCTCAGATCTTTTCCAACAACCATCACTAATTTATCTTGGTTATCAGTATGACTATATTTTCTGATTATTATAATTTGTTCTGGGAAAAGTACTCCCTAACCATCCCCCTGCCTGATCTGCCTGATCTGCCTGATCTGCTCTTGTGTTACTCCTTGTTCAGAAATCAAGGCCCTCATCCTGGCATGCACGCCCTCCACAGTGTGGCCCTGGCGCTCCTTAGTCTTTTCACACGGTGCTTGACCCTTCTTACCTTACACATGATTCAAATTGTACTTCTTTAACAAATAAACACTGTATTTCCCTATATCCTTGCACTGTAGTGCTTTGCCTTTCTGATGGAACACATCCTTTTCTGTCCCCCAAACACAATCTATTTGAGGTCTAAACATTCAAGGCCATCATGTGCTGCCTTCTCCCTTGAGCTTTTGTTTGAAACTCTTGCCGCCTTTTACCTCAGTAGTTTATTTACTACTCTGTTTTCTTTTACTCCTGTTTATGGTACTGTAGGGGTAGTGTCTTAGTCACCTTAGTCAATATTTCTAGTGTGTAATATTTTTATGACCTCTGACTAGCTTTTGTGGAGGCTTCGAGGCTGTGAGGTCACTGTTACACTGAAAACACATCTAATTCATCTTTTAACGCTTAGGTCAAGCTCTTCTGATTTACGGCAATATTCTGTTTACTGTGTTTACAATTCAGTGTCAATGTCAATTAGTAACATTTTAAAAGGTTTTAATGTAATTTAACAATTGATGTAGTATGCTTTAGCTCTCCTTATCCATTTTATCTGTATATCTTCTAATTTGTATTTCTTTTCATTGAAACTAGGCCTCGGATATTTGTGACCCTAATCCAGTCCTGATGCTCATGCTTTGTGTCTACATGTATGAAAGGCTCCCTACATATCTCCCCAGGAAGGTGGTGCCCTTTCAATGTACTCTACATGACACTGTGCTGAGACAGGTAAGGACATATTTGGGGCCAAAATATGTGGAGTTAAACACTTCACAGGGGTTTTAGTTATTTCTTTTCTAAACCAAAATTAACAAAAGTATCACTATGATATATTAAGCCGTACCAATTTATAGCAGCAATGTCCACAATAGTCAAAGTATGGAAAGAGCCCAGATGTCCATTGTCAAATGAACAGATAAAAATGATGTGGTATGTATATACAATGGAATACTACTCAGTTATCAAAAAAATGAAATCTTGCCATTTGCAATAACGTGGATGGAGCTAGAGGGTATTATCCTAAGCAAAATAAGTCAGTCAGAGAAAGAGAATTTTCATACGCTCGCACTCATATGTGGAATTTAAGAAACCAAACAGAGGATCATAGGGGAAGAGAAGAAAAAATAAAAAAAGATGAAATCAGAGAGGGAGACAAACCATAAGCGACTCTTAATCATAGGAAGCAAACTGAGGGTTGAGGGGAGAGGGGTAGGGGTAGAGGGTAACTTGGTTATGGGCATTAAGGAAGGCATGTGATGTAATGGGCACTGGGTATTATATAAGACTGATGAATCTCTGAACTCTACCTCTGAAACTAATAATACATTATATGTTAATTAATTGAATTTAAATGAAAAAAGAAACACAAAAAAGGAGGGGGTGGGCAGAAAATGAATGATGTTTTGATGCTTCATTTTTGCACCTATAAAAATGTTTGCCATCTTGGGTCACCTGGCTGGCTTAGTTAGAATAGCATGTGATTCTTGATCGCAAGGTTGTGAGTTCATGCCCCACCTTGGGTGTAGAGATTACTAAAAAATAAATAAACTTAAAAAAAAAGTCTTAGCAAATGTTTCTTCTTCTAAAGAAGAAGGTTTGGCAGAGTTGAAAGGGACAATTTTTGCTTACCATTAACCATCACCTGCAATGAAATGATGATTCCTTGATTCATTTGATGAATGGGGTTTGGGGAGCTGTAAAATGAAAGTTAGGCACTTTGAAGGGCATATTTTCTGAGGACACTTGAGACCCGTTTCATGTACAAGGGGACTGATACCGTAAGTGCAAACTTGTGTTCTGAATGTACTCAGCTTTACTTAAGGGAGCAGTTTACACATCCAGATGGATTTTATTCAGACAAGGATATAGAAACGGAAATAAAAATGAAAGTGTTCCTGATCAGGGCCACCTAATTCCCACTAAAGGATATTATATGTGCAAGAGATGATAAATGTGTAATGACGGATTTTTTAATTTGCCGAAAAAGATCAAAAATGAAATTTGAAGTCCTGTGACAATAACAGATCTATATAAATATGTCCATATTTATGAAGTGTTCTCATTGAGAAATATCTTGTCAAGGACCATTGACCTCAATTTGTTTTTCAAGCTGTTTGTTTCATATTTACACTTACAAAATGTCTTCTAGCATACAGTTTTAAATAGCTTATGCTTATTTAAGATTGTTCCTTCTACTAGTTTTTATAAAATCTTCAACCAGATTTATAGGGTTCTCCTTGTTTCTTTCTGAGGACACTGTGGGCTGGTAGAATCTTATTTCATACAAAAGTTACTTCATCTCTTTGGTCAGATCATGTTCATTCCTTTTCTTCAGGCTGTTTTATGTATTCCTCTTCATATTTAGTTGGGAGGGTAAAATTTTATAAGTTTGATGCAGAACTTGTCCATATTCACCCTTCAGAAGAAATGTCTTGGTGATCTTTGATTTATAATTGTAACCTTGAGAAAATACATAGCCTCTATGATGATATGAGTGATGTTTGGTAAGGATTCAGTTAAAAATCGGGGAAGACGCAGGTTCTTGTCTCAACATGGAAAGGGCTCCGTTTAGGGTAAGGAAAGCCTCTCTTGATTTTTTTGTTAGCATACATTGAAATGTGATTCATTTTTAGGAATTTATTTTTCTTTTTTATTAGGAAAAACAGATATAAAATTCTTTAGAGGATTTTTTCAACAGTATTTACTCCGATAATTCCCTAAATGAAATGATTTTCAGAGCCTGGAACTGTATTATATTGGAGAGGTCTTTTGACCTCAAAGTAAAATTTCTAAAGAGTTAGAAATGTTTTGATTAAGCCTGCAGAATCTAGGAGGAGTCTGAATTAGATTAAATAGTGATTTATTACAGTTAGGTTTAATTCCAGTTATCTGATTCTGTCTATGAGTTTGTATTTCTTTATGCTGTTTAATTGCCATTATTTTTTATAAGTAGTTAACAACACTAATGTTTAAATATAAATTTTAATTCTGATGTTAAAAATCAAATTAAAACATATTAAAATGGAGCTATTTCTTTCCACATTTAGTGCTTTGCTAAAAATAATGTTCATATTTTAAGATTATAGATGAGGGGTCCCTAGCTGGCTCAGTAGGTAGAACATCTGACTCTTGATCTCTGGGTCTTGAGTTCAAGCCCCACGTTGGGCATTGAGCCTACTAACAAAGAAAAAAAGGGAAAAAAAAAGATTATAGATGAAATTATACAGATATAACTTTTATTTTTCACAAATGCAGTGTATGTCTTTTGACGGTAACAAAAATTAAATATAAATGCAAGAAAATGTCAGCTATAACAAGCTTTAATTTTAAATTTCATTTAAGAAAAATCACTAACTTGGAAATTGCCGAGAACGTTTGGCATAGTTTGCCCCTGTACATCAACACCATAAATAACAGTGCTTAATCATTGAATATCATTTTTTACCAACCTTTTCATGACTCTAGAATAAAGAAGAATCTCAAGAAATGGCTACTAGAATTGAAAAGTATTTGTTCAACTATATGTCAGTAATAGGAACATAGAATCCTGGAACCAGTAAAAAGTAGAGTGATCAGTAAAAAAAAATGTAGAGTGTGTGATTTTCTGAGACATTTTTAAATGCAATTGAACTTTTCTTCTCCCTTTTTGAGACAGAATTTACACAGAAGCATAGTAGTTAAAGATAACTATTGAATAGTGAAAGATGTAAGATATTCTTGCAAAAGGCGCACAAGGGGAGTTGAAGCTCCAAAGCTTTCTTTCCTCCCCTTGAGCAGATTTCCTTTGTCCCCATTTACCACCCTAACGTGAAATCCTGCGTGGAATACTCTGACCACAAGTGAGCCCAGTGCCTTTGTGTCATATATAGGATATGACATAATGAGAATGAGTGGCTTCCTTAAGATCTCAGGGCTGGTTAGGGAAATTCCAGAACTAAAAATTGGTAATAGTTCACAGGGAATCCTCATGGTTTTCTACATTTCCTTTCAGAAAACAGAAATTAATTCCCTGGAACTTAAAATTACTTGGTCAGTTCATTAACACTTCAAATTCATACATACATACATACATAAAAAATAACACACTGGGTTTGTCTTGCCCCCATTATAACTTATATGTATAAGTAGGTAAGCAACATGAGAACCCCAATTCCTTGGTATAACCAGAGACAGAAGAAACTCTTCAGCAGCAACATACTTGTCCTGGTAGTTACCAAAAATTCTTATTGAAACATAAAACTAGTTAATTAATTATTTTTTTTAAGATTTTTAAAAAAATTTTTGAGAGTGGCAGAAAGAGAGAGAGCTGGGGGAGGGGATGATGGACAGGAAGAGGCAGAAAATATTAAGCATACCCCATGCCGAATGTGGAGCCTGACACAGGGCTTGATCTCATGATCCTAAAATCAAAACCTGAGCCAAAACCAAGAGTCGGACACTTAACTCACCCAGCCACCCAGGTGCCCCTAGTTAATTTAATCTTGAACAAATCTATCATATTTTGTACAAGTCACCATAATCAGTATTAGTCACTATAATCACACATGGTTCTGTTAACTCTTCAGATATCTGTGCCTATACTTCTGGGTTTTGCATAAATTGCACTCACCTTCTTGTCCCCCATATCATCTTCCTCCTCTGAGTCAGTACTTTCCATGATAACCTGGAGTCTTTCCAGTTGTCTGTTTTTTTGTTTTTTGTTTTTTGTTTTTGAGTCCACATTATCTTGTACATAAACACATGGATATTCCCAGTTTTCATGAAATATGCTCTCTAAAAATGAAGTAACTTGTCCTCATATACCCTCCCTATCTCCACATCAGGAAGGGACAGCCAGGCCCTTGTTATACTACTGCTTCAAGTCAAGGCCACCATCATTTTCAGCCTGGGCCTCTGTTTTTAAATGCACACTCCTTATAATTCTTTCTACACTAAGCACCCTGAGTATTCTTTTTGTAAATTGGATTATACAAATTCTCTGTTTAAAATTCTCCAAAGATTTCCCTTTGCAGTAAGAAGAAAATCCAAGTTGCTAACTTTGGATTTTAAATCTTTGATAATCAGGTGTTTTTACATCTGTCATTTCCTTGCTTGAAAGCTTGAAAACTCCTTCTTCTTGCCTATTCTGCTAAACTCTATATATGTTATCTTTAAATACAAAGTCTGCTTTCCTCTGGTTAGTGCACATTAGGAATATTTTCATGATTAAAATGTGTAACTTGCTTTGATGATAATAAATGCTAAATTATATATTTTTAAAATTCATGATCTTATGCATACTCTCTTCTTGAATATAGATTCTACTGAAAAATCCAAGCTTGAAAAACTTAGTGTATCATGCTGTAATTGTTGGAAAAGATGCGTCTGACTTCTCCCTTTCCCAAACAGGGAACATTGTGACAATATCTCCAAAGTAAGTATTTTTTTCTTTTATATTTTACTTCACTGAAAATATCAAACCTAGATATTTAATGTGTATTATAATTATAAAAGAGAGGCCTGGATTTGTTTTTAATCGGTATACATATAATGAAAAGATCATCACTCAGACATACATAAATTATGTATATTTTGCTGAGATTCCTCACCAATTTTGTTAAAACAATCCTGGCAGCATAAAACAGTTGCTTATTATATATGCTTTTAACTTTAGTATATTTTGCATGCATATGGGCCATAGAGATTAGACTATAAGTTGTTTGTTCATGTACTGTAGTTCGGTTTCCTGTAGGAAACTTAAACCAGTGTGTGCTAAATTTTTTATATACATATACTTATATATTTTATATATTATATATAATATATATAATTTATGTATAAAATACATAAATATATAATATATATTTATATGTGTGTATCTTATTTATATTGTGTATATTTTAAATAGGTTATATATATCACATATATAACATTATTATATATCATTTTGTTTATGTTATATATAGTTGTTTCTGAGCAGTGTGCTCATTGT
The DNA here is from genome assembly GCA_002007465.1 of Ailurus styani. NCBI lineage: Eukaryota > Metazoa > Chordata > Mammalia > Carnivora > Ailuridae > Ailurus > Ailurus styani. The sequence goes on along the minus strand of LNAC01000391.1, from coordinate 588,176 downwards.
AGAAAATTTAGAAACTATAAAAGTACAAAGAACAAAAATGTGAAAGACTGATAATCTTACCTCAGAGATACCCTCACTGTTGCCATTTTCTCTATCCTTTCATTGTCATTGTGTTTATATGTGTGAATAGGTGCATAGATAAATATAAGCACATAAATAAATATACACATATATATGTATATATTTACACACACTCCCGAATCAGACTGATTTTTTTTAAAGTTTCATTTCTATCTGATTCTGTTCTCATGATGCTTTTGTTTAATGTTTCTACTACTGTCCTACTTTCAAAAATAAAGTACAAATGAAATCCCTGGAATATACTCTTGAGAAATTAAACATGAGCATAATATATGACTCTTTCCAAATCAACAAATCTTATTAGATATGTCAACGGTTTTAATGATGGCAAATATTCTTATTACAAAATACAAGGATGATAAGAGAACAGCCATGTTAATATCACAGGGGTTCACAAATTTAATAACCACTAATGGACTCAGCCAACTTGAATTTTAGTCATTGCCTTTGCATTCAATTATTTTTTCCCTGTGCAAAATGACAGATTATAACTACCAAAGTCACCTCACTGGTTATCTTTTTGGTTTTTAACTATACATTAACTTGAGTTGCTTTTCACATTGTAATTATTATTACTTCTAGCATATCAAACACAAAAATAATTGGAAATAAAGGCCATTTTAATTGCATTTAAAGTACCAAGGAACCCAGGTGTAACAGTGCCCTTGGCTTATGTCATTAGCCTGTGTTTGTTTTCTTCAGTTACTGCTCCATGCTAAGGAGTATATAATTTATAAATTCTGAATATTCATGATTGGTACTACATCCAGATTGAACTGAGTGTGAGCAATACAATTCTCCACTCCCCTTTTTCTATATTATAAATTAAATGATTGGAATAAAACTCCTTATCAAAACAACCCACCCATCTTCTAAGTTATACTTACTACATATCTGTTATAAAACACTTTAGTAATACTCATTCATTTGAACATTGTCACAGCCCCATTTTTCTTCCCACAGGACTTTGATAATTGAGATCTGTTCTCTGCCTTTCAAATAGGTTGATAAAAGTGAAAAGATTTTAGATTTCTCTCTGCTTTTTTATTTTATTCATAAACCCAATAGCCTCTTCCAGTATTTCAAAGCTCTCTTTAAGTGGAAATATTTCCTAACAACCACACTAAACTGATATTTTATCTTAAAATTACATTTCAGTTAACAAAATTAACATTTACAGTCTTTATTATAAATGTAAAACCTGTACATTGTTAAAAATTTGTTATGGAAAAGTATAAAGAAGAAGCAAAATCACCTTGAACCCCATCAGATAAATACAGTTAATTCATCAGTTCATTTCCTTCTAGTCTTTGTATATTTACAAGTATATTTATTATAGCATATGCCTAGTTAAATATTTACAAATTATATAATACTATATAATTTTATGTATTATATATAAATATTACATAATATTTACATTATATGTAAATATTAAAATACTTAATGCTTATTAAACATTTGCTATGTAGAAAATCTATATAACATGTACTTTGTGTACCTTTTCATATTTAATCATCCGAACAACCATATTGTGTCCTCATTTTCCAAAGGAAGACATTGAGCAGAGACGTTAAATCATTTGCCCAATTTTCCCTGCTATTAAACGGTCAAGTGGTGATTCAAAACCGGCCAATCTAAATCCATTGTTGGCACTTTTATTCAGTCGACACCTGTACATATTGTGTGTGTGTGTGTATGTGTATCACATGCATACAAACCCTTGGCATGCAATAAAATGTGGCTTTGACTATTTGTAAGTAATCCGGAAGATTCATGACATGTAATTGTATCATCTTTTGTTTCTCCAGGAGCTGGTTTTCGAGAATATTTCACTTGGGTAAACCCAACAGGCTACTTTCTATTTATTTCTCAGCAGTGTGCCTTTTTTCTCTTTTTTTACCATTGCACCACTTATGGTCTATATAAATATAGACATATTTATAAATATTAGCTTCTTGAGGTATTTTTTTAAGATTTTATTTATTTATTTGACAGAGAGAGACACTGCGAGAGAGGGAACACAAGGAGGGGGAGTGGGAGAAGGAGAAGCAGACTTCCTGCCAAGCAGGGAACCCGATGTGGGGTTCTGTCCCAGGACCCCGGGATCATGACCTGAGCCAAAGGCAGCCGCTTAACAACTGAGCCACCCAGGCGCCCTTATTTGTAATTTTTTAAAAGATCTTTATATCCCAGGCACCCTGCTTCTTGAGGTTTTAATGCATGCCAGGTGAACATTAACAAACCATATTATTCATGTATACCTACTCACACATGTAATCATGAGTACATATATTCATATTTTGACCAGATTACACATGTACCTATATTTTTGTTTTCAACTTATCTTTTTTTAATCAAAATTTAACTTACACAAGTTCAACAAGTCAAATATGCAGAGTTTAAACTGAAAAGTAAGTCCCTCTCCCCTCAAATCTGTCTCTAGAAATCCACTTCTTGAGCCACTTACTTTTCGCTCCTTCATTTATGTCTCATTTTCGTTCTTCCAGTGGTTACCTCCAAAATTGAAATAATCTATATTATCTTTGCCAGTATTTTTGTTATGTCAACTTCAGAAATAATCTGTTGATCTATAGCTATAATATCTAATGATCTAGTTTACTTACTTCTCCACATTTATTGCCCTTCCTTCAAACATCGCTAGTTTTATCTTCTACTAATTACTTTTCCAAGAGTGAAAATCTATTTTATAAATGTTTCTCATACCATCAGTATAAAAAGTATCTTTTGACTCCTTTGTTGAGAAAATCAATAAATTCTAAAGAAGTGCATACACTCCTTGAAGTCTCTTTCCTTCAAGTATACCATTTCTAGAGCACTTTGCCTTTTCCTTCTAATTGGACTGATTGCTTTCCAGAGCAACTGAAGAGATGTCAATATTGCTCTTTTTTTTAAAAGATTTTATTTATTCATTTGAGAGAGAGAGAGGGAGATAACATGAGCAGGGGGAGAGGCAGAGGGAGAGAGAGAAGCAGACTCCCCACTGAGCAGGGAGTCTAGTGTGAGGCTTAATCCCAGGACCCTGGGATCATGACCTGAGCCAAAGGCAGACGCTTAACTGACTGAGCCACCCACGTCCCCCAATATTGAATATTTTTTATTTCTCTTTGGATAGAAACTAGTATCTTTCTCTTCCTTAATCTACTTACTTATTTACTTAAACATCCTTATGAAATGTAATAAAAAATATGAGAGGTAAATTTTCCAAGATTTTGCATTTTTAAGCATGTCTTTTTACTACCCTTACCCTTGATTTATATTTTGCTTGGTTTATTTAGCTAAGTTGAAAATATTTTTCCTCGTAACTCTTATAATTGTTCCCCTGCCTCTTCAGTATTTGTGATAAGAATGTCTACTATAATTCTGTTTTCCAACACCTCTACAAGTTTTTGGGATCTTCCATTGTATTCTTTTTTTTCCCCGTTGTGTTCTGATACTGTTCTAGACTGCATCAAGGAGGGTCTTTTTTTATTCACCATCTGGGTACACAGTGAGTCTTTTAACTATGAAGTTGTTTTTCATAAGCCCTGGAAAATTCTCATAAATTATTTCTTTCATCATCTCTCCCCTCCATTTTCTCATTTCTCCTTTTCCAACCTGTAGTTGGAAAATATTTTATATCATTGCTTTTTCCTCTTTTTATCAACAAGCCTTCTTTTCCACGTGTTTCTTTTAGGGAAGAGAAGCAAAGACAGGGAGAGAAAATGAGAATCTCCTATATATGTATATTTGTAAGATACACATTTTTATTGTGTATCTCTTTCATAGCATCCTGTTCTTAAATTGGGGTTATCTTCATAAATGTCTCTGTTTTGTACTCATCTCTTACCTAAATATTTTTATTTTCTTTCAGGTCAATTTTTTTTAAAGATTTTATTTGTTATTTGACATTGAGAGACACAGTGCGGGGGGGGGACACAAGCGGGGGGAGTGGGAGGGGGAGAAGCAGGCTTCCTGCTGAGCAGGCAGCCTGATGTGGGGCTCAATGCCAGGATCCAGGAATCATGACCTGAGTTGAAGGCAGATGCTTAACGACTGAGCCTCCCAGGTGCCCCTTTCAGGTTAATTTTTAATGTTTATTTTGTTTTCAGTGTCTCATGTTTAAGGATTTACTCTAATGCCTTGTGGTACTTGTTTATCCATTCATATGTAATAATATGGCAATGGAATACTATATTGTCGTGTGTACACACACAAACCTCTGTCTTCGGGTAAAAAACATTCTTCCTTCAGCCCCAATTGCCCAGCATCCTGCACTGGCCTTGAAGACAGTGACGTTGTCTGAACCCCATCTTGCCCTCCATGCAAGTGGACATTTCTAGAAATGGCCTCTCCAGAAGTCCACAGGCCAGCTTCATTTCCTTTACTAACCTCTGTTCAGATGCTCATTGATAGCTTCTTCTAACTAGCAGCCTTAAAAAAACTTTCTTGTAATTTTAATGGGATTTCTCTTAGGTGATAAATCTGGGCTTCAGATGCCATTGTGCTCTAGAATCCTACTATCATGTCATTTAACAAGTAAATGCTGGGTTTTGATACTGTCATGTACAGACACTATGATCCAGCCTTAGTTTTCTTATTTAGAAAATGAGAGTTGGGGGCCTGGGTGGTTTAGTTGGTTAAGCATCTGACTCTTGGTTTTGTCTCAGGTCATGATCTCAGGGTTGTGAGGTCAAGGCTTCTGTCCGTCTCCCTGCTCAGCTCCCTGAATCTGCTTGTCCCTTTTCCTCTGCTCCTCCTCCTCTCTTTCTCTCTCTCTCATAAATAAAAAATAAAAACAGAAAATGAGGATTGGAATATTTACCCAAAGTTTTGTCAGTAATAAATGTAATTAAATAGGCAAAACACTTAGTACTGTAACTGGAACATATAGGAAGCAATAAGTATTTGTCCCCCACCTCTGTCCCACTTTGAAGTGCCAGTGATTCATAGATGAAAATATATTAAAACTACCCACAAGTATTTGCAGTCTAGTAGAGTGTCCTACAAACAAATTCACAATGAGGATGTAATTTGCTAATTGTTTTATTTGTGTTGTGTGTATAGAACTAGAGGAAAATGGAAAAAAGCACTTAAGTATTCTTGTGGTAACCATGGACATGTTTCCAGAAGAGATAATGCTTAATTCTCAATATATGGAAAATAATTATTTCCTTTTCTAGATGTATTTTCTTTTGTAGGCTTGAATACTATTATTTGATGGTTCTTTAAGCATCTTTTTAGCTAGGCTAAGTAATTTAATAGTCTTTCGTTTTGACAAGTGGGGTTCAGAAAATATTTTGTTTTCTTAAAAAAAGCAGCATTATCATTATCAGATATTATATAATTATCTGTGTGTACCACATCCTTAGAGTCTGTCTAAATCATGATTAATAATGGCTCTTTCTGACAGCTTTGGATTTAAATACCAAGCGATATCGTTTCTATAGACAAGATTAAACATCTATATCAACATATAAGCAAACATATTTACTTTTGCATCTAATTTGATGCTTAAATTTAGCTACAATCATAGAGTTACTGCATAAAAGTAAAAGTATACTTTTGGAAGAACATTCTGTTTCTCTTTTTCCTCATTATTCTCATCGAGCCATATGGGCACTGACATTGACTGATATGTTATAAATTATTCTCCATCTTTTCCAAAAGCCAAGTTGAAGTGCCTTACAAGAGACATGTAATATCAAGATTTTTTTTTACTGATAGGGAGGCAATTGAAACAAAAAGAAAATAAAAGGAAGAAAATCAAGATGAAGCCTATAATTATACACATTTTTAGAGACCTAAGACATTTATCTAGGTGGACCACCCATTTGATTCTGAACTTTCTAACATATTCAGGAAGGAATCCCTGTCATTTACATGCCTCAGTATAACTACAAAATTTCAAAAGAAACATCTATACTTGAGAAGCTCCAATCTTCCTGGTCCTAAAACCACCCATTGATCTCATAAAAAAGATATTTTATTTTAAAATGTGTTTCATAGGATTTAAGTATAGGTCTATACATTCATTTATTAAGTGCATGTTATTTAGATTGTGGTCATTCTCATAGACCTTTTTAAAATCAGCTTCCAGGGACATCCAATCTGTTAGCAAGTCCTATTGATTTTACCAAATGTATCTTGAATTTGACATCTTTTCTTATCACCTATTCCACATTAAGTTTAATGTACCATCATCTTTCAACTACACTGCCATAATAGACTACTAAGATGTTTCTCTGCATTCCATCCTCTTAGAATGGCAAAAAATTTTTAAAATGAAAATTTGTTTATATTGGGGCACCTGGGTGGCTCAGTCGGTTAAGCGGCTGCCTTCCTCTCTGGTCATGATCCCGGGGTGCTGGGATGGAACACATATCAGACTCCTTGCTCGGTGGGGAGCCTGCTTCTCTCTCTCCCTCTGCCTGCCTGCCACTTCTCCCGCTTGTGGTCTCTCTCTCACTATCTCTTCCTCTGTGTCAAGTAAATTAGTAAAATCCTTTAAAAAATTTATTTATATCACTCCTCTGCTTAAAATATTCCCATAGCTTCCCATTACCATTAAGATAAAGGATGACTATCTCAACATGTGGCATTTCATAGCTGGCTTTTGGATATATCTGTATCACTGAGACTCTTGCTCTATAAGTTTCAGCACCAATGGCCTTTGGTAAGTTCTTCAAACACTTAATTCCTCCTATCAGAGGCCTTGGATACTTCTTTCCTCCCTTCTTTCCTCCCCCCTTTCTTCTGGCTAACTCGTTCTCATCCTTCATATCCCACCTAGCATATCCCTTCCCCTGACCCTTCAGACTATACCACACTCTCATACCACTTCTAGCACATACATAATTCGTAATTTTCACATTTATTTTGTGATGACATAATTAATGTCTGGCATGCCCTGTGGAATGTAAGATCCAGGAGATTACGAATACTGTGGGGTTTTTTTCTAATTACTATATCCCAAAATTTATTTATTTTTATTTTTTTAAAGATTTTATTTATTTGACACAGAGCGGAGAGAGAGATCACAAGTAGGCAGAGAGGCAGGCAGAGAGAGAGAGGAGGAAGCAGGCTCCCCGCTCAGCAGGGAGCCTGATGCGGGCCTCGATCCCAGGACCCTGAGATCATGACCTGAGCTGAAGGCAGAGGCTTTAACCCACTGAGCCACCCAGGCGCCCTATAGCCCAAAATTTAAAACAGTGTGTGGAACATTATAAATTCTCTAAATATCAATTGAATGAGTGAATGATTGAATGAATGAACAAATGGATGACTTGACCTAATGATGAATTTTAGAATATCTAGAAAAATCCTTCGTCACAGGTATCCTAACACAGAGTTTGAGCCTATATACCCTGAAAAAGATCTCAAGGTCAGGTATTCTTTGTTCTTAATTAAATTCAAGTCCATGAGTTTTTCATAATGACCAACAAAATATCCCTTTACACAAATTGAGGAGATTAGTGGTGGCATATCTGAGTAAAAATCATCCCCAGTCCTGCTACCTGTGAGTTGTAATTTTCCCTAAAAAGCAATTTTGAGAATATTTCTATTGAATTTGAAAGTTCTTAATTCATTTTACTTTTTGCTGCTCCATAGACTTACACATTCAACATTAATTCCACAAGGATTTGGGAGAAGTTAAGTCAAAGTTGGAAACTGAGAGAATCTATTCCCATCTCCATTTCCAAATACGGACATCCTAAGAGAAGGCTCTAAGGTGATAGTTAGCACAAAGGACTAACTGTGATAACTATGCTAAAAGCCAGAGCAAAAGTAAAGGCAAAATATCCCCCAAGTTTTTCACCCACAGCTGTGTCCAGGCAAGGCAAGGCAATTTAGCCAGTTAAGCAACACTGAGCCCATATTTTTTTAATTTAAGGACTTCATTACTTAATAAACAGTGAAAACAAAAGTTATCATAAAGGGCCAGATCCCATATCGGTTTTGCAGGTTAGTACCACAACAAAAGGGCGTTTGTTGATTAATGCATCATGCCTGGTAGGACACCTTTTTGCTGACAGCCAATTTCATGCTGCAACTAAGCAGTTTTATAGCCTGTAACTCTCCCTTGAAGGATGCTAAGTAGTAATCCTCCTACTGCATCAGAATGTAGGAGGTAATGAGAAACTGATGATACCCTCTCAGGGGAGGTAGGGAGGCAAGTGAGAACGGTTCTTGTAGTAGCTCTTCATGTGCCTCTATGCTCTTCTGTTATGGGAGGATCACAAGCTTTCTGCCAAGACTTTATCCACTGCTGTTGAGTCTTGTTTATGTAGCCTATGTGTGGCATGCGAAGTTGCCAGGATGCCATGGTGTAGACATTCCCTTACAAATGGGTGAGTGAGATCTCCTCTAAGTCCATAGACTCCTTACCATTTTACTGTGTTTTAGACTGGAAAGTTGAAGTTTAAGAGAAATGGATGTAGCCGTTTTCCTTCTTTTATTTATGTGTTTCTTTCAAGAATCCTACTTATATACCATTATTTTGATTCGTGATTTAAATTTTATTTTCAACCATCGCTTTAAGTATTTGTGAATTCTTAGTCTTGCTCATTTTTTCTCTATGTGACAAAAAGACAAAACAAAATAAAGCCCAAGAACCAGTGATATGATTAAGAGTTCATCTAAACAGTAGCACAGAATGTCCTATGAATTTCGTATGAATTTCGCAGAAAAATACCCACATGATTTCTTGCAGCTAACTGGAAATCCACTAAATTGTATGTAATTGTATTGGTAAATTGTAGGTACATTTGAAGGGAACTGTAGATTTTACAGATTGGATCAAGATGTTTTAACTGATAACAATAACTGGATTGTAGGCTTGCTGAGATCTGCAGAGGTCTTCGATTTTATTGTAGAAGTGAGTAGAAGCAGAGTGTAGGCCGTGGGCACGTGATCTACACTGAAGAGTTAATTGTTGTGTCTTTTCAATAAAATGTTTACTCTTTTATCTTTTACTAATTAGAAACCAAATTAACATCACTCTGAAATTCACCAGTCGCTTCCTTCGTCCTGCTGAAGCTTCACTGCTATTAATTTCAAAACCTAAGCATGCGATAGGAGGCACTACAATGAATTTTGCTCTTAAGGGTGAAGTCCTCAATTTTAAAGCCATCGTAAGTAGATTTTACCTGTTTTGTGTGTCTTCTTCTCTTAGGCCATGGAGTGTCCCAAGCACAGCTGTTCCTCCAAGTGTTATCTCTATATAGCTCCTGTTCTTTGAGATCCTGTGTATAGACACATGTGCACCTGATTACATTTGCACAATTCTTGGCTTCTGTGTCTCTGATATTCTTGCTCTGATGCTCTTTCTTTGGAGATAATTCTTCAGTTTTATAAGAGAATTTGCTTGTATTGAGTGTTACTTTAAGGTCAGATTTTTAGGATTATATTTGTTCTTTTCATAATGGAGTCATTCCCTATACACATAGCAACATACATTCCCTTCTGCTGTGGAGACTTGTGATGTAAGGTAAAGCAGTCCCTGGGCTTCTTTCTGTGTTTTTGTTTGAATTAAGAGTTGGTGGTTTATGCAGGAAAGAAAATGTTTTTCTTCTCTGATGGGAACATTCATCACTTTATCTTGAGTGTTCCGTGGATCACATCCATTCTAAAGATAATGCTAAGACTGGCATTTATTGAGAGGTGATAACATTTCAGACAGAATTCTGTTTATATCTCAAAGGATGGGGGAGAAGGATTTTTAAATCTGTATAAAATGGTTGTGATATTGCTATCATTGACTTTTTGTAACTGTTATCTTGTCTAAATATTATTTTATACCATTAATGTACGGTTATGTCACCAGATTTCCACATGGATTATAAAGAATGTGGGGTGTGCAGTGGCATGAATAGGAAATAAAGAGTCCGGTAATAGCCAGTTGTGTGAGGAGAGCATTAAGTTGCTCACACGGACACACTGGTTTACAAGGTACAGACACCCAGAACAGGAAGGGACATGTGATTATCACTGAGATGTGTGTCGTGATACTCATATTTCCTCTTGAATAACAAATTCTAATACTTCACAATCCTCTCTCAGGAATTCTCCAAAAGAAAACATTACTTTGCCATATGTGTCTCTAGACATGGATGATTTTAGTTTGTCATTTACTTGTCATTTACATGGGGCAGAAAAGCTGACACCTCAAGCTCACGCAGTCTGTTTACTTCTCCATCTGGCTGCTCATGGTTTTAGTAAACCAGGGAGTGGGCTGGATAATAATGGAGAAGTAGAAAAAGATAACAATGACATGATCAGTCTAAAAATGTAGAATTCCTAGAATCTTATTTTCCGTGGAAGTCCTTCAGGTAATTCAAAGTTTTAACTTTATATTTGTGCTTTTATTACAGTGCAAATAATGTCAGTGTAGCCACTGCATTATAAACCCAGGCACGCCACACTTGTAACAGATATTAATGCACTCACAGAGCCTTGCACATGCACATACATGCGCCCCGCTTCTTCCTTATGTCATGTATGTTAGGTATAGGTATGACTGGTGAAATTTCAAATGGGAAATCATGCTCAGTCATTAACAAAACCAATTTTAAGGAAATCAACTTAAGAGACACTGTTGTGACAAATAATTCAGTGATGTGGTAAAATTTATTTCTGTCCTTCCCACCCAGATTTTAGCAGTATGATATTTGTAGGACAAGGGGAATTACATAAATTAATATCACTGTAATATTTCAGTGTACTATTTTTAGGCACTTTAAGTTTATATAATTCAGATTATGCTTTTTCATTACTTATAGAATTATTATTTTTTTACTTTAGGAAATTATACGTTGCAAATCTCCATGTTATAAATGGAAAGAAGTTAATGTGAATGTTAAAAATCCCTTCCATACTGCTGGGGACTTCAGGTGCGTTAATATAACATTTTCAGATAATTTCTTCGCAATTAGTCATATCCAATCTTAAGGATAATAATTTTTTTCAACATGAACCATTTTGAGGAGAAATTTTATGTGTTTACATTGTAATAAATTTATGAACATCATCAGATAAAACAGAACAAATAATTAAGATAAATCAGTTTTTCGTAAAATGCTATTTGATCTGTTTAAAGCTAAGATGGATCATCTTAAATTTATGAATTTTATCTGTGAGCTTTCTGTTTGTTGAGATACACTAATATTTTAATTTTTAAGAATGTATAACTAATAGACTTTTTTACTTCTAATTTTATTCCATCTGTTAATTTCTGAAAGTGAAATACTGATTCAAGCAGAACATGCATTTTAACTTTAGGCATCATGATTAATTAAAACTGTACATTAACCACGCATCTGTGCATCTTAAGATTTAACAACAACAACAACAAAAACAACACAGATTTGAGATGAAGATAAAATGCTTCAGTATTATTTAAGGCACAATAGACAAATATCTTTATAAACTTACATTTTGAGGGAGAAAGTGGTCAGCGACGCCTGTACTGCTTCATCATACACTGTGTCCATCAGCTTTAGAGAGCAATCCTCACAACAGTACTGGGGTTGAGACTAGAAGCTGTATGTATGCTTATTATTTTAGTATTTGATAATATCCAGTTTTTAAAATCACTGTATTCCCAGGCTTTTGGTAGTCTCTTATTAATAATAAAAACTTATTACTGACAAAACAAAATTTTTTGTTTAAATAGTTATTGGTGAATTTCTGGTTCCTATGTTCATGTGAGGGAGAGTTTTATTTACTGTAGTTTTATTAAAGTGTTACATCAGAGTGCAAGGAGCAACAAAAAAAAGTCAGAATATGTAGCATTGATCCAATATTAAACTATGCCCTTAAGTGAACCAAGTGACTGACTCCAGTTCTTCAGAGGAAATCAAGCTCAAACATAGTTATTCTTACATTCTAGCAGTAGAGCTGAAAGGAAATATCAAAGTTCCAGGAATTGGTCGACTTATAGTCGTATGTCTTTCAAGAAATTGTAACATTTTATTGTTACTTTATGGTTTATCTCAGATTGAATTAAAATTCAGTCGGCGGTGGTACATGATTTGTTTGGTAGAGGACAAGGCTCCTTCCCCTGTGTATGAAGGTGGCCCTCAAACGTAGGCAATGGGCACATAAACTCAAAATTTTAAAACCAATTACAAAATTTGTGGTGGTAAAATCAATATTTTATAATAGGCATGTATTTTAAAATTTAAAAATAATAAAATAGAAAAGAAAGGAAATTTAATTGCCAATTTTTCTGGAGACTTTTTTTATGTTATAACTACCATAACAATAAGTGAACTAGCTCTTAATGTTACACTTACAAAATGACAAGAATATAATTATTAGCAATCTAGTCTCAAATACACTTTAAAATAAAAGTTTTCCATGTAATTTCTGCAAATTATATGCAGTGCAGTTACCAGTTTTGATCACTTTTATTTTAAAATTTTATTTATTTATTTGAAAGAGAGAGTCACAGCGAGAGAAGGAACACAAGCAGGGGGAGTGGGAGAGGAAGAAGTGGGCTTCTCGCTGAGCAGGAAGCCCCATGTGGGGCTCGATCCCAGGACCCTGGGATCATGACCCGGCCACCCAGGCGCCCCTAGATTTGATCGCTTTTTAATCAAAATTTAATACTACTTTTAACAAAAATGGCAACCCAACCTAATTTAACAGAGACAGGATTTGCCGACATGCCTCTGTCTACCAAATTAGTAGTTCTCAAGTTCCTTTTTTGTAGAATGCAACTAATTTGTGTTATATAATGCTTTTTTATATGTTATAAGATTTGATTTCCTACTATTTTGTTGAAGATTTACATTTATAATCATAGGGTTTAATGGTGTAATTCCCTGTTCTAATGGTAACTTTACTGTGCGTGTGCGTGTGTGTGTGTGTGTGATTAATACTAGCCTCCAACAATGATTTGGGAACAGATCCCTTCTATTTTTTGAAAGAGTTTGTGAAGGATTGGTATCAATTCTTTTAATCTTCAATAGAATTCAGAACTGAAGCCATCTGGGTCTAAGCTTTGCTTTATGGGAAGTTTATTTCATTACTTTTTCACTATTTGTTATGGGCCTAATCAGATATTCTATTTCTTCTTAAAGCGTTTTTTTTTTTTATTTGCCCCAGGGGTACAGGTCTGTGAATCATCAGGCTTACACGATTCACAGCAGTCACCATAGCACAAACCCTCCCCAATGTCCGTAACTCAGCCACCCTATCCCTACCCTCCCACCCCCCAGTAACCCTCCGTTTGTTTTGTGAGATTAAGAGTCTCTTATGGTTTGTCTTCTTTCCGACCCCATGTTGTCTTATTTTTTCCCTCGCTACCCCCACGACCCCCCGCCCTGCCCCTCAAGTTCTTTATATCAGAGAGATCATATGATAATCATCTTTCTCTGATTGACTTATTTCGCTCAGCATAATACCCTCTAGTTGCATCCATGTCATTGCAAATGGCAGGATTTCGTTTCCTTTGATGGCTGCATAGTATTCCATTGTATATATATATATCACATCTTCTTTATCCATTCATCTGTTGATGGACATCTAGGATCTTTCCATAGTTTGGCTATTGTGTACATTGCTGCTATAAACATTCAGGTGCATGTGCCCCTTCGGATCACTACATTTGTATCTTTAGGATAAATAGCCAGTAGTGCGATTGCTGGGTCATAGGGTAGTTCAATTTTAAGTCTTTGAGGAACCTCCATGCTATTTTCCAGAGTGGCTGCACCAGCTTGCCTTCCCACCAACAGTGTAGGAGGGTTCCCCTTTTTCCACATCCTTGCCAACATCTGTCATTTCCTGACTTGTTAATTTTAGCCATTCTGACTGGTGTGAGGTGGTATCTCACTGTGGTTTTAATTTGTATTTCTCTGATGCCGAGTGATGTTGAGCACTTTCTCATGTGTCTGTTGGCCATTTGGATGTCTTCTTTGGAGAAATGTCTGTTCATGTCTACTGCCCATTTCTTGACTGGGTTATTTGTTTTATGGGTGTTGAGTTTGAGAAGCTCTTTATAGATTTTGGATACTAGCCCTTTATCTGATATGTCATTTGCAAATATCTTCTCCCATTCTGTCAGTTGTCTTTTGGTTTTGTTGACTGTTTCCTTTGCTGTGCAAAAGCTTTTAATCTTGATGAAGTCCCAATAGTTCATTTTTGCCCTTGCTTCCCCTGCCTTTGGTGATGTTCCTAGGAAGAAGTTGCTGCAGCTGAAGTCAAAGAGCTTGCTGCCTATGTTCTCCTCGAGGATTTTGATGGATTCCTTTCTCACATTGAGGTCTTTTATCCATTTTGAGTCTATTTTTGTGTGTGGTGTCAGGAAATGATCCAGTTTCATTCTTCTGCATGTGGCTGTCCAATTTTCCCAACACCATTTGTTGAAGAGACTTGCCTTTTTTCTATTGGACATTCTTTCCTGCTTTGTTGAAGATGAGTTGACCATAGGGTTGAGGGTCCATTTCTGGGCTCTCTGCTCTGTTCCATTGATCTATGTGTCTGTTTTTGTGCCAGTATCATACTGTCTTGATGATGACAGCTTTGTAATAGAGCTTGAAGTCTGGAATTGTGATGTCACCAACTTTGGTTTTCTTTTTCAACATTTCCTCTGGCTATAGGGGTCTTTTCTGGTTCCATATAAATTTTAGGATTATTTGTTCCATTTCTTTGAAGTAAATTGCTGGTATTTTGATGGGGATTGCATTAAATGTGTAGATTGCTCTAGGTAGCATAGACATTTTCACAATATTTATTCTACCCATCCATGAGCATGGAATGTTTTTCCACTTCTTTGTGTCTTCCTCAATTTCTTTCATGAGTACTTTATAGTTTTTTGAGTATAGATTCTTTGCCTCTTTGGTTAGGTTTATTCCTAGATATCTTATAGTTTTGGTTGCAATTGTAAATGGAATCCACTCCTTACTTTCTCTTTCTTCTGTCTTGTTGTTGGTTTATAGAAATGCAACTGAGGGCANGGAGGGCGCCTGGGTGGCTCAGTGGGTTAAAGCCTCTGCTTTCGGCTCAGGTCATGATCTCAGCGTCCTGGGATCGAGGCCCGCATCAGGCTCTCTGCTCAGCAGGGAGCCTGCTTCCTCCTCTCCCTGTCTCTCTGCCTGCCTCTCTGCCTTCTTGTAATCTCTCTCTCTGTGTCAAATAAATGAATAAAATCTTTAAAAAAAAAAAAGAAAGAAAAGAAATGCAACTGATTTCTGTGCATTGATTTTATACCCTGACACTTTCGGAATTCCTCTATGAGTTCTAGCAGTTTTGGAGTGGAGTCTTTTGGATTTTCCACATAAAGTATCATCTCATCTGCAAAGAGTGAGAGTTGGACTTCTTTGCCTTTTATTTCTTTTTGTTGTCTGATTGCTGAGGCTAGGACTTCTAGTACTATGTTGAATATCAGTGGTGATAGTGGACATCCCTGCCGTGTTCCTGACCGTAGGGGAAAAGCTTTCAGTTTTTCCCCATTGAGAATGATGTTCACTGTGGGCTTTTCATAGATGGCTTTGATGATATTGAGGTATGTACCCTCTGTACCTGTACTGTGAAGAGTTTTGATCAAGAAAAAATGCTGTACTTTGTCAACTGTTTTTTCAGCATCTATTGAGAGTATTATATGGTTCTCGTTCTTTCTTTTATTAATGTATTATATCACATTGATTGATTTGCGGATGTTGAACCAACCTTGCAGCCCAGGAATAAATCCCACTTGGTCATGGTGAATAATCCTTTTAATGTACTGTTGGATCCTATTGACTAGTATTTTGGTGAGAATTTTTGCATCTGTGTTCATCAAGGATATTGGTCTGTAATTCTCCTTTTTGATGGGGTCTTTGTCTGGTTTTGGGATCAAGGTAATGATGGCCTCATAAAATGAGTTTGGAAGTTTTCCTTCCATTTCTATTTTTTGAAACAGTTTCAGGAGAATAGGTATTAATTCTTCTTTAAATGTTTGGTAGAATTCCCCTGGGAAGCCATCTGGCCCTGGACTCTTGTTTGTTGGGAGATTTTTGATGACTGCTTCAATCTCCATACTGGTTATGGGTCTGTTCAGGTTTTGTATTTCCTCCTGGTTCAGTTTTGGCAGTTGTCCATTTCCTCCAAATTATCTGATTTGTTGGCACAGAAGTTTTCATAATACTCTTATAACCCCTTCTCTTTTTTTTTCCTGGAAAGTCAATAGCGATGGCCCTTCTTCCACCCCTTCTTTTAATAATTTGATCTTCTTTCCTTTATTCTTGATCAGTCTAGGTAAACATTTGTCAATGTTATGGATCTTTCCAAAAAACATTTTTTTTGTTTTCTTGATATTCTCTATTTTTTATCAAGGTAGGATTGACATATAAAAAAAAACTACACATGTTTAATGTATACAATTTGATGACTTTGGACATATGCCTGCACCTTATAATACTATCACCACAGTTAAGGTAATAAACATATTTTCACTTCCAAATGTCACTTCTTGTGTTACCTTTTTTTTTTTTGGTAGTAAGAATGCTTACCATGAGACTTAACCTCTTAACATATGGTTAAGTGCACAGTACCATGTTGTGAACTCTATTGTGTATCACATCTCTGGGACTTACTCATCTTGCACAACTGAAAATTTATATAACAACTCTCCATTTCATCCTAGAACCAATTCCTAGCAACCACCATTCTATTCTCTGCCTTTTGAGTTTGACTATTTTAGATCCTTCATATAAATGGAATCATACAGTATTTGTCCTTCTGAGACTGGCTTATTTCACTTAGCATTATGTCCCCCATTTCTGAATATGTTGTCACATACTGCAGAATTTCCTTCATTTTTAAAACTGACTAGTTTTGGATATAAACACACACCACATTTTCTTTACTCATTTGTCTGTCGATGGACATTTGGGTTCTTTGGATTGTTTTCATTTCTTGGCTATTGTGAACAATGCTGCAATGAACGTGAGAGTAAAGATATTTGTTTGAGATCTGGATTTCAATTTTGTTGGATAAATACCCAGAAGTGGAAGTGCTGGACCACATGGTAATTCTACTTTTAATTTTTTGAGGAAACTCCCTACTGTTTTCCATAGTAGCTGCACCATTTTACATTCCCACCAACTGCATGTCAGTGTCCCCTTTCTCTAGATACTCACCAACATTGTTATCTCTTGTTTGTTTGTTTGTTTTAATAATAGCATTCTGATGGTTATGAAGTGCTATCTTACTGTGGTTCTGAAATGCATTTCCCTTATGAGTATGGGTGTTCAACATGTTTCCACATACGTGGCCATCTATATGTCTTTTTTGAAAAATGTCTGTTCATATCCTCTGCTCATTTTTCAACTGTACTTTTTGGGTTTTTTATTTTTGTTTTTGTGCTTTTGAGTTGTATGAGTTCTTTATAGATTTTGGATATTAATCTTTTATCAGATACATGATTTGCAAATATTTTCTCCCTTTCGGTAGGTTGCCTTTCCATTTTTATGTTACTCTTATATAGCTCTATTCCATTTCCCCCCTCTTTTTTTTGTTATTTTTGTGAGACATATTGTATCAATGGTGTTACAATTATCGGTAATGTTACTAACATTTTGGGGTATTTCTTTTTTCATTTTGTACAATTTTAGTGATCTTAAGAAAGCTGAGAGAAGAAAGAACTGCGTTCCCATAACAAAATATCACAGTCTGGGTGGCTTAAACAACACAAACGTATTTTTTCACAGTTCTGGAGGCTAGAAGTGCAAGATCAAGGTGTTGGGAGATTGGGTTTCTTCTGAGGCCTCTCTGCTTGGCTTGCAGATGGCCACCTTCTTGCTGTGCCCTTACATGATCTCTTCTCTGTATGTGCACATCTTTGGAGTCCCTGTGTGTCCATATTTCCTCTTGTAAGAACACCAGTCAGAGTGAATTAGGGCCCACTCTAAAGGCCACATTTTAACCAAGTGGCCTTTTTAAAGGCCCTGTTTCCAAAGGCAGTCACATTGTGAGAGTACTAGAGGTTACGGCTTTAACATATGAAATTTGTGGGAAGACAGAATTCAGCCCATAACAGAGTACACGTTTATAATTTTCATTACATTAGCCTTCTTATTTATCATTTCTGGTTTATTTGTTTCTATGGATTCATGTTAACTTCTGGAATAACTTTCATGGCTCAATCTGGCTTTCCTCTCACCCACCTCTGTTTTTAAACAGTTTTTCTTTTATTTTCGCTCTGTCTTCTTCCAGTAGTTTGTTGCAAATGTGTTGGTGCATTTAATGGTGCACCATGTATGTATGAGACTCTGTTTATTTTTATTTGTTCTATTTTCTGTCTGTTCTTCAGATTGCATTATCTCTATCAATCTTCAATTTGGTAATTCTTTTTTTTCTGCCAGTTCAAATCTACTGAGCCCCCCTCGTGATGATTGTTTTTATATTTGTTTTTGTAGTTTCTAACTCCAGAATTTTTATTTTGTTCTTTTTTAAATTTCATTCGTTTGATATTCTCTATTTGATGTTACATTGTCATCATACCTTCCTTTACTTCTTTAGTCATACTTTCCTTAGTCTTTGAAGACATTGATAACAGCAATTTGGAATTAGTATTCTGTTAAATCTGGTAACTCGTCACTTTAACGTGCAGTTTCTGTTGCCCACTTCTTTTCATGTTTCATCATTTTTAAGGTAGACATTTTAGAATATATATTGTGTCAGCTGAATACTGGTCCCATCTCCCACAAGACCGTTAATGGTATTGGTTAGTTTTTTAACTGACTAGCTAGCTTATTTTAGTGATATCTACCTCCTCCCCACAAAAGACTCCACACACAAAATGTGAAGCCTCTGATGTTACTTCTCAGGGGACAGAGCCTTGGGCATTCCCACAGTCAATCTGGGATGACAGTGGCTTTGGTAGGATTCCTTTTGACCATCTCTTTCCACATCCACACCTAGATATTAGATTCTGTTGATTCCAGTTCTGCCGGAGGCATAAATTGCTCCTCAGACCAATTCAGTCAAATGTAGGCTCCTTTGAAGTGATAGTTCCTTAGGTCAGTGTTTAAGATTTATTCTGTTCCCACAAGGGAGCCTCCCAGTTGTCCTTTGCCCCGTGAATCTATCAGTCTACTCCCAGTTGCCTTTCACCACAACTTGCACTATTTTTCACTGATCCCTTTGGGTTGATCTTCTTCATGCTTTACTGAAGATGAAATCAGTTCCTTTGGGAAGAGATTAAGAGCTGTTTTAAGCCCAGCAAGTTTTTTCCTCCAGGCAAAATCTCTGAACCATGGCTCTTTTCCATTGCACTTTTCTCTGTGTACCACACACATTAGGAGGTAAGTATGAGGTGAGATAGGGGCCATAGCTTTAGGTCTTCTTGGCTTGCTTCTGCCAGCACTGAGCAACCATTTTAAAACTAAGGCAAGGACAATTTCACACCCACATAGTGCCTCTGTCCTGTGAGTGGTTGCTGGACAGAAGAGGGATTCTCCCTATTCTTAGCTGCACTTGCCCAAAACTTAGCTTCAGCAGCACGTATAGGGGACAGGATGAGAAATTTTGATGTCCTACCCCTCCCAGAAAAGTAGCTCTCCAACTGGGAGCTGGGTAAGTTGTGAGCCTTGTATTCTCAGCTGTGCCAATGAGGGGTAGGGTTTCTGTCTCCCTGAGTGGGGAAGGAAGAGGGAGTGAGGGATTTTGGCCTTTCTTAGTGAATTTATTAAGTATTTCTGAATAGACCTTTCTTCATTTGCTCTATGCCCTTAGAATAATTTCCAGAGAATTAAAATAGTTGATTTTTACAACATTTACTCACTTTCCTGGGGGAGTGAGTCTCTGGAGCTCTCTTGTTGTCATGCTGAAACAATCTTTTCTTTAAGTTCTGTTTTGCCCATCATTACTATAGACACTGCAGGTCTCTGTTAACTGTTTGCATGGTATGTCTTTCTTGACCTTTTGCTCCCAATCTGTTTGTGTCTTTGAACTTAGTGTTATATTTTTTCTAATCTGTTTGTATTCCTTTTGTCAAACTCTGCCTTTTGAATGGATTGTTTAATCCATTTAAAGTTCGTTTTATCTTTGATATAGTAGGATTTATATCTGCCTTTTGGGTATCTGTTTTCTTTTTTCTTTTCTTTTTCTTTCTTTTCTTTCTTTCTTTTCTTTCTTTCACAGAGAGAGACTCGGTGAGAGAGGGAACACAAGCAGGGGGAGTAGGAGAGAGAAGCAGGCTTCCCGCTGAATTTACAAGTTTGCACTACACACACACACACACACACACACACACACACACACACACACATATGTACACACACACACATATATATGTACACACACACACATATATATCTATATCTATGTATGTATGTCATTCCATTGCCTTCTGTCCTCTAGGGTTTCAGATGAGAATTCAGCTGTTTAATTTTACTGCAGAGCGACATAGATGTTGGTCAATTTTGTCTTGCTGCTTACTGTGCCTTCGGCTTACTAACGGTGTATTATTTTCTAGTTTTGGATTGCCTTGAGTTTATTCTGAATAAATTTTTTTTGACTTCTTGGTTGTGTAAATTAATATTTCTCTTCAAACTTGGGAATTTTTCATCATTTATTTCTTTGCATTTTCTTTCTGCCTCTTTTCAGGATTTTGCTTAAGCTTATGTTTGTATGCTTAATGGTATCTCACCCTTTTCTGAGGCTGTGTTAATTTTTGGTCATTATTTTCTCTTTCTGTTCTTTAGAGATAATCATTTTATCTGGCCCATTTTCAGGTACACTGGTTCTTTCTTTTGCCACTGCAAACCTGCTCTTCAGCCCCTCTATTGGTTTTTTATTTCAGGTATTGTACTTTTTAAGTCCAAAATGTTTAATTGGTTTTTTTTGAATAATTTCTCTCTTCACTAGTATTCTTCATTTGGTGGGACGTCATTGTCTCTCACAGACAGGGTGAAGACCTTTCACATAGTTTGGGGATCTAGCAAGCTACTGCAACCTCTCCTGTAGACCTCTTGTTCCCCAGATCTTCCTTTGATGTTTTGGGAAGCTCTTGTTTGATCCAACTGCTGCGGGAATCTCAGGTACAATTGCTACTGATTGTTTTCAGCAAACATCCTGGGTATTGCTGTTTTCCTTTGAGTCAGGCCAGTAAAGACAACACCTTGCAAACTGAATTTTTCTGGGGAGCTATGAGACCAATGAAAAAATAACGATACTCAGGGATGGGACTTTTTTTAATGAGCTCCAGTCTCAGTCTGTGCCCTCATGTGGCCGTAAGCCTGCCAGGTTCTACAACTACCTTAGTTGCAAGGCTGCTGGTTTTCAAAGCTACTGCAGAGCAGTGGAAAGATGGGTGTTACAAAGTAATAAAAGTTACAGGGCCAAAAACTCTGCTGTTCTTATCCAGGTGTGGTGTTTTTTTGAATAAACACTACTCAGATTGTTGCGTGGCTTTTATTAATTAACCAGAGCTCTGAAAACTTAATTTTTACAATCTTTTCCAGTGTTTTTATTGCTTTTATAGTGTATTGAACATGTGATGATTCTAACTTTGCCATTCCTTGCCTTTCTTTTTCTGGTAGCCTAGTTTTATTATTTGAAAAATAGTTTTTGTTTTAGATTAGACTCTTCCTTCTCGAAGTATGATCCTTGAATCAGCAAAATCAGCATTACCTGGGAGCTTGTTGGACAGAGTCTCAGGCCCACAGCAATCCATTTGAGTCAGAATCAGCATTTAACATCTCCAGAGGATTTTTTTGTATATTAATGTCAGAGCATTGCTGGTCTAAGTCAAGATTGTTCAAAGTTTAATCCGTTTATAAGCTATTTAAAAAGCATCTGGAGAGCTTGTTTTAAATAGCGGTTCCTAGAACCCTTGCCAGACATAACTAAGTCATAATTGATGCAAATAGAGTTTGGGAATATGCATTTTGACCAAGCATTGCAGATGTTTATAAAACACACTGAAGTGTGAAAACTGCCAATTTAATAGCTACAGTAATCAAATAGGATTTTTACATTTTAATGGAAGTTTGTATTTCATTTTTATAGTTAATATTTCTATTTTGAGGAGGACATCTTCAATGTAATTAAGGAGGGACCTTTCAAATGCTATTTTATCTCAAAATGATACATGCACAGTAGGCAAAAAACCTAATATTTACCTTATTGGTTTAGTCTTTTTATTTGTGTGTAAAATTGTATTATCCTTGTGACTGTTTTTTAGCCAGAACAAATTATTACTGAAATAAATTGCCCTGATGATTCACCTTGAATTTATAGAAATATAAAAAAATTTTTAAGTTTTTCTGCCCCATAATTTTATGAGATTTGTTTTTTTTGGTTTTTGTTTGTTTGTTTTTTTAAAAAGACACATTTATTCAGCGTCATGATCAGACTATTACATTTAGCAATCAACAGCATGGGGAATCCACCCAGATAAGAAATTTCCAGAGACAGGCAAAATGAGGTATATATGTCATATTGAACTAAAGAGAAGGGGGTAGGAATCTGGGATTTTAGAGGAAAGGAATGCACCTCAAAGGAGGAAAAGGAAAGCAGACGTTTGGGTCACCTGGATGGCTCAGTCGGTTAAGCATCTGCCTCCAGCTCAGTGACTCCAGGGTCCTGGGATCGAGTCCCACGTCAGGTTCCTTGCCCAGAGGGGATCCTGCTTCTCCTTCCACTCTGCCCCCCCTCTCAGGTGTTCTCTCCCTCTCTCAAATAAATATATAATCTTTAAGAAAAAAGGAAACGCAGGTGTTTGATAATTAGACGTTTGCCCTGCCATACAGATGGGTCACTCAGAATTGATTTCTGCTAATAACCCTTATTCTGGGAAAGACCCCCAATTCAGATTCTTCTTTAAGGGAGAGGTGAAAGTTTCTTTTGAGCCCACAGGGTCTTGATTGCCTTCAGCTTAAAATAATCTTCACGCCAAAGTGGCACATTTTGGGAGCAGAGGCTGTCTGCTGTGACCCCCTTCAACATTGAATCATTAGGATGTATGAATGTGTTGCATTTTAGTTTTGTATGCAGTTGTATGGGTGTTTGTATGTGTGTTTGTGTTTCCGTACTAAACATTAGATTAACTTTATTATTGATCTATTTTTTATTGTAAAACTCATTATGAGATTAATAACTATTACATAGTAAAGATTTATTATAATGAATTTTTGGGAAGGAAGAAATTTCTCTCCTCTTCAAGGTCCTTTGATCTAAACCAAGAATCAAACTGGCTGAGACAGTGTAACAGGAGAAAATCATATTTAGTTTCTTACATAAGGGAAATGCACACACGTGAAATTCCAAAGACAGTGAGGCAACATGAGACTTACATGAGCTAGGAAGAGAGATAGGGGTGTGAGGATACAAAGGGGTGGAAGACCATTAGCAAGAAAGTGAGAGGAGATGTCTGGAAAACAGAGGTTGTCCTATTATGGAGGTCTATTTCTTAGGTAAAGAGGAATCTCTGTTAATAGCTCTTTTCCTGGTACAGGATTTCTTTTCCAGTGAAAATTTAGTAAGTTGAGAGGAAGAGGAAGAGCTTGACCTGAATCTGCTAGTTTTTGATTGCTTTTAAATCAAATTAATCTTCACACCAAAGTGGCCCATCTTGGTGCAGCCTGCATTTGGCCCCTACAAAATTAAGTTTGAATCAATCTGTTCTTAGTATTATACAGATTCTCTTCAACTCTGCAGATAGAATTAGGCATTCCTGACATGGCTCTTCGTGACATCTTTCATCCATATCTAGAGGATCATTTCCACACTATCCTCCACTATAATGTGGGCAACCCAAGGCAGAGAGGATAGCAGATTCACACTTGTATTTCCAGCACCCAGTCCCACACCTAACATATAATGGAGTCTCCATAACTGTTTCCTGAATGAATGAGCATTATCTCACAAGAAGGACTGAATTGCTGTGTAATTCCTGAAGATGGCATAATTACTAATGCATTGATTAACTATGTATCCACATCTCATATCCGGTCCTGAAAGAAATATTTCTCTTTTTTGAAAATAAGAAGTGAAATGTGTACAGCTCTGACAATACATTGAGACCGGTATGTGATTCCATTGTTCCTAAAATATAATTGGGCAGTGATTTATGTTCTTAATTTCAGTGCTATAGGAGTTAATATTGCCTTCCCATGTAATAGAATATTATTTTATACATATTTCAATTCCAGATCTTTTCTTTTTCTTTTAAGTAATCTCTACACCCAACATGTGGCTTGAACTCACAAGAGTTGCATGATCTACCAACTAAACCAGCCAGGGACCCTGATCTTTCCCTTTTAGAAAACATATGTTTTGAGTTGCAGAAAGAGAACATATGGATATTTTTAAACTAATTTATTCTCATTCTAATTATATTTTATGAATGGTGGAAAACAATTTAAAAGAATGTCTTGTGGTCATTTGAATTTTGTTATAGTAGAATTTGAAATAATCCTTTTTCCATTTATTTTAGTGTCAGTTTGGTGGAATCCTCAACATTTATCTCTTTGCCATCTCAATTAGCAGAATCTGGACAACTCATTAACCACATGAACCATGGGTAAGTGTGAATATATTTATGCTCATAATTTTCTCAGGAAGAATTCTGAGAAATTAGCATTCAACTAAACTTGTTATTAATTTTACAGTAGTTTTTATTTGTTTGAAATATTTAATTTATAATATATATAAAATTTTATTATTCACATTCTATTCTCTTATGTGTTACTAGGCTATGTGCATGAAAATTGAATAAATACGCACTTGATTAAATACAGTGGATTCTCATTATTTGTGATAGTTATGTTCCATAAAATTGTGGCACTCAGTGAATGAATACTGAACCATTATTCCTAGAAGAAATATATGTAATCATATAGAAAATAATTGTAAATCCTAAAAACAGCCCATCCTGGTAGATCCTGTTTTCTTCACATATAGTAAATAAGGTTCAGCTGTGTTAAATGACTTGCATGAGGCTGACCCACTAAAAGGTGCCAGCAAATTGTTTCAAATCTTGTCCACCTGGCCCCAGAGGTGGGGCTTCTTGAACATTTTACTTCTGTACTGGCTCCTACCGGCTCCCTGCTCTGGTCATCTGCATATGAGATCTGAAGCAGAAAGGCCCAGTGTCCTTTTACCTAAGCTGGCAACTGTGTGACCATTGCCTGGAAATTTTTGCCACTCTGCACATGTCCACAAATAACAGGAGAAGCTCCGTGAGTATGCATTTGGGGATTACAAATCAATTTTAGTGGAGACAAATTTGCAAATAACCAGAATTTGTGGATAATGAGGATCAACTGTATTTAGGCTTATTCTACCTATATTGTGAGATCTGTATTTAGTTTAGAAAGAATCTTTGACCTCGGAATAGAGAAGCACAATTTTTGAAACTTAGATTGCTTTATATTTCTGATCTATTTTAAACTACAGATTAACTTTTTAATGTGAAATAGAATAAAACATTGTCAAGGTTAAAGAAAATCAGGCAGAAAGAAAATAATGCAAGTATGTATTAGTGAAATGCATACATATGTTGACCACTACTATAACAACTACATCATAACTACTATGTTAGTTTATTTTCTGCCTTTGTCTCTGTGTAATGCTTGACAATGACAGTGTCATCCTTTTAGATGCAAAACTCAGGAGTCAAGGATTTGGCAATTTTTAAACCATAGGAATAACCAATATTAAAGTCATCAGAAACTCTTAAAGTGATTTGTGCAGATCTTGCTAAGATTAAAAAGAACATAGTTTATTTTCCAAAAGTCAATTGTATTTAAGCCAATAGTTTTATGACATTATAAGGATTACATTTATTATGCTTGATTTCTTCATTGGTTGGTCTGTGAGAAAAATTGTTAAAGGAGCACACCATTTTTGTCTCACAGCATTTGTTTTGTTGAACGCTAATTACATGCTTATCTAAGGCATTCAAAATCTTCCTTTTACATTTTGCTCTAATGATCAATAAAATAATGAATTAATACCTTGAATGGTAAGGCATCATTATAAATACCATAAGAATAGAGTCTTGTAGGTATTTTATGTTAATTTCTTTGTGATATGAAGTGCTGGTATTGCTAAAAACTCTTCAGTAAACACTTCTCCTTAAGTCTTTGTTTTTTCAGTCTCTTGCTTCTTGATTAAGCAGCTGTCTGGCATTATAGATTTTTCCTGAATGACCTTGAAATAATTTCTCCACATTAATTGCAAATAATTTATAGTATCACATATTCAATTGGAGTCAGATCTCAAAGCAATGTTACAGGTATCTGCGAACATAAATAACTCAAAGTTGGATCATTTTAATAAACAGCAAAATGGAGTCTGCTTTCTCTCTTTCTTTAAAGATTTATTTATTTTAGAGAGAGAAAGGACATGCATGAACAGGGGGAGGGGCAAAGGGAGAGGGAGAGAGAGTTATAAGCAGACACCCTCTGAGCATGGAGCCCAGTGTGGGACTCAATCTCATGACCCTAAGACCATGACCTGAGCCAAAATCAAGAGTCAGACGTTTAACTGACTAGCCATCTAGGTGCTTCAAGTCTACTTCCTTAACTTGGAACCCAGTAGAGGAACTCTGTATTCCAAATTTTAACATGATTTTTCTTTAAATAATAATCTGGAGTGGTTTTCATTAGCTCTAAAGTTTCATAATTACTGAAGCTATAGTAAAGCTATCTTTTTTATGTTATGCTTCTCAAATCTAAACCATAATGGAAATAACAAGTATTAAGACACTTGTAATGTAATTTTGGTTAGAAAGGACACTTTGCAAGTACTCATTCAAAATAATTGCCAACTCAGCATGCAGTACAGCTGAAGAAGTGCGTCTATCATGGTCTCAAACATTATTGATGATTCTTTCTCATATAATCTCTTTCATTCATACTTAAATATTTTACTTTCTTAGTTCCCTGCTGAAGGCTTCCTGTGATAAAATTAACATAAAGATATAGTGATTCTGAGTATTGGTCAGGGAGAACAGGATCTAACATAGAGTAGTTAGGCTTCTGTAGATTAACTGTCAAAGAATGATTCAGAGCCCTTTGTTTAAAGAATTGATTTATTCCTCTGCACATCTGTGAAGACTGTCTATCAGATCAAAGGCAAGAGTGGGACTTAAACAGGCAAAGGCTACAGTTTTTTAAGGAAAAGAGATGGTCCCTGGTTTGTCTTGTCAGCACTATTCTGGGCTGAATGGCCCCAAATTCATATGTTGGGTTGAAATAGAACAGTCTTTTTAATTAATTTATTTATTTACTTATTTTTAATTTTAATTTATTTTTTTAATTAACATAAGATGTATTATTTGCCCCAGGGATGCAGGTCTGTGAATCATCAGTCTTACACATTTCACAGCACTCATCATAGCACAAACCCTCCCCAATGTCCATAACCCAGCCACCCTATCCCTACCCCCCACCCCGCAGCAACCCTCAATTTGTTTTGTGAGAAATAGAACAGTCTTAAGTTATTTATTCTTAGTCTTAAATTATTTATTCTTTTTAGGCATGTGGTAATATTACACTTTCCCAGTTGCAGTTGATACAATTACTTAAAGAAGTATATATAGAAATGGAGTTTCCTTCACCGAGGATCTTTGAGGGTATCCTCTCTCTCTAGGATGGACATGTCATGTGAACATGAAGTAAACTGTTGTGCTAATCCACTGAGATATGGGGTGTTACGGCAGCATGACCTAGCATTGCTAACTGATACTCCTCCTCAGATCACTTCAGTCAGTGTCTCCCCAAATGATAAATATTCTCTTCTCAAATGAGCAATAAAGTGCTGCAATTATCTTTCAGGTGGCATAAAAAAAGGTAAAGTCTTCTATTAAAAATTTTTAAAATGCCTCTATAAACTGCTCTTCCTAAGCAACAGACACATATAAAACAGCACATTTGAAACCACATGGATGATAAAACTTTATATTCATCACACATTTTACTTTACAGGAAATGATCCATGAACATAAGCAAGAGCAGTTAAGAACTTTTTATTCTAATTAAATCCAAAGGATTACCAGAAAGGATCAGGAGAGGGCACTGATTTTAGCCACACTTTAAAGTTAAATTATAGGTCAGTGGTGTTCAGAAATGAGCACTATGTAAATAATTTTCTACAGTAATATGACTTGCGATTTTTTCTACAGCATTGAATTATTTATCATTTAAGAAATTCTCACTGAGTGGTCCCTCAAGCAGTGCTCTTAGTACCAGAGAAATATCAAATAAATAAGTCATAGATCTGGTTCTCAAGGAGCCAACCATCAAGTAGACAAGAAAAAGAAAATCATACAGAAGTTGAGGCAATTGTACAGGGTAGAATGCATTCAGTAATATATGTTGTACCAAAAACAAAGAAAAAAGTTCTGTGAGCTCATTGGCAAGGAATATCACTCTCTAGATATAGAGATCTTCCTGGGCTTCATCTCCCTTCTCTTTTCTTTACATATTTTTTCGGAGAATAGCAAATGAAAATACCTTTTGAATAAATCAGAGTTCCTTATCCTCAAAGAGACCCCCAAACCCAGAAAAATTGAGTTACCTATACAATTTATGGTAAAGACGGATAGAAACAAATTGCAGATCTAGAAAGAGAAGACATTTAAGGAGAATAATGAGGTACTATGCACTTTTTTCTCATGCATATGCTATACTCTGCCGTTCTTTATCATATACAAATTGGGATCGGAAATGTAAGATTTTGATGGCCCGAATCTAGAGCCTGGGAGAACTTTCCTATAAGTATAAAAGGAGCGTGGGAAGAAGGAATTGCTGAAAGAGTGGAAGAGGGGACAGGAAAAGGGAAATACAAGACATATGCTTATGCATATGGATTATGGGAAAATGTGAATGAAAGTCGAAAAGGTGTTGAAGTGTTTATCCTTCTCCTTTGTAAATATTCCTTGTAGACTTACTTAGTCTATGACAGACTATACTCTGTGAGCTTAGGAGCTTTGTCATTTTAAGATACTTCATTTTACTACACTGAATAATTGGTGACACTTAGAATTAGGCAAATCTCCAAGGAAAACAGTGAATCAGAAGCCAGATGTATGTACTAAGAGTCACAATCTGCTGTGATCCTCTTGCTCTACATGAGACTTTCATACCTCTTTTTAATGTCATCACCGTCTTTGCCAGTCTGATGAAGCCTATTGTACTTCACAGGATAATGTTTTATAAATACTAAAATAAGATGCAAGGATTACAGAGTGTCTTAATCTTTCCAGGCTACAATAGCCAAATAACCTAGAAATGGTGGCCTAAAGAACACAAATTTATTTCCCATAGCTCTGGAGGTTGGAAGTCCAAGATTAAGGTGCAGGCAAGATAGTTTTCATTCGGGGGCCTCTTGACTTGTAGGTGGCAGCCTTCTTGCTGTGGGCTTACATGACCTCTTTGTGCATATATCCAGTGAGCTTACTGTTGGCTTTTCTTGCAAGAACACAAATTCTGTTGTATCAGGGCCCCACCCTTATGACCTCCTTTAACCTTAATTACCTTCTTATAGGGCCTATCTCCAAATACAGTCATTTGGAGAATTGGGGCTTTAACATGTGAATTTAATGGTGACACAATTCAATGTATGGCATAGAGGAAATTCGTACTCCAGCAGATAATAAAATTATTTAAAGATTGTAATATGTTAAAATACATACTTAATTGATGTAATATACAATAAAATCTGGTGGGCATAATAACTAACATATTTTAAAAGTAGTTATGATGGTAAATAATAGTTAAAGGTATGTACAAGAATTGAAATGTGATATAAACATATCCATGATTATTTGGTCACCATTTCATATTAGAGCTAATGCTACTGTGGTTAGGTTTAAATTGCTATTAAGAGTTAGTGGGAGGGGCGCCTGGGTGGCTCAGTGGGTTAAAGCCTCTGCCTTTGGCTCAGGTCATGATCTCAGCTGGGAACCTGCTTCCTCCTCTCTCTGTGCCTGCCTCTCTGCTTACTTGTGATCTCTCTCTCTCTTTCTGTCAAATAAATAAATAAAATCTTTAAAAAAAAAGTTGGAGTCAAGATGGAATTTTTCCCCATTTGAATTCACAGATCCACTCTGTCCTTGCACCCCAGGTTGGTGCACCTTGCTTTACAGACTTCTCAGTTGCTCAGGAGCCAAAGATGTACAAAACACAGCAAATATCCCATTTTTACTGCCCTCCAGATGGCCACTAGGTCCTTTTATGAAGAAGCCCTAAGCACATGGAGGATGGAGTGAATCTCAAAATTGATCCACTTACATTCCTTCCCGTGATGCATGAAAATTAGTCTTGAACTAGAAAATTTGCTCTTTGATTTGGACATGGCTGTGAATGCTGACCCAGGAGTAGCTTCATGAAAGCTTATATTAAAGATCTCCCCTCCCTACTGGAAAAGGTTTGAGTAGGAAGTCATTCTTGGGGCTGATTTATTCATGCTCTGAATAGAACCAGTTCAATGTCATTTTGGTCATTTTAATTTGAAAAGAGCTGCGTATCACTCCTGCAGAGAAAAAAGCAATGTCATTCCTTCATTCCGCGTAAGTAGTTTCACTCCCTGACTTTAGCCCACTACTAAATTAGTAGAAGATATTCCCTAGCTTGATCAACAGTATTAAGTATAATTTTAGCCTCTTTTGATGCTATTTCTTCTTTAAGACCAAGGGTTTAAAAATGCTCCCTCTGGGGCACTGTGTGGCTGAGTCGTTAAGCGTCTGGCTTCAGCTCAGGTCATGATCCCAGAGTCCTGGGATCGAGCCCTACATCCTGCTCCCTGCTCAGTGGGAAGCCTGCTTCTCCCTCTCCCACTCCCCCTGCTTGTGTTCCCTCTCTCCCTGTCTCTCTCTCTGTCAAATAAATAAATAAATAAATAAATAAATAAATAAATAAATAAATAAATAAAATCTTTAAAAATGCTCCCTCTGCCATAGCTTCAGCAGCAATTGGTGAGCATTTAGGAAAATTATAGCATAGACTCAGGTGCAGGGAGTAACCAAGGGGTAACATTGGTTTTCTGTTCTGTCTTGGGATCAGCACGATACTGGTTTTGTAAACAAGTTGGATTTATTAAAACAGCTAATCAGAATGTCTGTGAGTTGAAGGAAAGAAAGCAGAGAATAGTTACAAGATGTGGTAAACCTTATTAAGAATGTTGTATCAAGAAAAGGCACTGGAGAAAAAGAATCAATATGGCTAGAATTTTACTTGGAAATAGTCCATATATTTTTACAGCATCAAATTCAGGAAAAGCAAGGGACGCCTGCGTGACTCAGTTGGTTATAGGTCTGCCTTTGACTCAGATCATGATCTCCTGGGTCCTGGGATCGAGCCCCCCACCACACCCCCGTCTTGAGCTTCCTGCTCCGTTGGGAGTCTGCCTCTCTCTTTCTCCCTCTGGCCCTCCCCACTGCTCATTCTCTCTCTCAAATTAATAAATAACATCTTTAATAAAAAAAATTCAGGCAAAAGCATATGACAAGGTAAGAAAATATGGAGGTTTTGTATTTTCAGAAAAAAAACAGGCAAACAATATCTGAGAGCCCAGATGCTAATTGCCAGCTTGTTGAGCAAAGTAATCATGAATATTGAGAAGAACAGTTTGGGGGAAAATTGATGGATTCTGTAAGATACGGAAACTTTCAAGGGAGGCAGTTGTTTCAGGCTGTGATCTGCTAATTTTCAAAAATGCAACCAGAGCTTAAACAGCTGCCCGTATCTCTTCTTTATATGAGAAAGAAGCAAATGCAGAACCAATAAACTGAAAGAAGGGAATCTTTCAAGAAATCAAGTTCTAGAACAACTTTCAGAGAATATCTATATAGTCATAAGTTGAGACCAGTACTTTTGGGCCTTGGGTTTGTTTTTTTAATTATCAAATGTTTATTTCTCTGTAGTCTTTATAAGTAAGAAGGAATTACTTTTACTAAATTGTATAAAACGGTGGAAATATAGATGATTTAATGATTGTTAGTTTCCTTTTTGCATTTTTCTTTTAAAATTTCTGCAACAATATAAACATAAAGCAGATATATGAAATACATCCGTGACCGTTGTATATCATGTAGGTTAAGAATCTATAAGATTTAATGAAGACAGAGAACTGTCTTTGAGTTTTGTTTGTGTCGTTGATATTGTTCCTCCTATTTACTTATGACAGTGATGCTGGGGGTAGCCCTGAAAGTGATAATTCGGAGAGTTTTGGACATTCTCCAAATGCCATAAGAACCTGTGAGTACCTCAAATAAAAGCTTCATTTGTCTTCATGTCTGGCTTTTATGTGCATAGCATACCAGTAAATGAAACACTCAGCAAAGAATGGTTATGACAGTAGACAGAATGGCAAGCCCTGGGGGTTGGTGGCAGAGTGGGAGGCCCAAGGGCTTGTCCTTAGCCTCTCTTGTTCATGAACTTTTTGTAGGACTCCACATCTTTCTCTTCACTGCAAGTCCTAGTTTCCTTTCCCATACAATGAATGGATTTAAATAAATGACTTTTATGTTTCCTTTGGCTTATTCTAAACTGTTTAACCTATTTGGGGAATAGGTATCGCCATGTTTAAAATTACAAGGAGAACACAGATTTACTTTGTTTTATGACATAACTGTAGATTTAGAAAATATGTATAGGATGTGGACAGGACAATGGATATAGGAATGTTCTAGTTATCTCTAGCTACAGAACAAACCACTCCAAATGTAGTGGCATTAAGCAGTAAAAGTGGATTAGCATCATTATCTCTCACACTTTTGGAGTGACTTGTCTCAGCTAGATGGTTTTTGCTCAGCTTTCCATGCAGTTGCAGTCAGATGGAGGCTGGGGCTGGAGTCATCCCAAAGGCTTCCTGACTCATATGTCTGTTGGTTAATACCTTTTGGCTAGGACCGCAGGTGGGTCTGTTGGCCTAGACACTTATATGTGGCTTTTCATGTGGCCTAGGTTTCTTCATAGGTTGACAACTCGGCTCTAAAAGCAGGTGAGCCAAGAAAAGGGTGATTAGGAAGAAATTATATTACCTTGTTTGGTATAGTGTCAGAAGTCACACTGTTGCCTTCTAGCATATTGTTCATTATGATCAAGTCACTAAGACTGTCCCACCATATTGCCACACTCAAGGCAGTGTTGAAGAACTTGTAGACATGTTTTAAAACCAGCTAAAATGGTAAAAACAAACATATATATAAAATATTCCTCTATTTCCAGTTCAAGTTTTCTATTACACCCTGTTATGTGAACTATTACATAGTTGACAAAAAATTTGAAGACGCTTAGACAACCACTTCACTCTTTATGTATATCTAGGCTAATTTTAAACACTAGTGAAGTTCCCTTTTTAAGGAGTCTTTAATAGAGGGTCATAATTACACATTTTTATGATACCGCGCTGGAGCTGGGGTCACCCATGCTTTCATTATCAAATGCATGTGTCATCTAATTTGGTGTGCTAATGCTTTGAACATTTTTTAATTCATTTAAAAACTTGAAGCACTAATTGAAACAGCTGCTGTATTTGAACAGCACTTATGAAATGATATGTAAACAAGCTCTGCTTCATGTTTTGGTAGCAATTAAGTCCAATTTCATCAGAGAGTTCTTCTGCTCCACACATACTCTTCACCTGGGAGTGAAAGGGACATCAAGCCTGCAGCTCTTGTTTCTTCCCTTCGACATGCACACGCGCTACTGTGTCATCATCCTCAGCAGCAAAGAGGTGAGAACAGAAGGGTGGCATGTGTTTTCATCATGGGCTGGCGCTTGAATGGAGTAACCAGTACAGGTGACTTGAAGGCAGCTGAAGACTCTAGTAATGTAGATAACAATTTCAGCCTTCTAGTTGCTAAACAAAGAGCTTAGCCTTACAAATAAGCAAAGAAGTAGACTAGTTGTGGGTAGACTTTACAACGACTGCCTTAGGAAGTTCCACGGGAGCAGATGGGTGGCACGCCTAACCTTGCTGCAGCTCTGTCTGTATTCACGTTATGTAGCTGCATAACGACTTATCTACCAAACACTGAGGGACTTAAAAAATACACACTTATTAGGCCATGTTTTCCATGGATCAGAGTTCTGGGCATGACCCAGGTGGGCCGTCTGTTTAGTCTTCCGCCAGTGCTAGATCCTCGGAGGCTCCACTGAGGAAGGAGCTGATTCTTAGTTCTCCCAAGTTGTTGGCAGAATTAATTTTCTAGTGGCTCTGGCATCCACATAACTTACTTCTTTAAAGCCAGTGAATGGGGCATCGGGCTCTGTGCTCAGTGGGGAGTCTGCTTCTCCCTCTCCCTCTGCCTGAGAGGAAGAACAGAGAGAGGGAGAGAGGCAGAGAGAGAGAAAGAGAAGACAGGCTTTAGAGGAAAGATTTTATATTATCCCCTTCCAGAAAGAAACTGCCATGTGTTGACCTGAGGAGGGAATTTATAACGCCCAGAAGATAGCCCCAAATACATCAATTCTGTATCAATTATGTGCTATACAAAATGCATATGCAATGAAATAATGGTAATTGAAAAGAGGTATTGATCTGGTGTCTGTAGAATCATTTATACATGAAAAATAATATAGTCCATTAAATATCTAAAGAATAGTTAAACTTCGCTTAAAATTGCCATTTAGGAGGGGGAAAAATGCTGTTTTATAGTAATGCTAAATCTTGTTTTTTATTTTCCCTAAAAGAGCCCAGGATTTAACCAAATTCCTCTATATGAAAATTTGTGAAAAATAGTAATGATAGTGTGACTAGTAGTTTAATCAAATACTTCACAGTTCCTTTTTTATATTATAATAGAGCCCTAGAAAATGCTAGGGTTAATTCTCAATAACATAGTAAGGAGGCTGATCTTTATTATTTGAGTTCAACTATTGGAGAATATTAATATTTACTTCCATAAATTTTGACTAAATTAATCCAAATGTAATTATACTTAACTTGAAATCTCAGCTTATTAAAACATGTCTTTTGATTATACATGTTTTGTTTCTGTCAAAAAAATATTAAGAAAAACAGTAATCATGAAATTATATTGCTATCAGCTGAGAAATAATGCCCTTAATCTAAAGTATTGCATTGAACTACAATTACTTATGTGGGCAAACGCATCTATTAATTAACCCATTCAATTTATTTGCTAATTATATTGAAAAATGCAATTACACGCTTAAATAGATAATCAAACATCCAAGTCCACCTAGTTAGCTCCTGTTCTTATTAAATGTGTGATAACTGCTTTGCCATTAAGAACCACCTGTTGAAAACTGTAAAGTAATGAGGCCTCTATTTGAAAGCTTTCCATGTGTAAACAGAAACATTTCTACTAATACTGCTATCAAAGAAAGGCCACTTGTTTCATTTTGGCTGTTCTGTTTGAACTTTCAAAAAAAAATGAGAAGACTTACGTAATAACTTTTGGAAAGTGTAAACAGTTTACAAAACTTTCTTCAATGTTCATAGAAAGTCTTAGCTTAGGGGAAAACCTACAAAATCCCTAAAAATTCATGCTGTCAAATGCCAAAAGTCCAAAAGCCTTTCTGCTCGTGTGCATGGGGCAGATTGAATAGGGGAACCTGGAGTAGAAAGATGACCCAGTCCCTGGAGCTCTATCTTTACTTTCATGCCTGTGTGACCATCTCCTCTGTGTAGTCCTGGGCTCCCGAGTAGGAAACCACCCATCACTTCTGGGATCATCTGTGCAAGAGAGGCAAGAGCACCAAGCAGGGATCCTTGGCATGGAGGAGACAGAGAAAAGATGAAACCCCATCTAGCCCATAAATACTTTGAAACATTTATTAACCTTAAGATGCCTGCTGACTGTATGGGAGCAGGTAAAGTGAACTTTAAACTCTACATCAATGTGGTAAATGTTCACAATGTTACACATAGTTTGAGCCCTCTCTGTGCTACAGGGCCTTCTTCTTCACCCACCCTCCTTTCTGTGAAACCGTCATCCTGCTATAAACACTACAGTCTTTTTCAAGAAAAAATAAGAGAAGAAAATCTGTTAAAGCAAATTTCGTACAATGGTAGTTATTTGTTCTTGGTGGTGGGGGGGGGATCACCTCTGGGTTTCTTTTTTTTTTTTAAGTGTTTGGTTTTTTTTAAAGATTTTATTTATTTATTTGACACAGAGAGAGAGAGAGATCACAAGTAGGGGGAGAGGCAGGCAGAGATAGAGGAGAAAGTAGGCTCCCCACCAAGCAGGGAGCCCGATGCGGGCCTCGATCCCAGGACCCTGAGATCATGACCTGAGCCGAAGGCAGAGACTTTAACCTACTGAGCCACCCAGTCGCCCAACCTGAGTTTCTTATCAATGATTCTAACAGTTAGTCTGTAAAGATTCCACATTCCTCTGGGATACCTATATTTTAGCTCCAGGGGATACCCTTTCAAATGACATATAGAATACAAGGGAACAGTAATTCCTGTTTTTCCAAATCCATATCAATTTTATGAACCTTTTTTTTAATTGAGACATGACCAACAGGTTAACATTGTATAAACTTTTATGTAACATGTTGGTTTGATACATTTATGTATTGCAGTGTGGTTACTCCAGTAGTGTTAGCTAACACCTTTGTCACATCACACAATGATCATTTCTTTGTTGTGTTGAGAACAATGAAGATCTAGTCCCTTAGCAGCTTCCAAGTTTATAACATAGTATTGTTGACTATAATCACTAAGCTGTGCATTTGTCATCCACAACTGATGTATCTGCTAGCTGCTAGTCTCTCATTCTTGAAGGAAACTGTAGAATATGGAGAATGACTCTTGAATGTTTTAAAATTTAACACCCTCAGTAATTTCATTTTATTATTGTGTTCACTTTTCCCAGCACAGTATGATTCACCAACAGTATGAAGTCAGTTCTATAGGCGCATAGAGAGTTAACACAGAGAAAAGACATGAAGTCTGTACTAAGGGGATTCACATTCCATGAAGAAGGTACACTTGCATAAGGTTGGCCCAGCTCACACAAAAAGTTGTGCTTATTTGAAGCTGGTGCTCTGAACAGGTGGATGAAGAAAGCTTGCACCAAGTACAGCACATTCCTAAGATTTAAAAAAATGCATTGCTGCCTTCAGTGGATGCCACATTGTCCTGGGACAACCGTGCCCTCAAAAAGATGTCCCTCAAAAACTATAATCTTTCCTTGTGTACACGGTATCCTGAAACATGTCCACCCATTCTGTATCACAGTCAGCCAGATTCTGACCATGTCTAGAATACAGGGAAGAATGCATTTCTATATGATCGCAGAGGCAGGGATAATTGACTCATAAAGGACTTTGGTTAAGAGGGTGAGTGAAAATTTGCTGGTAAAGCAGAGTTTGGGCAGCAGAGAAGTGTGCTCAAGGAGAAGATTCTGAGAACATGAGGCAAGCAGCCGAGCATGAAATTTCACTGACGCTTGAATTGCCAATTCTGAGAGAAGTTTGTTCTAAGTGACAGAAAATTGATTGGATGGATAAGGCAGACTGATAATGAGGAGGGCAGTGAAATTTTTAGTTGAATAACTTTATTATATTAGGATAATTATTGAAAGCAGGAAGATATTGAGCATAGGAATGACCCAATTTCATCTTTGTTTTAGAAAGCGTCTCTGGAGCCAAAACAGAGAATAGATTATGAGTTGGAGAAGGAGACTGGAGACCAAGAGCCTGGCTCAGAGACTCTTGCAATCTATTTTACTACTCCACACACCTCCATTCTCTACTGCCTTTTGCTTTTTGCATACCAGCAGTCAAGACAGAGAGAGGATGTGAGAAGCAGTGGTGAAAGAAGAGGGGATGATGTTGGATTTAGGGGAAGGAATAAAGGGACAAGAGAGAACCACAAAGATGAATGTTGATATAAAGATCAGTCTTAATGATAGTTTGTGTGATGTTCACACTTGAAGCAAATTTTCATTTACGTGCAGAGCAAATTGATGGCAGAAAATTGAATAGAAACTGTTCTGAGAAATACAGTGGTGTAGACAAAGGGAGATTGTCAATATCATTGCCACAGTAACTTCTAGATTCTAGGTCGATCTTTTGGTTATTTGATGAGATGTTTTCCTACAATATGCTATATATTTTTATTAAGTGATTAATATTTCATGATATTTAAATATATGTTGCTTTCTCAAAATGTCTGTGGAATAATTTCTTAGGTATGCAATTAACATCGTGTTAGGGGCACCTGGGTGGCTCAGTCATTTAAGCAGCCGACTCTTGATGTCAGCTCAGGTAAAGATCTCAGGGTCCTGGGATCAAACCCTGGCGTCCAGCTCCCTGCTCAGCGGGGCGTCTGCTTTAGGATTCTCTCTCTTCCCCCCTCCCCCGTTCGCTCGCGCTCTCTCTCTCTCTCAAATAAACAAATCTTAAAAAAAAAAAAAAGACTATGTTAAGAAGGTTGAACCCTTTAGTGCAAGCATACAAATCTCTTCATACATTTTCTTTTCACCCTTACTGAAGGTTAGTTTTCCTAGAATACTCATTCTATGAAAGATCATATTTTAAAAGAACAGCGATTATTTTTACTGGTCAGTTTCACATTATAATTATGGCAATGCCAAATAGCCACCTACAGTGATTGACTCTTTCTAGTGTATGAAATTTAATATTTTAGAATTTTAGCTTAGCTTTCACATGCCTGTTAACCATCACAATAATATAGTATTGTCCAGCCAGTTCAAACAAATAAATGACAAAACATAGCAAAATCTAGGCCCAAGATTAGATAATAAGTAGAATTTTAAGACCTATGAAACTACATGGGGATTTTTCTGTCTAAAATGCCTTTTTGTTTTGTTTTGTTTTGTTTTTAGATTAAGGTTGTTTGTGTCTGGAGGGCATCCATGACATATCCAAGGTTACCCAGCTCATTAGTAACAGAGCTGGGATTAAAACTTTTCTGCCGATTCACTGTTTGTGTTCCTCATTTCTGGGTTATTAACAGCTTGTCTTGTAAATTTGCATGCAACTGTGTTATTTGAGGACTACATTTAACTAGATACACAGGAAGAACAAAGTATCTTTTGTGAGGGTTTCTTAACAATGAACAAGGGGCTGTGGGCTTTGGCGTCTTTCAGGAAAATATAATAAAATTCCAAGTAAACATCCTGCTTGTAAAATATGAAATTAAGGGCAGAAAGGAAATTTAATAGACTATTAGAATTGTTCACATTGACAAGTGTCTGTTATGTGTCAGATAAGTTCAATTCTTTTGTCCCAGCCTCCAGACTTGGAATGTGAGGACTTCTCTGCATTAAGGGAGTTCTTTACTGCATTTGTATTCCTTTCCTGGTCTGATTTTATTGCAAGAAAAGTAGAGGGGAATAATTAGATGATACCACAGTTGATTTTCCTGAACAATTTTCTGACACAGGCATTATTTTCAATTATATTAAGTTTCTTTTTCATAAAAAAAAGAACACTGAAAGTGACCTAGTTAGACAAAATAATTTTTTGGGAAATGATAATGTATCATCTGTGTAAGATGTAGAATTAAATGGAATTGAATAGAGTTTTAGTTACTGATATTTTAGTTGGCTAATCCATGGTTAGGAGGCTTCTTATAATGTATATTTAAGGGAAATATTCTGGCAAATAGCAGTTTGCTCCCTTTGTATCAACTTCCATGAGTTGGTATTCATTTTCATTGAAAAGACAAGCTACAGATCAGGCACACACTTAAGAAAACCTGTGCTTTGGTAACTATGCTCACTGAATCTAATTTCTTATGAATAGTATATATTGGGTAAAACAACTGGTTTTTTTTTAGAAAAAAATTATAATGAGAAAAAAGTAAAATAAAAATAAAACTTAACATATTGTTTTCTCTAGTCTCTGTTGAGCCTTTGTACTTCAATTATCATTGAAAATTTCATGTGATCACTAAGTTGTGTTTGTAGTAAAACATGCACACACAGAAAATACATTTCAGATGGCTAGCTTGGATTTATCTTTGCAAAGTACCAGGTTGCTTACTAAAAGTTACTATATGAAAGTTTTCTATAATGTATTTATTACCAGAGTACATGAAATTAATTGCTAAACAATTTGTAACATTCAGAGTTTTCCAGATTTCTTTTTTCAGCATGAACTGAAGGTAATTGTGAGTCATAATTAATAAAATTCTATGGAACATTATTGTATGAGAGTAGATGACAGTTAATTTTATTGTAAACAAATCTCAGTCAGGGAGGGATAGTAAAGCTATAAATAAATTGACCTCATGATCAGAAATTGTTTATTCTTATATTTTTTCCAGATTAATTTTCAGTTTTAGCCATTTCATGTGTTAGCTAGGATATTTATAATACCTTGGAATATTTTTATTATGCAATTTATTTCCTTTTATATCATGTAGTCTTTCAAGCATATAGTTAATATTGTTTTAAGATGGTGGGACCGTTCAGACTAGTTACAATCCCAGCTTGGAAGCTGAATTTGTTTGCTTTTGCTTTCCTAGTAGTTAGTTGCATGCCTGTCAAAAGGTCATTCTCGCAGAAGATTCTCCATTGTATGGCTTAGCCCTAAATTTGCCACTGCTCATTTTCATTGATCCTCTCGAAGTCTTGGCCCTACTCTAGATTTCTTGAGTCAGACCTGTATTTTCACAATACCTTCAGGTGATTTATATGTCATTAATGTTTGGGAAGCCCTGCTCTCAAAAGATGGTCCCTCTCCATTTAGATGGGTCTCTTATGTGCCTGGTAAGTGCCAGGCAAAGGGTTAGGTTCCTGATATGTTTTCTATCATTTAGTCCTTGCCACATCTTTACTATCATTCTACTTCTTAAGATGTAAGCATTTTTAAAAAGACAGATTAACAAGGAAAACCACATTTATTAACATGTATACTCCCTATATACATGAGAGGTACTCAAGGAAAAATGAGTAACTTGTCAAAGTGACATAGAATTCAGACTCAAATATCTTAATAGGGAAAAGGGAGAAAGGGAAGTTGGCCACTTAGTGGAGAGTAAATTATTTTTAGGAAAGATGAATGGGCTCTGAGAAGAATAGATGGGAGACACGATATTTTATGACAAAGTTTGTCAGTGTACAGTGTCAATTTCTAATCTCTTCTGATAAGAGTCAATCCTTGGTTGATGAAATCCTCACGGAGGGAATTTATGATACTTGAGTTTCTTTTGGAGGGTCTATTTAGGCAGATAAGGCAAGTTCAAAGAAAGCCTCTCCTTGCGTTTACTGTCTTTCAGGTGCTTACAACTCAAAATTTCAGGATACCAAAGCAATATTCTGGGGTGACATTTTCTGCTTCCCTTCAGAATCAAGCTCTAAATATTCATTCATTGGGATCTTATGTCTTTTGAGACTCCCTCACTTCCCTTCTTTTTCATTTAATCTCTAGATTTCTAAAATGAACTTATTTTTTTGGTCATCCCATTTTATAGAGGCCAAAATGGAAAGTCAGAGATTTACTAAACTTGCCTGAGGCTTAGTAGCTCGTACCTGGTGGTACAAGAATTGAATCCAAGCCTGTCAACCTCTGTTAATCTTTCCTCATATCATGTCGCTGCCCTTGCATTGACCGACCCCACTTTCATTTTCACTCAGTCTGTTTAGTCTTTTGTATTTCTTGCCTAATTATTTATTCTAAAAGATCTGCACACCCTCATATGCTCATTTTGAAAATCTGCACTTTAAAATATAGGTACGTGGGGACTGAGGCATCATGCAAAAGTGATGTCACTCCTCTCCAACAATAAATTTCAGAATGAAGGAAAAAATCTTTCTTTCTTTCTTGATTGTTTATGTGATTTAAGTCAGCAGTCTACCAAGGATATTTACAGCTATAAAGATCAACTGCTGTCAGTGCCATCCTGGGGCCTTCTTAATCCACCTGCGCGCTCTGGTCGCATACAAATGTCCCCAACACTGTGGGAGGGCT
This sequence comes from Ailurus styani, assembly GCA_002007465.1. Lineage (NCBI taxonomy): Eukaryota > Metazoa > Chordata > Mammalia > Carnivora > Ailuridae > Ailurus > Ailurus styani. Next base: position 546,240 of record LNAC01000391.1, on the reverse strand, counting down.
ATATTTCAGCCTTACCTTTCACTCCTCCCTTAGGGCTTACAGTTGCTTAGCAATCCACAATGCAGGAATGTTGTTATAGTATACAGATTTTTCTCGCAGCAGTAAGATCCTAATTTTTCTGAGCTTTTGAAATTTAATATTATTATGTGGTTGTGTTTTAGGTTGGAGAATTAATTTATGTTGTTGAAGGAAAAGGTGTGGTCCCCTTGCCTTCCTCCTTTTTCCCAAAGGATTCTTCATCTCCGCTTGACTACAGCACTTCTCCGGAGGAAGGTAGAGTATACGTGTGTTTTATTTCATTTAAAATGTTGAAAGATGGGTTTGTTCTTCATATAGCCATCCAAGTGTAGTCATGGCAAGTTTTTCCAATAAAAACTTGGAATGCTTTTGGAAGGCTCCCTTTTAACTTCATTACATCAGCATCCATAGTGTACAGCACCAGTTTAACAATTAAGAAAATGTTGGGGCGCCTGGGTGGCTCAGTCGTTAAGTGTCTGCCTTAGGCTCAGGTCATGATCCTGGGGTCCTGAGATCGAGCCCCACATCAGGCTCTCTGCTTGGTGGGAAGCCTGCTTCTCTCTCTCCCACTCCCCCTGCTTGTGTTCCCTCTTTCGCTGTGTCTCTGTCAAATGAATAAATAAAATCTTTAAAAAAATAAAATAAAATAAAATGTTAATGGTGATTTTTTTAGTCCTTATTTTTAATTCTTCAGATAAAAACTGAAATTTGTCATTTAAAATATTTACTCAGCAAATTTTCAGTTTCCCAAATAACTCTCAAATGGCTATACTCTCAAATTCTATATATTGTAATATATAACCTGAACTTGTACCCTGAACTTGTACCCAACATTCTGAAGTGTAAGGTTGTTAATGAAAGAAAGTGACAGTTCTTACCAGTCCCTTACCAGATGTCTTTACATTTATTTCTACTTCCCTTACCTTCTAATCACTGATAGCACAGTGATCACTTAATGTTTGAACATGTTGATATTTCTATGAAAGAACCCTTTGATTTCTTTTGTGCATTCTTTCAGCATTCTTCTTAGAGAATACCAGCAAAATACCTTTAATTCCTATAGACTTCCTCTTGAATTACTGAACTAGGGCTACTAGAAACGAGTCACCCATGTTACTGTGGCTAATAAAGGCCACAACTGCAGTTTTATATTTCAGACCTTCTAAGTCCATTCTGCATGAAATTGTCAAGGGTATAAATGATCACAGCAGTCATATATGTCATATATGTTTTTGCTTCCCTTAGCGTGTAGTAAGGAAAATCCAGTTCTGTATTTGAAATGTGAGCTCCATCAAATCTTGGATGTGGACCTTAAGGTGCCCCTGACTAATGAAGCCAAGGAAAAGGCTTTGGCTTTTGCGGCACAGCAGCAGATGTCGGACATAGAGTATGAGCGACGGTTGATCACAGGCACTCTGGACAGCAGTAGTGTTCGTGTGGCCATCGCCCTCCTGGGGCTGACCAGGGTTGAGGTAAGAATGCAGGACAGCTCATGCACTTAAATTGCTCTCTTTTTAAAATTACACAGAGTTGGGCACCTGGGTAGCTCAGTGGGTTAAAGCCTCTGCCTTCAGCTCAGGTCATGATCTCAGGGTCCTGGGATCGAGGCCTGCATCGGGCTCCCTGCTCAGCGGGGAGCCTGCTTCCTCCTCTCTCTCTGCCTGCCTCTCCCCCTACTTGTGATCTCTCTCTGTCTGTGTCAGATAAATAAATGAAATCTTTGGGGAAAAAAAGATTTAAAAAATAAAATTACATAGAGTTGTCAATCGTAACTTTTTACATAGAAAAATAACGAATGCTGGTTTTCCTCAGGAAGACAGCTCATTTGCTTTTCTTCTCTCTACCTCATTAAATAATAAGCCTGAGACAAAGCGTTCTACTAATGTTAGCATGACTGTTAATTTTAGTAGCGTAACTAAATTAGTGGTAACTTAGCATGCTCGTACATTTAGGCATTACAGTGTAGCCGCTGAATTCATCGTTGCCTTCACTTCTGACTACACATTAGAATGCCCTAGAGAACTTAAAATAATTTTAGTGCCCAGGCCCTGTTCTAGAATAATTAAATACAAATCTCTGGAAGGGGGTGGGGAGGGACTTGTTCTAAAAGTTGTCCAAGATACTCTCTGCATCCAAAGAGACTCGTCCCCAGAGTCAGACTGCCTGGCTGAGCATCCAGACTCTGACATTGTCTACCTGCGTGACGGTGTGGGCTGGTTACTTCAAAACCATCAATCTAAAATTTTGTATTTTTAATCTGAAGATACTAGTAATGATGTAAAATGCTTACCAATTTCCCTTGTATATAAATAAGAGCTCTCTAGATGGGCGGCATTATTGTCCCTGTTATTCCTATGGACTCTATCGTTGTGTCTTGAACTCTGTTGTGTAAATGGTGTAAGGTATAGTCTAACCTCCAGGGAGCTGCCAAAGTGATTCTTTTAAAATGTAAACCTGGTCCTGTAGCTCCCCGGCACAGATTCCTCTGTTGACTTTCCAGCTCATTCAGAATAAAACCCAACATCCTTAGGACGGTCCTCATGACCCTTCCGGTCAGTCCCATCTCTTCCCTGTCTCACCTTCTCCACTGGAGCCCATTCATTCATGTCACTCCCTCAGCACAGGCCTCCTTGCTCATCTAAAAATCCCAAGGCATCCTGCCCATGCCCTGTGCACTTCTGTGGTTAATTTTCCCTAGATATTAGATGCTATTTCCCTCAATTACTTTAGGCCTGCTAGAATGCTACCAATGAGGGTATGCTTATATTTTTTTATATTTTTTCAAAATCTTATGTACTTTTTAAAAAGCATTGCTTACCTCTACCAGGCACTTTCCAAATTCTAAATTTCCTTCATCTTTCTCTATAAATAGCATTTATCACCTGAGAATAATATATCTGTTTATTCATTGTCTGTCTCCAACAAGGGAATTTGTGAGAAGATATTTGTTTTGTTAACGTTCTTATCACCAGTGCCTACAAAAGTATACTGTGCCAAAGGTAATCACTAAATCTTTGATCAGTGTAGGAACAAATGGTAAATGTTTTCATCCTTGTTTGAGATTTACCTTCATATATTACCTTACATATATTACAGCAAATACTCAGCATTGTAGGGATGATTTCTTTTTTTGTTACAATGCTAGAATTAGTACAGTTTAAGCACAGATCCCTAACTTTTAATGATGATATTTTATGGATGACCTAGACTTTTAAGTTCTGATTAGTTCAAAAATATTAAGGCCCGAGGCTCTGATGCCCTCTCGACTAACCCATCTACACTATGCATTCAAAAAGCTGATGGCTCTCTTTAGCTCATTCCAGCATGCTTACTTCTATGATGGAGCAATGAATTTGGGAAAGTTTTTGTTCCACTTTCAGTATAGAATTACAATAGAAATGTTTGATATGTGGCCTTTTCAAACTTTAACCCTATCATAGTGCACTCTCTCTCTCTCTTTCCTTTTAGTTTATATTTTTTTTAATATTTTATTTATTTATTTGTCAGAGAGAGAGGGAGAGAGCACAAGCTGCCAGAATGGCAGGCAGAGGCAGAGAGAGAAGCAGGTCCCCGCTGAGCAAGTAGCCTGATGTGGGACTTGATTCCAGGACCCTGAGATCATGACCTGAGCTAAGGGCAGTCACTTAATGACTGAGCCACCCAGGCATCCCTCTCTCTTTCCTTTAAAAATTTTTTTTCCATCTCATTATTTTTAATGTCCGGCATTTATAATACGTGGGCCAGAGCTTTCTCCCCATCTCAAGTTTACAAGTTTTTAATTGGTTCGTGAGGCCAATAGGGATACTTCTTATTGTCTAATTTGGTTTCTGGGAAGGCTTCATTCAGGTCCTCAATGGTCATCTGATCAAATGGAATTATGTTCCTCATCTTCTCCAGCTCTTTTTCATATTCCACAATCCTGACCTTTGAGAGAGACAAAAACTCAGCACAACTTTTCACATCTCGTTTTTCTTCAGCATCCATCTGAACAGTATATTTATCCTCTGGCACAGGAACCTTCAGAGCATTAAACTTCTCAAAGTCATCTACCAAGCCAGCCTTCACCACATTGGCCTTGTAGTAAGCCCAGTCAATAGCAGGTGGTTTCTCAGGGAGAGTAGCCAACCTGGAGGTAAGTGTCTCATTCCAGGATTTCAGGGAGTTAGCAATGGCCTTCTGGTTTTGGGGTATGATCTCCCCCAAAGCTACCCAGTCAGTGGTTTTTAGAGCAAGTTTTCGCCCAGCCATCTTGAGATCCTTCACTGACCCCAGTGCCCCAGAGTCCACCTCCTTTTAAATTATTTTTTTCAGGGGCACCGGGCAGTTCACTTGGTTAAACACCTGGCTCTTGATCTCAGCTCAGGTCACGATCTCAGGATTGTGGGATCAAGCCCGCTGTCAGGCTCCGTGCTCAGTAAGGAGTCTGCGAGAGTTTCTCTATCTCCCTCTCCCTTTGCCCCTCCCTCCTGCTCTCACTCTCAAATAAATAAATAAATCTTTAAAAAACTAAAATTTTATTTTTTTCATTCTTACCTCTTATCAACAAATTTTATTTAAATTAGAAATCCTGGCGGGAGATGGATTTTGTCAGTGGATCCCCTTTCTATTTATGCGTTTATACAGTTTCTATTTTTCTCCCTTCTTTCAGCTGTCTCCAGAACGCAGCACACTCTTTGTGTTTATTATTGTATTTACCAAATTATGTTTTGTATAATATTTATCTTTATATTTCCCTGTTCCTCTAGAATTGTGAATGTCTAGAAATGAAAAATCTTCGTTACGTGTTTTTATCCCTTATTATCTTCTATGTGACAGGTGCTCTGTCACTGTTTAATTGAACTGAACATGTGCCTGAACAGACAAATAACACTTTAAACCTGAGGTCTTCATGTCTATCCAGCTTGCTTCATAGCCTGATTTTTCACAGTCACAGTCGTCTTGTTTACTTATCCTTGTTTACCTCCCACATTTGCAGGAATGGGTATCTGTATGTGTGTACTTCTTGACTGGTTGGTGGAAATAACAGCAACAAAAATAATCATCATCATAATTTATGAAAAAAACTGTGGCTTCTTAAAAGTTAAAATTGAACTGTTTTAAATAGTCTCCAAATTTAGAAATTATAATTTTTTTAACTGAAGATTACTTTTTTCTTTGAATTCTGTGACTATCACACATTTTTTGATTTCAGCAGAAATGTTCCAAATGCACAAAGGGCATTACAAGTGTAATTCTACCTTCTCTACATTTCTCCATGGGGTCACTGAAATAATTTGGAAAAGTGCACATAAACGCACACTGGAAAAAAGGTGTAAAATACTATACAAGGAAACAGTACTTTTAAAATTAATCTTGTCTACTGTCCTGCTGCAAAAATTATCAACATTATTGTATTTCAAGAGTGCATTGATAATTGCACTTGAAAAGAACTGTATATGATTAATCTATCTGAGCACAGTAAGTTGCATCTGTGAGTTCTGATTTGCTGCAACTAGTTTTCCTAAACTGGCACATTCAACCCCTCTATGGTAAGATTTGAGCTGTTAGAAACTAAGTCAGCGCTTGTTCAAGTCTCCTAGTGTGTGTGTGTGTGTGTGTGTGTGTGTGTGTGTGTGTGTGTGTGTGTGAGTGTGAAGGGGATAGATAAAATCATTTGTGCTGAAGATCTGCAGTTATTGTAGGCCAAGGTTGAGGCTACTTGAGAAGAGGGGTTGGAGAAGCTTGACTAGAGTTTGGCCAAGAAGAGAGTCTATGTCAGTATACCATGACATAATGACTTGGAAGATACAGAAGGCAGATGATACACACTTAAGTTAAAGAGTTGGTTGCTAATGTGAATAGATAATTTGTTCGTAGTGACTAGAGAAATGAACCAAACACAAGCAATGATAAATGTAAATGAATTAATTTAAGCTTTTTAATTTACATGATTTTAATTACCAAAATAAAGTAGTTGAAAAATTTTACTTTGTGCAAAAAAATTCCTTGTGGATTTTGTGGATAGCAAACCCAGTGAATGAGAAAATAATGGCGCCAGCATTTATTTTTGTTAAGTAATGATACTATGACCACACTCAAGATGATGATGACAATGATTATACTAATAGCCAACATTTATTGAGTAATCAAAATATGCTCCAAGGACCTGGATTTTGTTTTCACTTTAAATATTCACACCACTCATAGGCAGTGTGTACTATTATTGCCTATATTTTATAAATGAAGACTGTAGCTTTGCTTAATAGCCTGGCCAAGCTTAGTTAGCGTTGGGTTATAAATGCAAACAGTCTGCCTTCAAGAGTGCTTCGTCTAACCATTGGGCTTTACTGTGTGGTTCGCGATAGAGCATCCAGCTAAAAATAAAAGATCGCCTACCTCTGTGCTTTGCATTGCTTGGTTCACACTTAGAGAACTGGCTTTCTCTTAAGTGTTCCATTTTAGGAAGGATAGTATTGAACTAGATTGTGTCTTGAGGAGCATTTACATGGTGGTGAGTTGTTGAAGGGACTAAACATATCAAACCTATTTAAAAGGTATGTTTGGGATAGAAGGAGGGAGAAAAAAATTTTTAAAAATGAAAGGTATGTTTGGATGTCTGTGGAAGGGCAGGACCTAATTTTATACATATAAATGTACACATACATACATACACACATTTGTTCACAAATTTGTCATTAGGAAAAGAGAGGGGATAAGATAAAATGTGCTTCTGTGCTTCTGATAAGAACTAGAACTGATGGGTTAGACGTTAAGGAACACGGATCAGCTGAATGAGGGAAGCACTTTCTCAGTGCTATTCACCGGTGGAATTGGTTTTTCCCTGAAGGAATTCCTCAACACTGGAAGGACTAGGGAATGGGACATTGAGCATCTGTTAATAAAGGATGATTCCATTGATTCTGTAAAACATGTTAGTGTCATCTTCCACCAATCAAATAGTAATGTGTCTAAAGAAATGAACAAATTCAGTCCCTTGGTGGATTTTTTTCCCCAAATGTGGACTCTAAATACATCGTGCTTTTTGTGTGTATGTTTTGGAGGTAAAGGTTAAGAGAATTACATTCCAATTTTACTCTTTGTTTATTTGCAGACTTGTATGCTGTTTAATACCTCAAAGCTAAAGCAGCCTAAGTCAATTTTATACACAACAGAACTGAGCCTTCCAGAACATTTTGATATCCCCAAGAAAATCTACATTCCTCAGGTTCCAGAAACTCAAGCTAAATTGACCCAGTCTCAAGGAATTAAACCTGCAAATAAAAGAGGTAATCAGTAACACGTGAACTGCAATATCTAGCTCTGTCCCAGTCCCTGTGAAATACTAAAATTTAAAGAGATTATCTCTACTAATAGGATGTTTGTAAAACATTCAGTTTTACAAATATTTTTTTAAAGAGATAGTTCAGTGTACTAAATATTAATTATTGAATATTTTGCGTTATAAATAACCAACATGCTATAGTACAGTTATCTAAATTACGTACTAAATTTAAGTGCTAAGTTGCTGGTACTTGAATTTGCAGACATGTTATTACTCCTTAAAGAGTAGTTGTCTGATAACGACTGTAAGTGCTCTTTGAGAAAGGTAAGGTCTTGCTGTGACAGTGAAATTGAATACAGAAATTGTGCTGGAGTTGAGGCTCAGCTAACTTTAAAGGATAGGAGAAATGTTGGTGGCAAGAGCATATGAGAGGAGACAGTGTTATTTATGAGTAATTTATCTTGGATCTGGAGTAGGGCCTTTAATATAATACTTACTCTTGGTCTCCTGGTACCCTTTTATTCTGTGATTGTAATTAGGAAGGACTAATCCAGATTTACTAGAATATTAATAAATTTACATTATCAAATACAAGCCATAAAGATGTAAACGATGTGACCAAATAATTTAAAGTGTACAAAATTAATTTGCTTTCATTTCACTTCTTTCCAAGCTGGTGGATAACGTTAGGGTTATAATTTCTTTGCTAGGGCTTTTCCCACAATATGTCATAACTCAAGTGTCATGGATTCTACTTTATATTGTTGCTAACTTACATTTTGTTACATCTTCCTTTGTTCTTTTCCTGAGGCTTTATGTTAAATATATAATGTTTCTAAATCTGAAACGGTTTCAGATTCAGAAATGACAAAGTTACAGGGTAATCTGTTCATTTTTCCTTCCTAGGAGATCTGAGATCTCAGATTCAAATGCTAAGTGGCCAAGCAGGTAACAAGGATTTATGAATTAGATCTGGTCTAAGGCAAGAAGGATGATGGAGCCTAGGACAGACTGGAGAGTAGGCGCCCTGTCTAAACATTCAAGATCAAAACAATAAGCAGAAAAGCTTAAGTTCGCCCAAAAACCCTGAGGGTGTATTTAACTCATCAGCTGTCAGGCTGGTGACAGCTCTTAAGTTGTTGTTGTTGTTGTTTAATCTTTATTACCTCTGGCTTTTCAATGTACTATAAAAGTTTTAAATGAAGATTTTATAATGATAATTTTTTAACCCCTTTGAGATAACTGGATAAAGTTGTGTGTATTACAAGCCCAGCTAGGATTCTCAGTCCAAACAATTCACTTATTCAACCATTCACTTAACACCCTTGAGAATCATTTCCTTTGGGAAAAATGATAAAAATTGGAATATTAAGGTGCTCTTTAATTATAAATAAGTATGACATTATCTATATTGAAAAGCCTTACACTCAGCTAATTTTCTAAGGCTAATATTTTTCTTTCATATCAATTGTGAACTATCCATTTCAGTAAGAAGATTATTGTGAGAATTAAAAAAAATAGAGCTGTAAATTTTAAAAGATCATGCAGAAAAGTTTTAAAATATAATTTGCATATCATGGTTCCTAACTTGATTTTCTATGAAGTTGACTTATAGAAGAATCTTGCAGCCCAGGTTTCTGTATCCACTTCCTTCAGCATACATTTAAATAAATTAAGTTTACAAAAGCAGAATATTCTGACTCAGGATCGTAGAAGGTCAAATAAAATACATAGCCTAAACAGTGCAGTGTACATTCTGTTGTTAAGCAGTGGACTTGATTAATGAAAAGGAAAGAAGCATATGCTATTTAAGTTTAATAAATAACGTTCTATTGGAATTTGAGACAAAGAATAGTAGAGTTAAGCATTTAAGAAGCTTATCTTTGTGGGAAAAAAAGGAGCTTATCTTTGTGATATAAGCTACTTTGAAGAGAACCAGCAAATTCCTAGCAATCACTATAGAAATATAGGAACAAATCTCGGGTTTTTTTTTAAAAAGTGGTTTTTTTTGTTTGTTTGTTTGTTTTAAAGTAATCTCTACACCCAGTGTGGGGCTCAAACTCACAACTGCAAGATCACATACACTACCAACTGAGCCAGCCAGGTATCCCTAAATCTTACCTTTTCTTTTCTTTTTTTTTTTTTTTAAAGATTTTTTTTATTTATTCATTTGACACAGAGAGAGAGATTACAAGTAAGCAGAGAGGCAGGCAGAGAGAGGAGAGAGGAGGAAGCAGGCTCCCTGCTGAGCAGAGAGCCCGATGTGGGCCTCGATCCCAGGACCCTGGGATCATGACCTGAGCCGAAGGCAGCGGCTTTAACCCACTGAGCCACCCAGGCGCCCTACCTTTTCTTTTCTTTTCTTTTCTTCTCTTCTCTTTTCTCTTCTCTTCTCTTCCCCTCCCCTCTCCTCTCCTCTCCTCTCCTCTCCCCTCCCCTCCTCTTCTTTCTTTTCTGTAGGTGGCATGGAGAAAGAAAGAAATGACAAGTATTTATCTGGAGAAGTAGAGATAGCCCAGTGTTCCTGTTAATTGCAAGAAAGGGGTGGAAGTGGGTCATTTTTATAATCTCTTGAAGTTCTAATGTAATCAAAAGGAACTAGTTTTGAGGTATCTAGAAGTGGCTGTCTTCTGTCCATTCATACTAATGTTGCGGATCAGTCTTTAACTTTCTGAAATTCCTAATCAAACTTCCACATTTCAGGTTAACCATAGCTATTACTGTAATTATTTGAAATAAACTATTTAAATCTGTATTTATTTTAGCTCCCTCATTTAGGAAGATAATATTTTTCCCATCCCACCATTTAACGTTATAATGCTTTCAACCGAAGGAAGTGAAGCTGTAAAGAAAGTGTGTGTGCACGCAAGTAGGTGCATCCGACTCCACAGGCATGACAGATGTACACACATGACATTTTCCTACGGAAAAGACATTACTTGTCCCATCTCATAGGTCTCAAAGATTCTGTGACTCCTTTGTTGTTAATGAACTGGAGCAGGTCTAATATTTTTTGAGCACCAACAATATGCAAAGCACAGTTGGTTTTATAGTTTTTCTCATTTAATTCTCCTAGTAGATACTCTGTCTCAGACCTCATTAAGGCATCGATCCTTCTACTTGCTTATCCATGAATTCTTGCTTGGCTCACAGCAACCTTTCCACATAGTTTTTAGACTACTTCTTCTTTTTTTTTTTAAATAAGATTTTAGTTATTTATTTGATAGAGAGAGACACAGCGACAGAGGGAACACAAGCAGGGGGAGTGGGAGAGAGAGAAGCAGGCATCCCGCCAAGCAGGGAGCACGATGCGGGGCTCGATCCCAGGACCCTGGGATCATGACCCGAGCCGAAGGCAGATGCTTAACGACTGAGCCACCCAGGTGCCCCAGTTTTTAGACTTCTCAAACATCCTCTTTACTCCAGTTTTTTCCCATCTCCAACCTCCATTGGACAAATGACTTTGTCACCTCTGTCATGGAGGAGAGGGGGTAACATGAGCACACGCTCTTCCTTAACCCCCCCTTACCACCTCCTCCTCGATCTCCAAATAATAGGAATCTACTCTATCAACCTTATGGTGTGTATCCTTACCTTATCCCAGATAACCTCTTCTCCATCATTTATCATAGCTCCTTCTTCTTTGAGAGTAGTTCCTTCACATTTGGCTCTCAATCTTTCTCAAGCTTCAGAAACCAAAGACAGTCATACCTTTCCCATGACAAGCATACTTCTGAGAAGGGTGATTTTCATTTGCAGTTTCTATTCTTGCATAACTAGTTTCAACCTCTCAAATCTGGCTTTGGGTCTACCACTGGTAAAATGGCTAGTTGCTTTCTAACTGCCAAATCCATTGGAGCATTCTCAGTCTTCACCCTATTGGATCTCAGGATGCCTGGGCATCTACTCACAATTCTAGACATTTGAGATGAGGCTTTATATCCTTGTTCCCTGCATTTCTTCTCCATCCCCTTGATAAGATTTCTTTATCTTTTCATGAGTTATTCTGTTTACTCCATCAATATGGGAATCTTCAAGGTTCTACTTGTCTTACTGAGGCTACCTTCCCTTTCCTTCTATTTTCAACTTAGTTATTGAGGGGCATATGACATGCCTATCTGTAGATATAGACATGCAGATAGATACACAAATAGATTTATCCCTCAGATTAAAAATGAATGTAGTATTATTCTCCATTGATTTTGTTCCTTAACATATAATCTTTATCTTTCCAGTTGGTGGGACGTATATCCACTCTGTCCCTTATATTAGAAATCTACGCATACTGCTTAAAGCTTCTCTCTTTTGAGCTCATACCTACAATTCATCTTATAGTTCCAAATTTTATGTAATTTATTTCCTTCTCTACTCCTGCTCTTACTAATTCAGGTCTTCATCAGTACTACACAAATGGAAAATGTAATCACATCTATTTCTTCTCGATGAGGTGCAGATTTAATGAGATAACATATGCTAAGAGTTTAAATGCTATATGATATACCTAATAAACGTCGGCTATTCATTATATTCTAGTCTTGTCACCCTTAAAGTACTTCACCTCTAGGCAATAGAACTATTAAATTTGACCATGAAATATTACTGGAACATTTAGTGATTTCAGAGGTAGATTTACTGTACTACCAAAGACACAGAAACTTTAGGATTCTTCACTTTTTTGACCCCCCTTCTTAGTCTCTCTACTTAGTTTTATATTTGTGATTTTATGTTCTTTCTCTTGAAGAAGGTCCCTAAATTTTAAAAGCCTCAGGCCTCATAAAACCTAGACTTTTACCTGGTTGTAGGTCTTGACTTAAAATCTCATCTACTTGTGGTTCTGGGGATATTGAAATTTATGGAAGAGTTTTATGGACCTTAAATGGGTACAGGTAAACAGGAAATCTGCAGTAGATCTGGTAACACTTATTACCTCCCCAATATAGAGGATCCTGTGTGTTTTGTGTGGTCCGTGAAAAATAAGTACAAAAACACTCAAGCAATATGTTCTAGGCTGATTTTTTTTCTGATCACTTACACAGAGCTCAAAACCTACATTTCTAAGGTTATTTCTATCCAGTAAAGTACTGGATAAAATACTGGAAGTATCCAGTAAAGTACTGGATAAAAGATCCAGTATTTTACATTGACCCAGTTTCTTCTTCTCTCTGAAGGGATATGTGGCAGACATATTGGAAATGCATATTGTAGGAACACTATTCGCCTGTACTTTCTCCTATTTGATTCCAATTTTCTTAATTTTCTAACATTTACTAATAATTAGTGGTCTAATAGGTGACAAATATTCACTAAATCTTTCCACGGCATCTATTTAATATGTAATGTGATTAGAAAATATATGAAAAATTTATTATTAATAACTAATACTATATGTGGTTCTATTCATTTTATAAGGATTAAATATATTGGGCTCGTTTTATAAGGCTCAGTGGCTTAAAGCCTCTGCCTTTGGCTCAGGTCATGATCTCAGGGTCCTGGGATTGAGCCCTGCATCGGGCTCCCTGCTCGGAGGGGAGCCTGCTTCCTCCTCTCTCTGCCTGCCTTTCTGCCTGCTTGTAATCTCTCTCTCTCTGTCAAATAAATAAATATACGTAGCCACAAATGCATTTTGAGTAGAATAAAAGTAAATTTCATTTAACAGAGTACCAATTAAAATGTTAGATTTAATGATTAAACTGAGTTAAGGAGCGCCTGGCTGGCTCAGTCGTTAAGCATCTGCCTTTGGCTCAGGTCATGATCCCAGGGTACTGGGATCGAACCCTACATTGGGTTCCCTGCTCAGCGGGAAGCCTGCTTCTCCCTCTCCCACTCTCCCTGCTTGTGTTCCCTCTCTCGCTGTCTCTCTCTCTCTCTGTCAAATAAATAAATAAAATCTTTAAATAAGTAAATAAACAAACAAGCTGAGTTAAATTGAAGCAATCCACTATACTTTGTTGTCCACATCATCAAATCACCTAATCTTAGAAATGTGCCGTTAGTTCATTTTTCTCAAAAGAGCTATAGTTAAACTTGTGGTGATATATTTGTTAAAATTTTTTTTTGGTAAAAAATTTTTAAATTTGCAAAAGCTTTTTAAATAGAATTTCTTTAATTCACTTAGAAATGTAATTCAAATGCATTTTTCATATAGGATTGCCACAACTGTAAACCATCAAGTCCAATTACATTGTATAAAAGACTGTTATTAAATTCCAGAAGGAAATCAATCAGTAATCCATATACTACATTTGAATCTCATAAGTTCAAAAGGAACATAAACCATGAAGAGTAAAGAACATATTCTCTATCTGCAATCTTTAAGTTTATATTTAATTATAAATGTAATAGTTTCTGTTATAGTCTACCCTTCGAGAAGACTTGTAATCATAGTCATAAAAGATACTACTTCTCTTATAAATACCTGATATAAATTTGAATTTACATCAAGTGAAAAATAAAAGTATATCTATACTTATGCTTAAAGCTCTATTTTTGTATTTATTTATGTAATTTATTTTTAATAACTTTAATAAGATATTCACATACCATGCAATTCACCAATTTATTTATTTATTTATTAAAAAAGATTCTATTTATTTGACAGAGAAAGAGAGAGATTACAAGTAGGCAGACAGAGAGAGAGGAGGAAGCAGGCCCCGTCAAGCAGGGAGCCTGATGAGGGACTCGATCCCAGGACCCTGAGATCATGACCTGAGCTGAAGGCAGAGGCTTTAACCCACTGAGCCACCCAGGGACACTCACCAATTTATTTAAAGTGTGGAATTCAGTGGTTTTCAGTATATTGCTTAGATACATGTAACCATTACCGTGGTCAATTTTAAAGCATTTCTGTCACATCAAAAGGAAATTCAGGACCTTTTATCTATCAACTCCCTATCCTCCACCCCCTCCCCCCAGACCTAAGCAATCATCAGTTTCTCTCTCTACATAGATTTGCCTATTCTGGAGATTTCATATTAAAAAAATCATGTCTTATGTGGTATTTTTATAACTGGCTTCTTTCACTTAGCATGTTTTCGTAGTTCATCCATGTTGTATCCTGTATCCATACTTCATTCCTTCTAATGGCCAACTAATACTCCATTGTATGACTAACACATTTGGTTTAACTGTTGATCAGTTGATGAACATCTGGGTTGCTTTCAGAATCCATTGCCAAGTTTGAGGGCATGAAGATTTAGCTCTGTTTTCTTCTCAGAATTTTATAGCTTTAGTCCTTACATTTAGGTCTTTGATCCATTTTGAGTTAATATTTGCATAGTGTTTTGAGGTAAGGGTGTAACTTCATTCCTTTGAATGTGGCTGTCCTAATGGTCTTGGAACCATTTATTGAAAATATTGTTCTTTTGGGGCACCGGAGTGGCTCAGTTGGTTGACTCTTGGTTTTGGCTCAGGTTGTGATCTCAGGGTCATAAGATCCAGCCCAACATCTCATCAGGCTCCGTGCTCAATGGGAAATCTGCTTCCCCTCTCACTCTTCCTCTGCCCCTCCCCTTACTTGTTTGTGTTCTCTCTCAAAATAAATGGGTCTTTTTTTTTTTTTTTTAAGAGAAAAAGAGAGAGCACAAGCAGGAGGAGCAGCAGAGGGAGAGGGAGAATCAGGCTCTCTACTGACCACAGGGCTTGATCCCAGGACCCTGGTATTACAACCTGAACTGAAGACAGATGCTCAACCAACTGAGCCACCCAGGCGCGCCATAAATAAATCAGTCTTTAAAAAAGAAAAAAAAAAAAAAAAAAAATACTGTTCTTTCTGCATTAAATTATCTTGACACGCTTTTTGAAAACCAGTTTACCATAAGTATGTGGTTTATTTCTGGGTTTTCTATTTTATCCCATAGATCTATGTGTCTTTCCTTAGGCCAGTACCACACTTTTCTGATTACTATTGCTTTGTAGTTAAGTTTTGAAATCAGAAAGTGTGAGTCCTACTAAATTGCAGATTATTTGGCTGTTCTGATTTTCTCACAATTCCATGTGGATTTTAGAATCAGCTTGTCAGTTTCTGCAAGCAAGCCAGCTCACTGCTTGATTGTAAAATGGATTTGTTATGTTTCTTTTTTGTACCTAATTGATGTGGTTAATACGTCCAGTAGAATGTTAAATAGAAGCGGTAAGAGGGGACGTTTTTGTCTTCTTGAATTTATGGAGAAAGAATCCAGTCCTTAGGCATTAAGCATCATTAACCATAGCAGTGACCACAATAGAGAAAATCCTTGTCTTTTAGAATTTGATGTGGAAAATTGTCTGTAGTGTTTGCCATCCTTGGGACATATTCAGGGTGACATTTTCATTATTGGTTGTTGCTTTTCTGTGGCTTATTCTTTCATTCTATCTTGTGATGAAGAGTGTTATTTCTTTGGATAACTAGCTAGTAAGATGTGCTGACGGTGGGTGTGGCATGGAGAAATATGACTAGCCGTATGAGAACTTAACCCAAACTTTGTCTTCACTGTTTCAGTAAAAAAGGCCCAGCATCTGGTTTTTAGTTTCATATGGTCTGCAAATTGTTAGTGACTAGATTGCCGTATTAGATATGTGTAATTGTTAGCTCTGTTTATAACTTTCAGCCATTTCTATTTTAAATCAGTTATTTCTATCCATATAATATCTGACTGAAAATAATTACATGTTCTGATCTCCCTGGTTGATCAATTTTTATTCTAATATTTGAAGGTTCTGGTATAATAGTCATTCTTTTTTCTTATGAAGGTGAAATTTTATTTGTTAAATCATTTTATATTTTCACACATGGGGGTTCAGAAGTGATTTTAACTAAAGTATATTAAATTTAATCCACAGAACTTTAGTATAGTGAAATTCAGAAATCAGGAAAGTAGTTCGGTAAGTGTACTTACATAGCTCAGAAAAATCACTGTTTTCCTTGTTGCTGCTTTATCATTTTTTATGTGTGTGTGTGAACAGAAAAAAGTACATTTGTAAAAAATAAAAGTCAGTGGAAAAATAGTGTCTGAAATAGAATTTTGTTCTTAAGTTAATGGGCAATTGTAGTACTAAGTTGAATGCAATGAATGCAAACCAGTGGCAGATTCCATTGTAATACCACACATAAGTGTAATAAAACATAATGAAGGTATTTAGAGTCAGCTTTTCAGTATTATGTCTATGATTATTTACCATTCCTATGTTCACTAAGTTTCTTTATTTTACCATTAAACATAGAATCTTAGAGAATTTTCATTTTGTCCTTTATGCTTAAAATATTTTGATATTTGTCTTCTGTGTTTTAATAAGTGTCATGACAGCTGGTGTGATCACAGCTCTTGTGGAAAGAAATAATACTCTTATCTTTTCTCAGAGAAGTGCCTTGTAACCACCTCTGGGATGTGGAGGGCTGCCCCAGGTGCACCTAACTGACTTCATGTAGAAGCATAGTTGGGATCTACCATTAGGAAAAGGGGGTCTGGTGATAGAGTAAAAGAAGAAAAGATGTAGTTCCAGTGATCAGCAGGCGAGTTCTCACTTAAAAGATCAACCTATTAACACTTTATATACAAATTTCAAGGTCTGACCATTGATATTTATGTTTTATTGATCCTGCTTTCTGGAATACTTTTTATCCTAATGTGGGTCACTGATATGCATTGCCTTTGGGGAATGTACTCATGGACAGTAACTGAATCTTTTGAGCCTCTTCCTTAATCTCACAACTGGCTGCAGGGATCAGTCCTATTGATCAAAGTATTGTCCTCAATTCATATCACTGCTCACAGATTCCTCAGCTGAGTCAGAAAGTTGAGTCATGTGCACTTGTATTCTGGCCTCAGCCCAAGCCACCCCTGGGGTGGGCAAATGACTGAGCTGCTGAGAATGTTCACTCCTATCTCTTTCCGTTTCAGGGTATTTCTTCTTCAGTTCTTTTCTTTCCCTGACCTGTGGCAGGTTATAACCTGATTGGAACACTTAGCTTCTCCTTTTTGTATAAACTCCCCTTTAGAAATGTCATTTTTTTTAAATTTTATTTTTAGCCAACAACCTTGGTTTTTCTCAGAAAAAGAAATTTTATATTTATTGATTGAATGATTGAAGTATACCTAATGAATGATGTTACATTATTTTCAGGTGTATGACATAGTGATTGGACAAGTCTATATGTTATGCTGCATGCTTATGTTCCCCACGTGTGTGGCTACCATCTGTCACCATACAATCCTGTTACAGTATCGTTGACTTTATTCCCTATGCTGTGCCTTTTATCCCCATGACTTACTCATTCCATAACTGGAAGCCTGTGTTTCCCACCCATTTTGCCCATCCCCCCACTCCCTACCCTCTGGCAACCATCAGTTTGTTCTGAGTATTTGTGGTTCTGTTTCTAGGTTTTTTGTTTGTTTGTTTGTTCTTTTTTCTTGTTTTTTAGATTCTACATATACATGAGATCATACAATACTTGTCTTTCTCTGACTTAAGAAAGATTTTAGACTTGCAGTTAACATTGTGATTTTTGATGGAAGTTATACAGTAATATACAGATCTTTATCAGAATATTTAAGGTGTAATTGTGTGATTCAAGTAAATCTTAATATGGAGAGAAAGAACTGGAAATGCTTACTGGGAAAGTTAGGAAAGAATTTTTGTGGAGAAAAAAATTTAAAAAATAAAGAATTTCTGTGGAGAATTGATAGCTTGGATTGATTTTTCTGGGCATAGTGTATGATTTCTCACATATAAAGATGATTTCAAGGAATAACTAAAAATGATTTAATTAATACTCTATATTATATCCATATCTAAGCTGTGCTGAATTTCATTTAATCATTTGTCCCTGAAGTTTATTGTTTAATTGTAATATTTGTACCTCTTCCATTCTTCATGTTTTGTTACTTTTTGTTGTTGTTGTTGGTTTCATTGTTGTTTTTGTTTTGTTTTGTTTTGTTGCTTTTTAAAATCTATTTTTGTTGGAAACTTCATTATATTTTATTGAAGATTTAAAAGAGTTTCACTCATTCATTTGGATTCGTTTTAAGGGGATTCAAATAATGAAGAAATCATACTAAGTTCTCGTCCTCAAGAAGCTTATAGACTAATAGAAATGATAGCAGTAGGGCACATGATAACCCTGATACACAATTCAAACTGATAAGTGCTTGTCGTGTCCTTAGCTTTCTGGTCTGGTCATTGAAGTGTTTTTTCACCTGGTTACAAAATTTGTTTCAGGGCCTCAGTTGTCCACAGTTGATTCAGGGACTGTCAGACTTTAGACCTTTGCTGGAATTTTGTAAAAGGGATTTTCCCCCCAGGTCTGTTAAGCTGATAGGATGTGAGTCTGGGGTACGTGAGTAGAGTCTCCAAGAATGAGGGCAGCATAGAGACAGAAGGATGACATCTTATGATTTCAGGTTTATTTCTGGATGCTGTCATTGTAAAGGTGATCATTCCTTTTGTACATGTCAATTAGTGGGTCAACAAAGTACCTCTGTGGTTCCTGCTAGTTTTAGTTAGGTTTCCGACACAAATGGAAGAGATTTGGGAATTGCAGTATCCAAAGCCTGTGCTCTCCCCATGTTGCTGTTAGTTGCCAACCCTGGTTATACATCAGTGACACCTGGATGCCTTTTACAAAATACAGTTTCCAGGCCCAACTCTAGACTTACTGAATCACTCCCAGGTTGAAAGAGGTCTAGGAACCTATATGTTAAAAGTTTCCAGGGTGCCTGGGTGGCTCAGTTGGTTAAGTGTCTGACTCTTGATTTTAGCTCAGGTCTTGGTCTCAGGGTTGTGAATTCAAGCCTCGTTTTGGGCTCCAGGCTGGCCATGGAGCCTACTTTAAAAAAAAATATTGGAAGTGGGGCGCCTGGGTGGTGCAGTCAGTTGAGCACTGAACTCTTGGTTTCAGTTCAGGTTGTGATCCCCAGGTTGTGAGATTGAGCCCTGCTTCAGGCTCTGTGCTCAGCATGAAGTCTGCTTAAGACTCTCTCTCCCTCTGCCCCTCCCCTCCTCTCTCTAAAATAAATAAATAAATAAATAAATAAATAAATAAATAAATAAATGTATAAAGAAATTAAAAGTTTCCTTCCAAATCACTGTCATAGTTAATCTACATATTGGAGTTAGGGATCCACTGCTGTGCAGTGTCATGCTATCACATTATATCTCCATTTTACAAATGGAGAAAGGCCCAGAAAATCAAAATCCCTTTAGGAGGCCATGTAAGACATCACTTCAAGTCTCCTGAGTAAGCCCCCAAGTCTAAGTCTTTGTTGCCTTTTCTGTTATGTAATGCTGCATTAAAAAGTCACACTGGTCTTTAATCTTCGGTTAGTGATTATCTTAGTTTGAATCCCCTAGACAATGAAACCTGATGCAAGAATTAAATGCTGATGCTTTGCTTGGGAGGTGCAAACTCAGGCCAATGAGACTGATAGAAAAGAGAAACAAGAAAGGGAAGAAAGGGAAGCAAAACAGTGACTGATGCTTGAGCTGCTATCTCAATGTCCACTATTTACCTTCATGAACAGATGCAAAAAGTTGCTCAACAGTTGAAAAACTATGTGAAGGGGCACCTGGGTGGCTCAGTTGGTTGGGAGTCTGCCTTCAGCTCGGGTCATGGTCCCAGGGTCGTGGGATCGACCCCATGTTGGGTTCCCGGCTCAGTCTGCTTCTCGCTCTCCTCCCTGTTTGTGATTTCTCTCTCTCTGTCTCCTCTATTAAATAAATAAATAAATAAAATATTTTAAAAAAAAAAGGAAAGAAAGAAAAACTGCGTGAAAAGCATCTGAGCAATTACTGTGAAAGAGGAAGGAAAATAATTTTTTCTTCATGTTTACCTCCTGTCTCCTGTACCTATTGGCCAGATTTTACTCCTTGGAAGTTAACGGCCCTCGGCTTTGAGGTGGCCGTCCCTGGCCCCACAGAATGCCAGGTTCCATGCCCTACCATGGCGAGAGGAGCCAGTAACTCTGAACTTGGGACTAATCTACCTTTCCATCAAGTAGTGGCCAAGGGGGTTGGCTTCATTAGTTCTGAAGAAAGTTGCAGGTCATCCTCAGGCGGAGGAACATGGAGGCGGGACAAGTAGTGAGGTTGCTGGAGGTGGCAGAACCAAGGGACTCTCGGGAAGCAGGTGAAATGGATCCCATACAGTAATGTTGTCTTACTGTTAATATTTTAAAGAATTCTCATTATACTGTCAGCAGCTTTCATAGACAATATTCAGTTTCTTTCCCTTTCCCCTACCATTTCTGCTCACATACTTCATCCCAAGTCCTGAGACCTGGGATCTAGGCGCCCATCTGTGCTGTCCATCAGTCTCCCCTGTCATACCTGCAAGTCTCATGAATACTACTGTCATATTAATCTGGTAGCCCTGGCTCCGTCTTTCTATGCCCCCATCCTTGTGATGCATCTTCCTCTGTCCCTTGTGTTTCAGCACCCTGGCATAAGTTTCTACTCTATTTATTTCTTTTTTTTTTTTAAAGATTTTATTTATTTATTTCACAGAGGGAGAGAGATCACAAGGAGGCAGAGAGGCAGGCAGAGAGAGAGAGAGGGGGAAGCAGGCTCCCCGCTGAGCAGGGAGCCCGATGCGGGCCTCGATCCCAGGACCCTGAGATCATGACCTGAGCCGAAAGCAGAGGCTTTAACCCACTGAGCCACCCAGGCACCCCAAGTTTCTACTCTATTTCTTAAAATCCAAGCTAGTTGTTTTCAGACTCCCTCCCTAGGTACTGGTACACTCACTCTTCCTGCCATCTACTTCTGTCCTAAACAGCCCAAGTTCTCTTAAACAAGAATCTTGCCTCTGAACTCGGGATCCTGGGTCTTTCTTGACTGTAGAACAGGTCTCTGACATCACTTCTGTTTTTGAAAATCCCGGTCACAAATGTTTGACTAATCCTCCTTTCTCGTGTGACTTCCCTTCCCACATTTCCTCCCAGAGTCAGAGTTTCAAGCCTGTTCAGTTATTAATCTGTATCTCATTCTAACGTTTGGGGGTTCTGCCAGCGCCAGGATTCTTTTCTCTTCACACCATATATTAATGAAACATGATTGTGTCCTATATTATCAAAGAAAACATACTTTAAGTCCAATAATTTGCTATAACCAAGTCAACATAATTATAATATCCAAGACTGTCTATATATTATTTATCCTTACAGTTTTATTGTAAGATACTTTCAGTTATATCAATGTCTCCCAGTTTGCCTTTTATTGTTTTATATCTATGGACACAGAGCCTGCAAGCGAAAACAAATGTGAACTTTAAACAGCATCTTAGTCTTTCTATTAGATCTTCAATAATGAACATATGCTATGCAATAGTACATTTAGGAAGACATTTAATCAAAAATTGCATAAGCCTTTCTCCCACTTTAAGTTCTAGAGAATGCATTGTTTATTGGCTTGCTAACAGCTTAAACTAATTTGCACTCTTAGTAAATCAATCTATGAGAACTTAAAAATCAACTCTGTTTAAAACAGATTTTATTTTTAACACATGACAATTAGAGAAAGTTTATGGTATTCGGAATTGAAAATGCAAAAGACAGTTAATTTATCATCAATAATCCCTTGCTTCCTTCCTCATGGAGGGGTTATCTAGAAATTTTATTTCAGTTCTTTTCTTTTGGAAATTTTATCTTAAAAAATTATATAGAAAGAAAAGACTACTTTTTAGTTAAAATATTGGCGTGTTGCAACTCCATAATAAGCTCTCTTTTAATTTTCCATTAAATGATCCATGAATACATACAGAAATTCAAAAATTCAGTAGCAATGGAAAGGAATGATAACAGCCACCCATTTACATAAGTCCTATGAGAAATTCCCGGTAATTACTGAGCTGATGTGGCCTGATTGAAAAACACGTTTAATAGCCTCCACAGCTCATGCCTAATTAAAAGAAAATTTAGGTATAAAGAGGAAACAGTCTAGTCCCATAATCTCTCTTTTCCTCAGAAATTTATTATCTGCACCTACCAGAAAACTGGGAAGCTGCCTCCTCATTGCATCCCTTCTGGCACATAGTAGGTGTTTTAAAACATTTTTTCTAACAAGTAAATGAATCTATATGAAATATTTTCTAAAGTGTCCCTCTATTAAGACTTCTTTTTCTGCATTCCTCTTGAAAATCCAAACCGTCTGGAGTTAAAATGACTCTCACCTAGGGGGAAATTTGGAGGAACATCATTCTATCACTGTATAGAATCTAGCATGTAGATCTGTTGGCATGGCAGAGGTGGGAAGAGTCCAAATGATTTGTGGTTCATGTTACTGGTGACGGTAGAGTTTATCCATTAATAGGAAGATGACACAGTTTCTAAAATGTCATTTTTCCTTAGATTATTTGAAAACTGCCAATGGATGTAAGACCCTATCCTCCCTAGATCTAATAGATGGATGCTTCTTTGCTACGGGAAATTGGCCCATGGGGATGTATTGAGTTACCTTCACATGCAGATCTAAGAAATCATGGCAAAATGAAAGGAGGCTGAGACCCTGTACAAGTAACCACCTAGGAAAGATACCCCCCTCCTTTTTATAGGAGCAAGTGAGAAAAGAAAAGGCAGAAACGATTTCTTTTAATGCTAGAAGATAAGAGAGTGACACCTAAATTCACACTTAAATGGGTTATAGTGAAACCATAGAAGGGCAAAGACCAGAGAAATTCTAAAAAGCAACAAGACAAAAAGACATGATTTTCAAAGGAACAGAAATTATAGCAAAGGTAGAGTTCCCAACAATAAGAATAGAAGCCAGAAGACAGTGGAATTACAGTGCTGAAGCAAATTAACTGTCAGCCTAGAATTTTAAATCCCAGTAAACTATCACTCAAGAGTAAGGATGAAATAAAAATATTTTCTATCCAACAATGAGGTTGAGACAATTTCAAACTCACAGAAATTTGCTAAAAGAACAAATGGAGGAGCTACTTAGGAATGAAGGAAATTTAATTCAGAAAAAAGAATTAGGATCCAGTAACAGTGGTTACTGTTAAAATCATGAATAAATGTGTGTAAATCTTAATGAGGAATGACTATGGAAATAATAGTGAATAATTCAGTGTTCTAAAAGCAAAGTGAACTCAATTACTAGATAATAGCTTTATCAGGGGATGGGTATTGCCATTAGACATGTAAGGTCCTAATATTGGGGGGGAAGAGGTTTGAACTATTTTAATATTTTTCTATAGAGTCTAAATGTTGAAAACTTGGGACAACCAAAAAATATAGAGAAAGGATACATAATTTCTTTTTTTTTTAAGATTTATTTATTTATTTATTTGAGGGGGGGAGACAGGGAGCGAGAGTCATTGTTTTAAGCAGACTCGACGCTGAACACAGTCTGACCAAGGGCTCAATCCCATAACCCTAAGAGACCCTGAGATCACGACCTGACCCTCAGCTGAGTGGGACCCTGCACCACCCAGGTGCCCCATTTTTTTTTAAGTAGGCCTCATACCCAGCATGGAGCTCAACATT
This sequence comes from Ailurus styani, assembly GCA_002007465.1. Taxonomy (NCBI): domain Eukaryota; kingdom Metazoa; phylum Chordata; class Mammalia; order Carnivora; family Ailuridae; genus Ailurus; species Ailurus styani. The sequence goes on along the minus strand of LNAC01000391.1, from coordinate 522,504 downwards.
GGACTTGAACTCACATCTCTGAGGTTAAGACCTGAGGGAAAGTCAGACACTTAACCAACTGAGCCACCCAGGCACCCCAGAATATATAATTTCTGAACTAGTAGAGGCATAAAAGGAAATAAAGAAAATTTTGATGAGTCCAATAGAATGCAAAAAGAGAGAAGAATTGAAGAATGTAGAACAGAAAGGTACCATATGAGATGTTCAACACAAATATATCATTAATCATGATAAATAGAAACAGACTAAACTGTGAAAATTGATATTTTCAGAATAGAGAGTGACATGTAGCTTTATGCTGTCGACAAAATTACCTAGTAAGATACCTAGAAATGTACTTATCTAGTAATGTATATACTAATCAAAAATTAGCTGGCATAAATATATTAGAATAAGTAGACTTTAAAGCAAATAAATACATTAATTTTAAAAAATCATACAATGGAGGCACCTGGGTGGCTCAGTCCTTAAGCGTCTGGCTTTGGCTCAGGTCATGATCCCAGGGTCCTGGGATTGAGCCCTGCATTGGGCTCCCTGCATCAGGCTCCCTGCTGAGCGGCAGGCCTGCTTCTCCCTCTCCCACTCCTCCTCCCTGTGTTCCTTCTCTTGCTGTGTTTCTGTCAAATAAATAAATAAAATCTTTAAAAAAATCCAATGTAGAGAAAAATTATAAACTTATTTCCACCTAACCACATAATCTCAAAATGTGTAAAGCAAAATTTGACAAATATGGAAGGAGAAATGAACAAACCCTCAGAGTGGGAAATTTTATTATATTTCTTTCAGTAATTGAAAGATCAAGCTGACGGGACATTAGTAAAGGCCTACTAGACTTGACCAACACAATTGAGAGTAGGCTTTCCTCTGCCGATTAAGCCTGCCTTCTGCTACAAATAATTGCCAATTTTTGCCATTTAGTTATTACTACACTTTGATTGTTCTTTCGTGAATTCTTCCTCTGCTTTAGGGCACCTGTGAGGATGTGCAAGTATTGCCTTTCAGCAAAATCTGACCAGGAACTGCGTACCAGTCTTTCCTGGTTACAGATACTTTAAAAACTTCATGCGGGGAAAAAAAAAAGTCCAGTGCTTTCGGCCATTTAGAACTGGTTTCGATCATATGCCATTGTCTTAGCATCCCCCCAAACTTTATTTTTCCTTCTTTGGTTCCTACTTTCCCCTCTTCTTTATTTTTATCCTCCTTCCTTTCTACCCTTTTTCCTTTTTTGATCTCTTTTTTATTCCTGTTTTCACTCTTAAATGTTATATTATTTAAGATCTTCCTGGTGATAGAAAAGCAAAAGTAGTTAAGTCTCTTTTGAAGTGATAAAATCCATTTTAAGCAATATTTCAAAAAGTGAATTTGTGGATAAATAATATGGGTCTCTTTTTTTAAAGATATTATTTATTTATTTGACACAGAGAGAGAGATCACAAGTAGGCAGAGAGGCAGGCAGAGAGAGAGGGGGAAGCAGGCTCCCAGCTGAGCAGGGAGCCCGATGAGGGACTCGATCCCAGGACCCTGAGATCATGACCTGAGCCGAAGGCAGAAGCTTTAACCCACTGAGCCACCCAGGCCCCCAATAATATGGGTCTTTATCCTTTTAAATTGCTGTTACTTTATTGAATAATATAATAAATTTAACAATTTAAGCAGCAAGTCATTTCAGAAAACAGTTTTTCCTGAATGGATGATACTAAACTATACTTATACTAAAGCAAACATTTAGGGAGCCTAAGCGGCTCAGTCACTTACAAGTGTCTGCCTTCAGCTCAGGTCATGATCTCAGGGTCCTGGGCTCCCTACTCATCAGGGAGTCTACTTCTCCCTCTCCCTCTGCCTCCTTCCCACCCCCGCCCCTCTCATGCTCTCTTTCTCTCAAAGAAATAAAACCTTAAAAAAAAAAAAAAGAAAACATTTTACAAAATAAACACACTCTAAAATTTATAATTGCTGAATCCTTTTCTTGTTTATATGAAGTCTATGGCATACTTCGTGTTTTTGGTATTAAATGGGGAAGCTCAGTAATGAGCAATCATTAGCGCACAATGAATCTGTCACTAACTTTACGTGAATATTTGTGAGGCAGATGCTCACGTGCCAATAAGAGCACAATAAAGTAACTAATGGGTAAAATTCCAACTAGCGCATGGGTTGGTCTTTTTATTTGTAGAATAGGAAAAAAAAACCTACACTGAAACTGTCCAGTAGTAGATGGAATTAGGATTAGCAAATGGATAAAAAAATTCTCTGAAAATATAATTACTCATGCATTAATTTACAACAAATAAATATTTATTATAAATTCATTTATATAAATTAATTTGTATCATAAATATAGTAATTTTCTTGGTACTTCATTTTCTGAATTAAGTATGCTTGCTAATAATACACATAAATAATTAGCTATAGAAGAAAATAACCATTTTACTGTATTACTCAGTCTCTTCCAAATTTCTGATGTACTTTCATCTAATCATGAAATATTAAGACAGAAAGAAACCTAGTAGAGGTGAGTTAATCAAATTATATTCTTTAGAACCCTGACATTCTTTTAAAGTGTTTTTGTTTGTCCATAGAGGGTGGTGCCTGTTGAAATTAATGGAGCCTTCTAGCTTCTCATCTTACTTCAACCAGATCAATTCTAGGTTACTTTGCTTTATATTTGTATATTGAGATTCTGTCTTAGGTATTTTTCAGACACAGTAACCCCACCCCCCAAGCCAAAAAAATAAGATGTTTAAAAGCCACTGACTAAATCTTACTCCTTAATTTAACCAGATTAAGAACTTATGTGCTAAAAAGACTCTTTAAATTGTTTGCCCGGGGCAACAATTTTCTTTGCAGTTAAGACAGTAGATTGTGTCAGTAAAGCTCAAGTGGATCACGTCTGCCTGTCCACATGTTTTATGTAGTCTCCCCTTCCTTGTTGACCCTGGTCTTGGCCATGTGACTTGCTTTGGCCAGTGGTTTACTAAGGAATGTGAAAATAGCAGATATATGATAACCATTTATACATTAGGGCTTTCTTTTGCAGCCAGTAATTTTCATGTACTATATGAAGCATGTTTGGCTCATCTCATAGATTAGAGAGCTCTTGGCCAGAATTCCTAGTTGAGGTCCCAAGTCATGAGTGAGCCCAGCTAATACCACATTAAGTAGATAAGCTTTCCCAAATGAGGTCAGACCACAGAACCATGAGCAAATAGATGGTTGTTTCTTTAAATCACTAAGTTTTTAGGTAGTTTGTTTTTGCAGGGATAGCTGATTAAAAGAGCAGTATTGACTTATTCTGCCAACCATGACCTTTCTAGGATCTGAGCACAGCATATTTTTATGGGTTATTTCAAAAACTATGGATCACACTGACTTCTAATAGCTAATGTTATATAAAATTATGTATTCTTTGACTAGAGAGAGTCTGTCTTTATTTCCTTTATTTCCTTTAGTAACTGTAACCTGGTAAATTTAGATATGTTTGGTCATCTTTAATCATAGAACTCTGGGAACTGCCACAGTTACCAGGATCATCTGTGATGGAAAGGCACCAGGTGAGCTACACCTGAGCAGAGTAGGGATTAACGGACAGGTCCGGATGGTTCAGAACATACGTGATATCAGGTCAAAAGTCCAAATGCAAGGCCATATACCGTATGTCGAAACTTTTTAAGTGGTAAATCAAACTAACAAAATTTTAAATAGACTATATTCTATTATTCCACCTTGACAAATATGAAACAACCTGTAAGACCACGTTTGAATTTAGAATTTTTGGCCGCCTCAGAGTTTTGCACTAGAATGTGATAGCACAGAATAGCTGGGCCCTGGCCAGGTGCCCACTCCATTCTCTCCCTCCCTTCACCTTTAACAGCATGTACCATTAGGGGTCTCGTGTACAAATTTGGGGATGCCTTAGCCCACATGATGAATTTTGGTCTACATCTTCCCCTTAATAGCCACGTCTTAGGCATCAATTCTTGGACTGTTCTGATGAGAGGACAGGATCTTCAAAGAGAAGATCCTGTGCAAGCCCCGAAGATGGGATCCAACAGTTTGGATTGTGAATTATGGCATCACATGAACTGAGAACTTGGATGGGGCTGGGTTCCATATAGGCCTGTCCCAGTGAGCCGATGTACTCCTTGCATGGGCAGAATGACAATGACAGAGGAGACTCAGAGGCCCTAGAGAGCATGCGGCCCTGGATAGGAAGCTCTCTTTCCTGGGCCTAAGGGTGTATATTTGGTTGGGGGATCCCCAGCAGCAGACCCTGAAACTAGGTCTCGAGAGCAAATAGCTTGAGAGGTGATCTCAGTAACCATAGGTAGGAGCGTGAGAGTGAGAGACAGCAAGGAGAAGCCAATTCAGGTAGTGTTAATAAGCAGTGGCCATTGTTAAACATTTGGGCTCAGTTGCACTGGGGATCTCGAGGAGTTCATGTAGAATTCACCTCAGAGTTATTCCGACCAATGGTCAAAGACCCTGGGTCATTTTTTACCAATTTGATACATTATTTTTTGAGGACTATAAATGTAGGCATGAACTATCACTTCTGGCCTGATCCATATGAGGGCTGAGTATCTTCCTATGCTCAGAGAAAGCCCTCAGAGAGAAAGTCAGTTTTCCATAAAGCTATTGACCTACAGGGAGGATTTAAATGCCCAGGGGACCTAGCAGGGCATGGCTGGCATCTGCTCCTGTGCAGAATTGGAAAGGACTTTGAGAAAACATGTCCCTAAAAGACAATGATAGTTTGATGGCATAATGTGGCCAGTAAAATTTCCAAATTTTTAACAATCAAAATTGTTTCTACTTCTGCTATTTTACATCTAAGGGAATGTGGATACTGGCTGATGAGTGCCTTAATCCAGAAGCGTGGATTATCCTACTTATGTTTCTGGCATGAATCAATTAAATTACTTCAGATGTTTAAGAAAAGAAACAAATACTGTTTTATCAATATACCTTCAGAAATAAAGCCATCATTTCTGTGAATTCCACTCTTATGATGGATTCCTTTTTGGACTGGTAAAGTGGAGAGGCTGGCACCATGCATTCCTTAGGGTCTTTACTCATGAACATTTCATGAGTTGGAAAATGTACACTTAAGAATGTCCTTGGCTTTCACTTTCAGACTCAGTTTCATTAGGAAGTGAATATTTTTAGGGAAAGGAAAATAGTGTAAATAGTGTATAACGTGAAGCTTCTGGTAGAAGCTTTATACTGGGACTTGTGCATTTCAATTATTGTTTGCTTTTAAATAGCTAGTTATTCTTTATCTTTGATGGCAGTAGTAATTACTGTTGAGTTGCTTAAATTTCCTATACTAAGCACTTTAATTTTATTTAAATTACTTAATCTAAATATTTTCATTTCAGTCTGTTTGTGAAAGACAACAATGAGGCTTCTTTATTTCTGTTAATAAAGCAACAAATTTTGATCGAATTTATCTCATCTGGTTTGTTCTAATGATGTTGCCACAACTCAAATAATTCTCTCAGAATGAAAACAGTCAATGAATAACAGATGGTAAAGTGTACCTGGAGTCCTTTTCAATGAGAAAAAATTTTATTCTAAAATTAAATCTGTACTTGAATAAGCTAGAATAAAAATAACAACATTCTGACAGCTTTTGTTTTCTCTTTAGACCAGCTGATAATCTTGAACTTCGGTTAGATGTAATACAGATTTCAAATGTGATCCACTGTCAGTGTTTTTTAATATACGATGTATAATTCTAACATTATAGATTGTATATAATATATGACATTTAACAATATACAATATGCAACATCCCATATAATATGTAATTAATGTTTTTATAATATATAATACCTAATAGGTAACACATATATATAAATCCTCAGTTTGATTTTAAAATGATTTAAGGCAATTACTATTATTGCAGATGTGACTGGTTTTCTTGGCATAAACTTCAGTGTATTTGAAAAGAGATTTGCCATTTTTAACATTTGAGGTGCTAAATATGAGTGAATTAAAATTATAGCTAATTAACGTGATATTACTCGTCTGATCCATTGGTTGATAGGCTTGATTTGTTTTCTTGGTTTCAGAGAACTTCCTCATATAAAATTAGGCTTTAGACATTTTCTTATCATTTTTTTATCTATTAAATACTTTGCCATTATCAATGAGATTTGCATTAGACTCATACTACATCCTATTTTAGCGTTGAGAGATTTTTATAACTGTTTTCTCGTTTCATGGACAATAAGAAAATGGTGACCTTCAGAGAAAAAAATTAGTGTTGCTTGGAAGGAAAAGCCCAACATAGATAGTCTGCCTACAGTAAGAATTGATATTAGCTGTTGACTTACAAAATGAGAAAGGCTAACTTAAGGTTAACGGTATAACAAGCCGATATGAGAAGTATTAATTGGACAAACCTCTTACTGCTTCCCTTGGTTATTAACTATGGAAAAATTATTTCCATCTGCTGGTCAAGCTGCAAATTATTTTGATTACTAGGGGACAGAGTACCCCTAAGTCATAGAAATGTAGCAAACAATAATGTTTACCAAATATTCCATGTATCTGTCTCATTTTCAGCCCCCATTCAGTTAGATAGAGCCATGTGGTTGGTTCAGGCCAATGAAATGTACAGTTGGCACTTGGACATTATAGGTGTTAGGAGCACCTACAAAATCCCTATGTAACTTTTGACTCCCCCAAAACTTAACTCCTAATAGCCTACTGTTGACCAGAAGCCTTATCAATAGCATTAGCAATTGACTAACACACAGCTTATATGCTATATGTATTGTATACTGTATTAGAATAAAGTAAGCTAGAGGAAAGAAAATATTAAGAAAATCCTAAGGATGAGGAAATGCATTTCTAGTACCATACTGTGTTTATTGGGAAAAAGTCCACATATAAGTGGACCTGTGTTGTCCAAACCTGTGTTGTTCAAGGGTCATCTGTAGTGTGTATTACTTTTGTGTTGAGCAGTGAAAAGCCCTTGAACAAGCTTCTAGCCACTTTTCTTCCCCTGACCTGTCAACAAAGGAAGAGAGGTCTCCCTAATGGCACACCTGCAAGATAGTGGTATCATTCACAACATGGATCCCTGAGTGACTTTATGGAGTAAACCTTCCTACGACCTATGCACAAGATATATTCTGTCATTGATAAATAAACTTGCTGGTTATGCCCTGGCAATTTAGGGGGAATGTGTTACTTCAGGATAAGCTAGTCTCTTCTATAGTATTAAGTACTGCTTTACTCCAAAATGAATTTTAGGATTTATGCCACCGAAAATGACTAAGCTATTTAAATTTTTTTTTTAATAGTTGCAGATGGATCTGTTCAAGTTCCTTTACGATTTGTTCCTCTCAGTACTGGACGCTACCCTTGTAAAATTTTGCTGATATCACGGTATGATGTGCGTGTCTATTGCATTGAAGGTGTGGTAAATGAAGAACGTCCAGAGGCCAGGTTTGAATTTGAAACACCTGCGTTTGAAGCCCTTACCCAGCATATTCCAGTAGTAAGTGGTACTTACTTATACTTACTTAGTTTTTTGATAATCTTTTTTTTTTAAGATTTTATTTATTTATTTGACATAGAGAGAGAGAGATTACAAGTAGGCAGAGAGGCAGGCAGAGAGGGAGAGGAGGAAGCAGGCTCCCCGCTGAGCAGAGAGCCCGATGCGGGCCTCAATCCCAGGACCCTGAGATCATGACCTGAGCCGAAGGCAGAGGCTTTAACCCACTGAGCCACCCAGGCGCCCAGTTTTTTGATACTCTTCTCCATTCCCACTGCCACTGTCTCAATTAAAGTCCTCCAAACCTCTCATCTTGAACTATTACAACTTCTAATTGCGTTACCTGCTGCCATTTGTTTCTCCACATTGAGGACAAAGCTAATTTTTCAATATAAATGTTACCATGTTACATACCTCACTAATCACTTCTCTTGTATCTCTTTCCTTCAAAAAATAACTCCAACTTCTTTAACTTATCATCACATTCCCACTCAAAAGGGAATTCCTGGCTCCACCAGGCTGAGTTATGATCTCTCTAATCTCTACTTCAAATTCAGTTGTGTTCTTCACAATTAAGATGGGTTCATGGGTCCTAAGAACAATGGTTGGCTGTAGCTTGGCTTTCAAAGTGACACTATAATATAGAAAAAGGTAATATATTTGTAACGAATGTTGAATTTTCTAGACTAGAAGTTGGTTTTGTTTGTTTAATTATTAAAGATAAAAGTCTGCTCAAAGCACAAAAGTTTGTTCTGATGAGATGTGTAAGCTTTGCTATCTGAGCAATCTACCAGGTAGATTCCCAATAATTAGTAGAATGTATAATTTTAAGACCATTTTATAATTTTCATAGTAATTAATAAGTCAAACAAATGTTTCTTTAAATATTAAGTAACCCATGGGTCAACCTATTAGACAGTTTTCCTGTATGACAATGAAAGCATACATAGTCATCCTTATGCTGTATATTCACATTGTTGATAGTTGTTCTTAAAAACTATGACTTTCAAATGGTGATTCTCATGAAATATAACTTTAAATACAATATATAATTTTATTAAAAGTACCAAGAATTAATATGTAATTCAGCTTCATCAACATCACCCTTCTGATATTTTTCTACCTTTTTTTTCATGCTTTAGAGTAACAAGACAAAGAATGAATGGAAATGTCAAGTTACTATAAAAGGAGAATGGTTTCATGGACCGTCGGTTTTATATGTTGGACCAGGTGAAACTGTGCACTATCCCCTTACATTCAAACCTATTTTGGAATGTGAGATTATGGTATGAATTCATTGATTTTTTTTCCTAGTATTAATTTGTCAATAAACTGATGCATAATATTAACCTTTATAATTTATGATAAACCTTTTCTCAACGAAGTTATATACTTGATGCTTTTGATTATTAGTATTCACTCTGCTGGAAACTTTAATAAATCTTTTAACTCGAGGGATAAAATTTCTGAAATTCACGATGTCATTGGGTGCCAGTACTTATATCTAGATTATTTTTACATAACATGTTTAACAAAGTAAAATCATTGTTCTTTTATTTTTTTATTATTATTATTTTTTAAAGATTTTATTTATTTATTTCACAGAGGGAGAGAGATCACAAGGAGGCAGAGAGACAGGCAGAGAGAGAGGGGGAAGCAGGCTCCCTGCCGAGCAGGGAGCCCGATGCGGGCCCCGATCCCAGGACCCTGAGATCATGACCCGAGCCGAAAGCAGAGGCTTTAACCCACTGAGCCACCCAGGCGCCCTGTTCTTTTATTTTTATTAATTAAAGTAGTTGGTACTTCTTAAGACATAATTCTTTGACAAGGACATAAAAATGCATATAATTGCTATGTATGAGAATGCCTATATAAACTGTCACTTAGAGAAAGTAAAGAGAAATACAGAGCTTTTCACAGGAAATTCATTTTTATTCATTCAGTAGAAGTATTTATACTTAAACCAGAGAAATCAGTGACTGACACCTCCTTGAAAGCTCATTTCATTAATCAGATTCAAAGTTAATAGGATAGCAGAGATTGTTTGAGATCCAACTGTGACTCATATAGAGCTGAAATTTGTCTGATTTGTCACAGGGCAGACTTACTCTACAAAATGAAGTAGATGGTATGGAGTGTGTCTTTGACATAAAAGGGATTGGAAAAAAACCCCTGGCCTTGGAACATATCACTATAGACTGTGAAGTAGGGAAGATGACAAATAAACCCATAATGGTGCCGAATTATACAAAGACCATCCAAACATTTAAGGTAAGATTTTTTTCTTTTAAGGATGAAAGTGTTTTAAGAAGGACTATATTGAATTATATGAAATTTTAAACACTTTTAGTTTTACTTAACTAGGTGAAGTGTCACATAAGGAGATGTTTAGAATTCTTGTTTTTGTTAGGCCAACAGCTATTAAATTTCATTTCAATTCTAAAGTTGAAATAGCACCGAACAAGTTTTATATCTAAGTATTAGTATATACTCATAAAGCACATTAAAAGGTACTTATTTAAATCATGTATTTTCACCTGAATAAATTATATATGATAATAAAAGGTATTTTCAAAAGTATTTTCGACAGCTCTTAAAATTTTTTTATTTATTTATTTTTTTAAAGATTTTATTTATTTATTTGACGGAGAGAGAGAGAGAGAGGTCACAAGTAGGCTGAGAGGCAGGCAGAGAGAGAGGAGGAAGCAGGCTCCCTACTGAGTAGGGAGCCTGATGCGGGCCTCCATCCCAGGACCCTGAGATCATGACCTGAGCTAAAGGCAGAGGCTTTAACCCACTGAGCCACCCAGGCACCCAACAGCTTTTAAAATTTTAATGTGAAATATGTTGACATTAAATTTCAAAAGTATATCCTATCATTTATCAGTGTAAATAATAGTGGGAATGTGAAGAGGTGTATAATTATTTACATCCTTATTTTTTATGAAGTTTTATACTTGGCTTTCCTCACTTGATTTAAGCCAATCCTAAGATACATTTTTCCACATCCCGCTCCCACATTCATCTACAAATTGTTGTGTACCTAATAGAATCCTTGAAAGAAGCTTCACATATCTACTCATCATAGGTGCCTGAGTTTCAGAGGGTACTGCAGAAGTTTGGAAATTCTCTAGGTTTACCCTCTGGGTTTTGTTTTTTTTTTTTGTTTGTTTGTTTGTTTGCTCTTGTTTTTGGGTTTTTGTTTGTTTGTTTGTTTGTAATCCTGAAAAAAAATATTTGCTTTGGTTTTCTTCTCTCCTTACTGGATAGCAAATGGAGTGAATATTAAGAACGAAAATCTCATTTTTTCATTCCCCTGTCGAAACTTGTCAGTTTCATGTCTTACCTTCAGGATCAAATTCATACTCTCTGAATTGACTTTTGGTGTCATTTAAAAGCTCATCTGCTCAGTTTAATCTGTTGCCACTCTTGGCTCCAGCAGCACTCAGCCCTTTTAAACAGTATTTCCTTTTGCTCCTATCTGGAAATCTCTACCCATCTCCCTATCTTCCATTTCTCTGTGTTTGTCTTACTCCTTTTAATTCTTTAAGGCAAGTCTTAGGCGCCACTTTTCCCAGAATGATAATAAAATCTATTTTCAAAAAAATTTTTGAACAGCTCTTAAAATTCACACATTATAAAATTAGGGATTAGATATCTTTCATGTGCTTCCACAATATTTTTTTACCTTTTCCACCATCAAACATACTATGTCATATTGCTATTACCTTTTTATTGTTTTCTACCAGATTATAGTCTGAGAGAAGTGTCAAGCACATAATAGTTTTTCAAGGGAGATTGTCCATATTTTTATATTTAAAGAGCTTCAACAATTATAAAAGAACAGAAATGTATTTAAGATTTAAGAAACATTTGTTCCTAGAGATATTATCAATAGTATCTCCTTTCTTAATTTGAAATTTACCATTGTTTTTAATCAACACAGAATGAGCATTACAAATTTGCCATTTCATTTCATTTAATTTAATACAAAATTTAATACATAATACAAGATTATTGTTTGTATTTCAGTAGAAATTCTATTGAGGAACAACTGAGGTAGCACTGAGGAGAAAGTCTGGGCTGAGAATCTTTGCTTTATACTTTCAGCTTTCATCATACTCTTGCTTTAGTACCACTGAAACGCTTCTAGTTCTCCATCTTCATTCTTCCATCTGTGAAATGAAGTTTGCCTCTGTGCACTCAAGACTGATTCACATCCTTTTCCCCTGCTCTTTCTCTCTTTCAGTATCTTCATCTTTGTGGGATTATTTCCCTTAATGTATATTCCTAAATTTTTCCATTATCAGAGAAAACTTGTCTGTGTACTACTCCTTCTTCTACTATTATCATCTTTATTGTCCACAATTGCTAAACTTTTTGAAAAAGCGATGATTAGATGACCACTTCTTAATTTATGGTGGGCAATTTAAAGCTCTTCTACTGTGCTGTGAAACTGCTGCCAGAGCAATTACCCTTGACTTTGGGTCAAGAAAAATCACTTACTTTGCCAACATATCTGCCTCAGAACTCCTGTAGTGTTTGACAATGTCAATCTGCCTTCTTAACACTCTTCGCCATTTATTTTCTATCATTGTGTATTCCTCATTTCCCTGCCATTGCTTGATTATTACTTATCTGGTTCTTTTATCCCTCTAACCTTCTTATGTCTTTTCAAGTTTCCATTTACCAAAGTATTCCTATGTCTTTACAACATCTCACCTGGAAGTTTCTTCACTTCAAACTGTCATCAAGGTACAAGTGCCACATCTTCACTTTTACTGGAGAGGTATGTGTTACGTCAGTCCCTCATTCTCAACTGCTTGCTGTACACCTGCATTTTGACAATCTGCTAACAGCTCAAACTCAGTATGTTCTTTTCACATCTTTTCTTTGTTCTATTTTTCATTGCTATACTAGTTCTTTTTTTTAGAGAAAGAGAGAGAGGGTATGAGCGGGGTGAGGGGAAGAGGGAGAGAGAGAATCTTAAGTAGGCACCATGCCCCGTGTGGAGCACCAGGGGGCTCCATCTCATGACCCCAAGATTGTGACCTGAGCCAAGAGCAAGAATCCAATGCTCACACTGAGCCACCCAGCCACTACAGCTAGCAGACATTTTTATACCTTTTTAAAAAGGCTTTTAAGTTATAGTTCATCTTACTGCTACAAGAATAGTTTTCAGTAGAAGGTTGGGACTTCCATCTGTTCCTCCTCAAAAGCAATAAAACACTGGCAAAAATTTTTGTCAAAATGAAAAATTTCAGACCTTGAAATTAAAAACTTAAAACAGTCTGAAGGGTATATACATTAAGAAAAACTCAGGGAGCCGACATAAAGAACCAGATGCTAACCAACAGAGCCATCAGGCACCCCGAAACATACAGAGTTTAAATAGACAGTTCCTGGGTGCCCAGGTGGCTCAGTCAGTTAAGCGTCTGCCTTAGGCTCAGGTCATGATCCCAGGATCCTGGGATCAAGTCCAGCATTGGGCCCCCTACTCCCTAGGGAGTCTGCTTCTTCCTCTGTCCCTCCTCCCACTCGTGTTTTCTCTCTCTCTCTCTCTCTCAAATAAAATCTTTAAAAATAAATAAATAAATAGGTAGATAGATAAATAAATAAATAGATAGATAGATAGATAAATAAGTAGTTCCCCAGGGACGGTATGCACATGACCAATAAGCACATGAAAAGGTACTCAACATATTAGCCATTAGAGAAATGCAAATCAAAGCCACAATGAGATACCACTTCAAACTTACTAGGATGGCTACAATCAAAATGACAGTAAAAGCTTTGAGAGAAGATATAGAGAAATAGGAGCCATTATGCCTTGTTGGTAGAAAAGAAAATGGTGCAGTCACTTTGAAAAACCGTTTTGGAAAGCATTAACTCTAAAGGTTAAATATTGAGTTATCATTTGCTTCAGCAATCCCACTCCTAAATACATCTATGTCTGTGAGAAACGAACATCTATGTCCACTTCAAAGCTCATAAATATTTTCATAACAGCATTGGTCATAATAGACAAAAGTGGAAACAGCCTGAATATCCACATTTGTGGATACACAAAATAGGGCATATCATACAATTTAGTATCATTGGTCAATGAAAGGAAATGATATAGTGATACCACAGTACAGATGAACCTTGAAAACATTATGCTATGTGAAAAACGGTAGTCACAAACGACCAAATATTATATGATTTCTATGAATTGTTCAGAAGAGGCAAATCTGTAGACACAAAGTAGATTAGTGTTTGCCTAGGCAGTGGGGGGTAGTGAGATGTAGCATTCAGTGATCTGAAAGTTGAATTTAACCAGAGTTATAGTCAAATGCTGCTTAAATATTATTTTCTGTATTAATATTGATGTAGGATTCATTGAAATGGTTCATCTTTTGCACATCAAGTTGCATAAAGAAAATTATGCATGGCCTATAAAAGATATTCAGGTTGTCTAAGCATCAGTAATTTTGCTACAAGTAGCAACAGAAAATAAGCATTGTTCTTTTTGTAAGAGTCATTTTCTTTGCTCTATTTTTCAGAGGTCTCTTCTCAGATTTTTCTTTTACTGTAGTGTTTTATGGTTTGCTTTTCCTTTACAGGTGAACAGTTTTAATGAAAGTATTCAACTTTTCAGATTTTTTCTATGCTTTAGCTTGTTACACGAATTTCATATAAATATTGACATTATGTAATTCTCTGAAATCTCTTTTTTAGGTAACTTCAGATCTTCCAATAGTGTGGGGAAATCCAAAAGTCACCATAGACCCTGATAATGCAGTTCCATATATTCTACATGTGTCCCCTTGGAAACGTGGCGTATTCAAAGGTAACAAAACCATTACTAAAATATTATTAACCACCACACTAGGACAGGTACATAATGAGAAGAAATAAAAAAATATAGTTTACATTTTCCCTTTCTAATAAATGACCCAGAGGCAAATTTGGTTTTCCAGTTCAGTCATTAGCTTTCTGAATAATCAGACCTTTGGGACATACCTTTTATGTCTTGTGCTACACTCTCTTGGCCATTTATTTGAATGTATGTGTTGGACAAATTTCTAGAAATGGAAATATTTAGTTAAGGGTATTTATATTTAAAATTGTGATAAATACTTTCAAATACTTATAACCAGTTTGTGAGCCAGGCAGCATTGTAAGAGAATGTTTGTTTATGGAATAGGTATTATAAAAACAAGCATATGCACTGAATTAATACATTAAAAAAATAGGTTAAAGTCTTTGGTGTGTGAAGTTTCCTTCCTTTGTCTCTAATGAAGCATTCATTTATACAAATTGCCCTCATGGTTCCTAAACAGAATTGCTTGCCTGGAACAGTGCCGAGGGCTATTCCTATAAACTTTTGAAGGGAGGGTGCTTGAGAACATAGAAGAGTCATAGGGAAGAACTGAGGAACTGTGATTCATCAAAGAAATAAGTTGTCCTCTTTGAGAGAGAATTAAATGCCCGACGATGGTTGGATCCTGCTGAGAAAATCATCATAATGTAGGTAAATTGGATGTAATTTATAAGTGTTGTAAGTAACACACATAGTAGCAATCTTGTGCTCCCTGGAAGAATTAGTGTCTCAACTCTGTTTGCCTCAACAAAAAATGTTTTGGGAAAGGGTCTCTACTCAGCATAGAAGGGTCTATACCTAGCATGCCAGTGCTGTTAATAAGAGAAGGGAAACTTCAGAATGGCAGAGTGATCCATTCAATACCACTGGAACAGAATGTGCTGTAAAGCAAGAGCCAGCCAACTTGCCCACCCCCATTGTCTGCTTCTAGTGTACTTGTCCTAACATATCACCAGAGTCGTAGTTATTAGCATCTTCGAAAATCCTCCCACCACTTTTCAGACATTTGGCTTTGCAAAGCCAATTAATAATTCTCCATGTGATGGGTAGATTTTAAGCTATAGTGAACCTATTCCTAGCATTTCAATAAAGTAGCATATTTTGTTGTTTTATGTAATTCAGAAGACTTGAATTGATTTTCAGAAATCTAAAGTTTGGGGCGCCTGGGTGACTCAGTGGGTTAAAGCCTCTGCCTTTGGCTCAGGTCATGATCTCTGGGTCCTGGGATTGAGCCCCGCATTGGGCTCCCTGCTTGGCAGGGAGCCTGCTTCCTCCTCTCTCTCTCTCTGCCTGCCTCTCTGCCTATTTGTAATCTCTCTCTGTCAAATAAATAAATAAAATCTTAAAAAAAAAAAGAAATCTAAAGTTCGCTTCTCATTTTAATAATCAAATGACACCCCTACTGGTGGATTTCCCTTAGTTTTAGAATGTTAACTAATCTTTTGTGAAGGGCAGTGAATCGTTCAGATTTGCCATTATTTTTGATAAACATATTAAATCTTGGTTTCCTGTTCTACGAAAGGGAGAGAGTTCTGCTATGTATGAGAAAGAATATGTGAGGAACCTCAAACTGCATAACCCTGTTGTATCAGAAATGTGTATGACTCCCTTAAACAAAACCCTTTGTCTATGAATCAGACTCTTAAAGTTAGGGAAATGGAGCTAAGAATAATTAAGTAATCGTATTTAATATGTCGTTCCTTTCTATAGTTGTTTTTTTGTTAGTTTTGACAGCCTTTCGGAGACCATAACATTTCAATACATACTTTCACTGAACAGATATGAACTCATTTAACATGCTGATCTGAAGGACTTTAGAAGGAATTTTGGGACGTTAAAGGCAACTCCGGGTACATCATTAAGTGGAGATGTATTAGTAAATGTTGCTGGCTACACAAGAGGTTTTGCAAGCTTCGTAGAAAAATATTTGCAAGACGTTATCATGATTGCTCTTTCCAGGGCAGTCCCTTAGAGGTGAATGAATGTTGATATGATTTGGAGAAGGTGAGCCTGTAAAGAAGGCAAAGTCCATTTTTATTAATATTATTGTTAGAAAACTTCTACAGTACTTGAAGCAGTGTAAATGTAATTGCTTCTGAACAGCTGCTAGTCTAGTGTGATTAAAAAAGGACCAGACTAGAACATTTTCATATGTATATGAGAATATTCCTAGTTGTGCTGGTTAAATAAGTGTATCCATGTGCATGTGTATATCAGTGGTCTTTTTATAAAACTTTGTGCTTCTTTTCAGTTCTGTTCTTAATTATATAACAATTATTTACAAAAGGCCTATAACATCCAACTAATTATGCCCTATTTGTTAAAATATTGTAACAGAAGCTTTTCCTTATATGTTGGCAAATATTCAGCTGTTCGAGTGCAACTGTAGTAAAACCTTGGCACTATGGCACCATAGCCCCTCCCTCAGGCCCCCCAGGACTTCCCAACAAGTCAGCAGCAGCTAAAGGGTTAAAATATGACTCATCAGGGTACCCTGGGACTTTGATCCCGTGTCCTCTCTCATTGGTCAGATTAGAATATAGGTTTGCTAATTATTTCAAATATTAGCCATGAATACAAAGTTGGGTATCATGGCTCCTGATACTAGGAATTCATATCTGGTGGTAGAAATACATATCCATAAGTCATCTCAGTAAAAGGTACACTCTGATATACCAAAAGTTTAAACATGGTACTGGGGAGCATGGTAGCAGGAAATAGTAACCCTAACACTGGGGGTATGAGAGGATAATCAGTTGGACTTGGACCTCAAAGGATAAACTGGAATTTATTAGCCAATATGGCAGAGAGGACATTACAGCAGAGGAAGCCACCTTAATGAAAACACAAACAAGATACTTCATGTCAGTAATGAGTAGAAGAGTATGTCTGCAGTGTGTTTGTGGTAGGAAATGCAGGCTGACATGCAGTTAGAAATACAGGCAGACTTTGATGGGCAGAGTTTTGTTTTACTTCTTATTGCAGTGGGAGCCACTGAGGATTTCTAAGGAGCCTGAATCAACAGAGTTTTAGAAAGAAAAATCTAGAGGTAAAATATAAAACAGATAGGAAGGGCAAGAGAGAGCAGTTAAATCTGAAAGATCCTTTAGGAGCCTTTAGTAATATTCTAGTTGATCAGTTCTCAATATTTGTGCTTCTTCTCTTAAAAGAAGACCCTGAGAAAAGAGTTTAATTGCAAGTGGTTTAGAAGAGAGTTAATCACAGTAAGTACTCTGAGAGAATGAGAAGGTAAGAAGCTAAAGGGAGAAAGTCAATAAAAAGTAAGCTAGATATCAGACTACTGCTGAGACCTGGGGAAGTTCACCGGGAACCTTCAGAGAGAATTGTCATGCCAAAGGGCAAGCAAATTGTGGTTATCATCCACTAACTCCAATCCATCATTGGCTAAAGTTTGCTCTTAGGGTGGATTCCCATGGCAATGAATCATTTCCCATTGGAAAAGTTATAGGAAACCAGTGCTGTATATGGAAACTACAGAGGTGATTTTTGTGGGACACCGAGAGCATATACCACAATGGGTATAACATCATACTGTTTGGTAGGTAGAAATTTTGAAAAATGGACAGATTTGGAATTTTTGCAGCAGCCTGCAGTGAGCTATAGTCATGTTTCAAGTATGTGGTATGGAGATTTGAATTTGAATGCCTCTCTGGTAATGGAGCAAATAGTGAAGATTGACCACTTTAAATGAAAGTTAAGGATAGGGGCACCTGGGTGGCTCAGGCAGTTGAGCGTCCAACTCTTTATTTCAGCTCAGGTCATGATCTTAGGGTCATGAGATTGAGCCCCGTGTCAAGCTCTGTGCTGAGTGAGGATTCTGCTTGAGATTCTCTTTCTCCTCTTCCTCTGCTCTTCACCTACCTCCCTGCCACCACCACTTTCTCTCTAATAAATCTTAAAGAAAGAAAGAAAGAAAGAAAGAAAGAAAGAAAGAAAGAAAGAAAGAAAGAAAGAAAGAAAGAAAACAAAGTTAAGGGCAGACTGAACTAGACCAGTGATAGTGAATTAAAGAACAGAGGAACAGTTTTAAAATAAAAATGGGAAATGATGCTCTAACAGCTTGGGTTTTCAGGGATTCAAATTCTGAGATGGGGGATTGGCAGGACATTTATTAGGAAATGTATTATGATCAACATTTGTGAAAGGAAAGCTAAGAAGGTATATTGACCAGGAGGAGAAAGAAGTTGGTTGGGCTTCTATACAGGTCCAGTGAAGGCTTTTAGTCAACTCACTGGGGCCTCTTAAGTTAGAATGGCCTTTTGGAGTTGTCCCAAGTTAGGAGAAGGGGACTGGGTCTTTATGTAGCTGTGTTCATCACTCATTGAAAGTGGACTACATGTGAAAGTAGGTTTGACCTTGGATGAGGCATTTTTTTCAAGCCAAGACAATGTTCAAAGAGGGCTGACCTAATTTTCATCTTCCAGTATCATTCCCTGTAGCTACAGAAATAAGTCCTTCATTCCTGATTAGGAATGTGATTGATGCCGTATAGTGTCTACCATAGTTATATCTGATGAAAATAGGATATGGGGAGATAAAGGAGAAAGGAGAGTCAAATGTACTTCTGATATTAAGTAACACTAAGGAAGGTGATATAATTAACAGATATGTCAACTATACTTCCTTTAAATTTTTTTTTTACTTAGCATAATACCCTCCAGTTCCATCCATGTCAATGTAAATGGTAGATATTCATCATTTTGATGGCTGCGTAATATTCCATTGTACATATGAACCACATTTTCTTTATTCATTCATCTGTTGAAGGGCATCTCGGCTTCTACTGTTTGGCTATTGTCAACATTGCTGCTATAAACATTGGGGTGCATGTGCCCCTTCTTTTCACTGCATTCGTATCTTTGGGGTAAATACCCCATAGTGCAATTGCTGGGTCATAGGGTAGCTCTATTTTTAAGGTCCTGAGGAACCTCCATATTGTTTTCCAGAGTGCCTCTACCAGCTTGCATTCCCACCAACAGTTTAAGAGGGTTCCCCGTTCTCCACATCCTTGCCAACATTTGTTGTTCCCTGTCTTGTTAATTTTAGCCATTCTGACTGGTGTGAGGTGGTATCTCATTGTGGTTTTGATTTGTATTTGCTTAATGGCAAGTGACGTGGAGCATTTGTAATGTGTCTGTTGGCCATTTTTATGTCTTCTTTGGAGAAGTGGTCTCTGCATGTCTTCTGCCCATTTCCTGACTGGATTATTTGTTCTTTCGGTGTTGAGTTTGAGAAGTTCTTTATAGATCTTAGATACGAGCCCTTTATCTGATAAGTCATTTGCAGATATCTTTTCCCGTTCCAGAGTGAAATAAGTCAATCAGAGAAACACAATTATCTTATGGTTTCACTCATATGTGAAACATAAGGAATAGTGCAGAGGACAATAGGGGAAGGGAGGGAAAACTGAGAAGCAATCATTGAAGAAGACAAACCATACGAGACTCTTGACTCCTTGAAACACACTGAAGGTTGGGAAAGAGAGGTGGGTTGGGGAATGGGGTAACTGGGTGATGGGAATTAAAGAGGGCACGTGATATGATGAGTTCTGGGTGTTATATTCAACTAATGAATCATTGAGTACTTTAGCAAAAACTAATGATGTACTATACTTTGGCTAATTGAATGTGAATAAAAAATTTTTTTATTAAAAATTAAAAATATTCACCATGATCAAGTGGGATTTATTCCTGGGATGCAAGTATGGTTCAATATTCACAAATCAATCAATGTGGGAAGAGAAGAGATAAAAACTATATGATCATTTCAGTAGATGCAGAAAAAGCATTGACAGCATACGACATCCATTCATGATAAAAAACCCTCCACCTCCCTCCTGGGCAGGAAGCCTGCTTCTCCCTCTCCCACTCCCTCTGCTTGGGTTCTCTCTCTCACTGTGTCTCTCTGTCAAATAAATAAATAAAATCTTAAAAAAAAAAAAACAACCCTCCACAAAGTAGGTTTAGAGGGAGCATACCTCAACATAATGAAGGCCTTATCTGAGAAACCCACAGCTAACGGCTAACATCATACTTAATTTGGAAAAACTGAGAGATTTTTCACTTGTTCACTTGTCAGGAACAAGACAAGGAAGTCTACAACATAGTACTGGAAGTCCTAGCCACAGCAATCAGACAACAAAAAGAAGTAAAATGCATCCCGTCACTAAGTAAGAAGTAAAAATTTCACTCCTCACAGATGACATGATACTCAATGTAGAGAACCTGAAACACTCCACCAAAAAACTACTAGAACTGATAAATGAATTCATTAAAGTTGCAGGATACAAAATCAACATAGAGAAATCTGTTGCATTTCTATATACTAATAATGAAGCAGCTGAGAGAGAAATTAAAGCAATCCCATTAACAATTGCCCTAAGAATAGTAAAGTACCTAGGAATAAACTTAACCAAAGAGGTATAAAAACTGTACTCTGAAAACTAAAACGCTGATGAAAGAAATTGAAGATGACACAAAAAGTGAAAAGGTATTCCATGCTCATGGATTGGAAGCACAAATATTATTAAAATGTCTATATTACCCAAAGCAATCTGCACATTTAAAGCCATTCCTATCAAGATACCAAGAGCATTTTTCCCCTTTGTTCACTTGTTTTGTTTTTTAAATTCCACATATGAGTGAAATCATATGGTATTTGTCTTTCTCTGACTGACTTATTTCACTTAGCATTATAATCTCTAGCCCCATCCATGTCATTGCAAATGGTAAGATTTCATTCTTTTTTATGCCTGAATAATATTCTGTTATATGTATATATGTGTACGTATATATATATATAAACATATAAGAATATCTCTAAGAACATTCAAAGGATAATAACCATATATGCAGGTCAGCCATTAAGTAAAGATTCAAAATCAGGCTGAAATAATTTAATATGTTGATATTATTGAAAAGAAAATCCCTAAATATATTTTTTAAAGATTTTATTTGTTTATTTTTTTTAAGACAGAGAAAAGAGAGCACTAGTGGAGGGATGGGCAGAGGGCGAGGGATAGAGAGAACCCAAGCAGACTCCCAGCTGAGCATGGGCTGGACCCGGTTGCCAGTTTTTGATCTCACAACCCGAGATCATGACCGGAGCCGAAATCAACAGTTGGATGCGTAACTGAGTAAGCTACCCAGGTGCCTCCTTAAATATTTTTAAATAACTTTTATTTAATTGTTAATTAGTACAGTTGATTTTATTAACCTAAGTATAGAATTTGATAATTATCTCTTAAGAACTCTTACTTTTGAGCAACAAACATGCTTTCATCTCCAAGGAAAAAGTCTTTAGAAATTCTTATAATCATTAATGACATTTATTTGTGACCAAAGAAAGGGGTGGGGTGAACTTGAGTAGTTGAATATCTTACCTTGGTCCAAAGAGTTGACAGAAGTACAAAAGAGAAAGGCAGTGACAAGGATCATTTAATAAATTATAAGACATTTAAATGTATGAGCAAATATCAGGCTGAAATAATTTAATATGTTTATCATAGCATGTTGGCCTAAAATGATCTCCAAACATTAAACAACAAGAATATTTTGGGGCACCTGGGTGTCTCAGTTGGTTGAATGACTGCCTTCAGCTCAGGTCATGATCCTGGGGTCCCAGTATCGAGTCCCGCATAGGGCTCCCTGCTCAGCGGGGTTCTGCTTCTCCCTCTGACCTTCCCCCTCTCATGCTAGCTCTCTCTCATTCTCTTTCTAATAAATAAAATCTTAGAAAAAAAAGAATAGTTTTACACCTAAAATTAATGCAATGTTACATGTCTATTATATCTCAGTTAAAAAATTAAAAATTAAAAAAATTAAAGAATATTTTCTTTCATATACCAGTTACTTACACTTTCAAGGCTTTAGATGGTACAAAACATTACATGACATGGTTCAATGCTCTCACCAGGGTGCTTTAGCTGTTTATTTCACATTATAAAACCAAATATTGAGAATCCATGTTTAAGGTGGCTTCTTGTCATATTAGTAAATTTAGTCTACCTTGAACATTCATGATAGAGTAGTCTGAAATTCTCTCTTATTATCCGTGACCCTTGATATTATAGTAGCTCCAGAGTGTAGGTAGCAATGATCAATTGTGACATAGCCAACAATTACCTTGTATTTTTTTCAATAGCAGCTGAAAGTCGTCTTTTACTTGTTGAAAAGTGATTGTATTTATTCAGTTCAACCCAGTTGTAAATTACAGCTAAGATTTGTTTCTGCAAATTTTCAGTTCAGAAGTTCTTACACTAGAATGAAATGTGTTATTATGACATTGGCACAAGAATGCCTCGTCCAAACAATTGCAAACGAGCTTTTAGTCAGCATTGCTAAAGACTTTAATTTTTTTCCCATAAACTTCTGTTCATTGTTAAAACAAAATGTTTACTGCATGCATAATAAAGTTCTTATGTTAGGCCTATGTTTAAATAAGATAGAAATCGTTTTTGTATTTAGCATTCTGTTACTCTCTGAAATGATACACTATCCAGAAAGATGTATACTACCAGTTGCCATCTTTAAAATACAAATGAAGTTCAGAATTTGATTTCTAATATTGTATGTGCTGAGAAACCCTGCCTGTCACATGTATTTTCAGAGTGTAATGCTGAGCAAAAGTAGTGCTATTTAAATTTGCATTTTTCATTGAAAGGTTGGATACTATATTCATGCTAGCTGCCACATTGCAATGGTGAAATTGCGTATCTTTAACCTCTCTCTTATTTTACTGTTATTGTGTTGCAAAGGAATACATTTAGAAATGAAACATGACTTCAGTCTCCAATTAAATCATTCTCTGGTTGTGTGACCTTGACCTCACTGAATGTCAGGTTGCTTACAGGTAAAATACTGATAGTGTTTAATCTTTCAGGGAGGTCATGGGCATTAAATGAGAATATATGGAAAGTGCTCATCTAGTAGGTGTTCAAACAATGTGTAGCACGCTGACTTAATTAACTTCCATTTTTTAAAATTCCCTAATACTATATGGATTTACAGGGCCCTTTGAAACTTCTTTAATCCCTTTTCTGTCCTATTTTGTCTCAATGAAAATCACAGAAACTTGGCTGAAACCGAATTTGGATCTTATTGTCTTGTTCCCATCATTGTTGTAGAGTGGGGCATGGTTGTGGAGGCACGAAAACCAATTGGATTCCATGGCCTTCAAAACAAATGTTGGTTGCTATAAAGCATTTTTCTTGCTTTTTTATGTGAGAGAAATGTTTTGCAGAATCAGGGCCTTGGGCCACTGTGGAGGGAATGAATTGGGTTTGTTTGGATCCTCTCATGCTCTTTTGGGCTCTTCTCTTTGCTTTTACCATCTCTGCTTTCCCGCTCTGATGTTTCATGACAGCTTTGCCATCTGTGGGGCATTATTACCCTTCAGTGTTTTTGAGTACTAAACTTCTTCCTGACCCTTTCCCCAAAATCAAAATAAGTATTCTAGGGACACCTGGGTGGCTCAGTTGGTTAAGCATCTGCCTTCGGCTTAGGTCATGATCCCAGGGTCCTGGGATTGAGTCCCCACATCAGGCTCCCTGCTCAGTGGGAGTCTGCTTCTCCCTCTCACACTCCCCCATCTCGTGTTCTCTCTCTCACTCACTCTCAAATAAATGAATAAAATCTTTTTTAAAAAAGACTTTTGCTTAGGATTCTCAGATACATGGATTTATTATAAATTATTCATACATTTTTATGAAAATTTTTAAATTCTAATCACCCTTCAAAGATGCTTTCCTAATATGTGAGGAATTAAGCATAACCAGTTGAGATTAGTAGGGTTAGAAGATCATTCAGAAATCCTGAAACTAGGGGCGCCTGGGTGGCTCAATTGATAAAGCGTCCAACTCTTGATTTCAGTTCAGGTCATGATCTCAGGGTCTTCAGATCAAGCTCTGTGTTGGGCTCTGTGCTGGGCATGGAGCCTGTTTCAGATTCTTTCCGTCTCCCTCTTCTTCAGCCCCGCCCCCCCTTAAAAACATACTGAAACTAAAACTTTTCTTTTTTTGGCATTTTTTCTTAACATGAAACTTCAAAAAATTTTACAAATACTTGTGAACATTTGCCTCTTACCACTCAGCATTTCTGTGAAAAACAGTCTCCCCCATTTTATTGCTCAGATGGAACCTAAGGATGCTTTTTTAATAGTAAAATTCATTTTTCATTCAGAAATTACTCATAGAAATAAGTTTAAAGTAAAATTAACAAAACAAGGGCACCTGGGTGGCTCAGTCCATTAGGCGTCTGCTTTCGGCTTAGGTCATGATCCCAGGGTCCTGGAATCAAGCTTCGCGTGAGGCTCCCTGCTCAGTGGGGAAGCCTGCTTCTCCCTCTCCTCCTCCTCCTGCTTGTGTTCTCTCTCTCACTCTCGCTTTGTCAAACAAATAAAATCTTAAAAAAAAAATGAAGGCTTTACATAGAAGTCACTTTCACAGTGCAGTGAATCCAACCAAATGAGCAAACAGTTGCATTTGATATCAGTGAAACATACATGAATTTGTCGATCTGAGAGATGTAAATGAATAGAAGTGATAGATAAATGAGAGATGGATAGATAGATTTATAATGAAGACTTTAATATGGTTTATTAATTATCCTGCATTAATTATCTCATACATGATATTACTTACTGCTGGAAAGATACCTGTAATTGGATGTGAACTTCACTTACACATCCTGCTTATACATTACATTCAATTTGGGGTGACAGTTCTCAGATCCCGTTGTTATCCTGCTCAGTAGCGGTGAATATAATATCTGAAATACCAGGTGTGCTTTTTAAACAGTTTATTTGTGGTATAATTGTCATACAATAAGCTATGCATATTTAAAGTTGAGAAGTTTTAACACATGCTTACAACCATGAATCCATTGTCACAAATCAGATAATGAATGTATGTCACCCCAGAACATTTCTTTGTATCCATTTTTAATCCTTTGCCTTCCCCTCCCCTCATGCCACAAACTACCTTTCCCTAGGCAACCATTTATCTGGGTTTTTTGGTCACTTGTGTGCAATTGCTAGCACTGTATATAAATGAAATCTTACAGTGTACACCCTTTTGAAGGGTTGTTTTCTTTTATGCAACATAACTGTTTTAAGATCCACCTATATGCAGTGCATTTATCAATAGTTTATTCCTTTTATTTTAGTAGTAGTCCATGGAATGGATATACCACAATTTGTTCATCTGTTTACCTATTGATGGGCATTTGGGATTTTCCATTTTTTGGTAATTACAAATAAAGCTGATATGAGAATTCATATATAAATCTTCACATGGGCATATACTTTCATTCATCTTGGGTAAATCACTTCTTATGTGGGATGGCTGGATAATATGGTAGTTGAATTTATAATGTTTAAGGAAATACCTGCCAACAGTTTCTCAAAGAGATTGTTCCTTTTTCCTTTCCCACCTGCACTGCATAAAAGTTCCAGTTTCTCTGTATCCTTGACCGTACTTAGTAGGGTTCACCATTTCACTTTTAGCCATGTTAACCTGTGTGTAGTACAATTGCAGTGTGGTTTTAATCTACATTCCTGTAATGAATAATAGTATTGAGCATCTTTTCTTGTGCTTCTCTGTCATCCATGTGTCTTCTTCTGCATTGCTTTCTCAAACCTTATGCCCATCCCTCTTCCTACATTCGGTTGTTTGTTTTCTTACTGTTGAATTGTTAATGTGTTTTAAAAATTTATTCTGGTTACCTTTTTTATCAGATATGTGCTTTAAAATTTTTTCTCCCAGTCTGTGGTTTTCATTTTAGTTTTCTTAATAGCATCTATTGAGTAGCAGAAGTTTTTGTTCCAGCGTTACTGACAAATAAAAATTGTGTATATTTAAAATTCACAGTGTGACAATTTGATATATGTCTCCATTGTGAAAGGTTATACAGATTTTTTATTTTGATGGGGTGCAACGTATCACTTTCTTCTCACATGAATCTGGAAGAAACATGTGGTTTTAACGGCAACCTATGTTATTACTGCTTTAACATATTGCCCTAGTAACGAAAGCACAAGTTCTTCCTAAGCTAAGATATAATCGGCCATCCTCTACACCAGAAATCTGAATCCTGTAGATTTTATTGATCCTTTTCTGTTGTTTATAGTGTCTTTTATTATACACATTTCAAAAATGTGTTATAGAAAGGACAAATAGTATAATACCACAAACAAATGGAGGGTAAAGGACTACAGTTGGGTGCTAGACTACTACACGTTTTATCATAAAAATTAAGAGCTTAAAAGGAATAGAAAACAAGAGCTATATTATACACAAAATAAAAGTGATATGGCCACAGCACTGGGTTTCTTTAATTAGCCACCAAATTTTGTTTTCCACCTTGCCTTTTGGTCCCCTAAAAAGGGAAAATAAAACAAAAGAAAATGAGTTAGAAATGTGGTTAAGATGAAGTAAGAAAAAGAAAAAGAGAAGAAGGAAGAGGGTTAGCAGAGATATCCCTTGGCTTTCATCTTTAGTCTTGCTACTGATTTTTTAGGGTAGTGTATTAGAGACACAAAAACAATTAAAATTCATTAAATCATGTGTAGTCTATTGTGCATAGAGCAGGTATTTATGAAAACACTTCTTGACAGAATTAACGTACCTCCAAGAAATTCACAAGGTGATAAAAGGCCAGCAATACAGAAATTTTCCTTAACCACAATATTCCTCATTAGTGATAGGGAGTGGTGAAGCATGAAGCCAGTGGAGGGAGCAGGATGCGTGTGGGGGGACCAAGAGCAAAAGGTCAAAGACCTTGCCAGGTTTAAGTGTTGCCATAGAAACTTGCTTTGGGAAGTTTTCTAAGCGGTGAAATAGTTGAGAAAATCAGTGAGCATTATCTGAAACCTGTTGCTTTAGGTCAAAATAAATGTTTCATAAGTGAGTTATTTTGCTATTTTTCCAGTCAAAAGCCCTTTTATTCCGTGGTATATTCGGTGATATTTAGACATAATGTACCATGTCAGGTAAATGTATGTGCCTTTGTCACTTACTGAGTGATTCAGCCAACCTTCTGTACAGTCCATATTGCTCAGCTTTAAAATGAGTCTAATGAGTAATTAACTTTTATGTTTATGAAAGGGGTTCAATAGATAATGAATGAGAGGCATTCAGCATATGCCCAACACAAAGTAAGCATTCAATAAATGGTTTTACATTATTTTCAAAAGATTAACCATTGATATAAAATGACATTGCTCAGGCTTTAAACTTGAGTCTGATAGTGACATTTTACAAGATAGTATAAAATTAGAGAAAAACAATGCCTAATGGAAAACAAACTATATACTAGGAAATATTTGTTTTTACTGTTAGAAATGCATTTTGAAAAAATCAAACATGTAGACTCTTTAGCAGAGGAAAAAAAGCCATTTGTCAGAATAGAAGCTTGAGCTATTGAAAATATAATAGCTGTAATTACAATTCCTATTAGATTTTGTTTAGTAATATTCATTCCAGAAAAACTGAGAGCCTCCATTAAGTAGTGATGCTGTACCTTAGAGAGTTGCTTTGTACACCACTATTATTTCTATTATACCTAGTTTTTCCAAAACAGTCTTACGGTTTTCCTATCACTCTGATAAAATGAAGCACCAACGAACAACATTTTATTTACTTTTGTTCCCCTTTGGATTGGTTGGCCTTAGCCCGAGCAGAGGAATATAGGAGGCAAAGTAATCACACATACATAGTGTGGAAAAATATTATCATCTTTCGAAACACATATTTTCATAATCATTATTTACTGCATTTGGTTCAAAGGTTCATTGCCAATAGTCAGTTGCTGAGTCTAATGTTATTCTTTGTAATAAGCTTATTAGAATTTGACTGTCTCTTCTAACATAGCTAATTCATAACCAGAAATAAGGATGCAATTTAAAAAATGTAATTGTTTAGAAGTAAAAGTAAATTGCCCAGAAAAATGTTCTTTACTGGGAAAAAATTGAGTATACACTCGTGGCATAATTTTAAGATACATTGTTTTAAAGTAGTCTTTCTTTTTTTTTTTATTGTGTTATGTTAGTCACCATAAAATACATCATTAGTTTTTGATGCATTGTTCCAAGATACATTGTTTATATACAACACCCAGTGCTCCTTAAAATATTCTTTCAATTAAAACATGTTACTAAATAGACCTATATAATCCCATCATTGTCTTCATTTATTTCTAATTTTTGAGATAAATACTTAATTTCTTATGCTGGTATATAATATATGGTCTTGTTATGCTCACGTAGGGCTTTTGAATTGTTTTACAAATGACTGTTCAATTTCCTTTTGTTACTGGAGAATAAAACTATAATAATGTCTAGATGGGTATGTTGGAGGAAGAAAAAATATGCTGAGTATATAAATAAACTAAAATGAGAAAGAATAGAGAATGTGTGCTTTTAATTCTTGAGAGTTTTTCATAGTATTTGAAATATTGATTAGGTTTCCTTATTATTCAGTGCAAACATATTGTTTAACATAATGTAGGCTTATCCAAATAATGGTTTTATCTAACCGAATTGTTTTTCTTAAAAGTTTCCTTTTCAAATTGTTCACTACTAGTATGTAGAAATTTAACTGCTTTTGTTTGTTGATTTTGTATCTTGCATATTTACTGATTGCATTTATTAGGTCTAACATTGTGTGTGTGTGCGGTCATTAAGGTTTTCTCTGTATGATATTGTGTCATCTGCAAACATAATTTTACTTCTTCCTTTCCAATTTGGATACCTTTACTACTTTTTCTTGCATAATTGCTCTGGCTAGAAATTCTAGTATTATGTTGAATAGAAGTGGCTAAACCAACATCCTTCTCTTGTTTCTCCTATATTAGAGGAAAAGATCTTAGTCTTTACCACTCAATATAATATTAGCTGTAGTTTTTGTATGTGATTATTTGAGGAAATTCTGTCCCTAATTTATTTTTGTCATGAAAGGTTGTGAATTTTGCCAAATACTTTTTAATCCATCAATTGAGATGATTGTGGTTTTTTTTCATTCTTTCATTCTTTCATTTCAATGTGGTACATTACACTGATTGATTTGTGTATATTGAACCCCATCCTTCATTCATCCACTCATGCATTCTTGGAGTGAATCCCACTTGACCATGGTATATAATCTTTTTAATATGCTGCTGAAATCGATTTGCTAGTATTTTGTTGAAAAGTTTTATATCGGGGCGCCTGGGTGGCTCAGTAGGTTAAAGCCTCTACCTTTGGCTCAGGTCATGATCTCGGGGTCCTGGAATCGAGCCCCGTGTCGGGATCCCTGCTTAGCAGGGAGCCTGCTTCCTCCTTTCTCTCTGCCTACTTATAATCTCTCTATCTCTGTCAAATAAATAAATAAAATCTTTAAAAAAAAAAGTTTTGGGCACCTGGGTGGCTCAGTGGATTAAAGCCCANATTTTTGGGTGATAAATGTTCCATTTGTATCCAGAAACATTGTATTCAAAACTATTCCTCGGGGGCATCTGGGTGACTCATCAGTTAAGCGTCTGCCTTCGGCTCAGGTCATGATCCTAGGGTCCTGGGATCAAGTCCCGTATTGGGCTCCCTGTTTGGAGGGAAGCCTGGTTCTCCCTCTCCCACTCCCCCTACTTGTAATCTCTCTCTCTGTGTCAAATAAATAAATAAAATCTTTAAAAAAATAATAAAAAAATAAAAAAATGTTTTATATCAGTGATCATCAGGGATATTGGATTTTATTTTTCTTTTCTTGTCCTATCTTTGTCTGCTTTTGTATCAGTGCATTGCTGGCCTCCTAGAATGAGTTAAGATGTTTTCCCTCCTCTTCAATTTTTAAGTGTTTGAGAAAAAAAATAAGTTCTTCTTTAAATATTTGATAGAATTCAACAGCGAAGCCATCTTATCCTGGGCTTTTCTTTGTAGGAAGCGTTTTGATTACTGATTCAGTCTCCTAAATAGACATATTCAGGTTATCTCTTATTTATGACCAGTTTTAGTAGATTGTGTATTTCTAGGAAATTGGCCATTTCATCTAAGTTACCCAATGTGGGGGGCAAAAAAGTGTTCATAGTATTCTCTTATAATGATTTTTATTTTGGTGAAAACAATGTATTGTCCCCACTTTATTTCCGATTTATTAATCTGACTCTTTATTCCCTTTTTCTTAATTACTTTAAAGCTCTGCCAACTGTGTTCACCTTTTCAAAGAGCCAGCCAGTATTTTTATTTTCTCTATTGTTTTTCTCTTCTCTATTTTATTTACCTCCACTCTGATCTTTATTATTTGCTTCCTTCTGCTACTTTTGGGTTTAGTTTGCTCTTCTTTTTCTAGTTCCATAACAGTGTGCAATGAGGTTATTTGTCTTATTATTTACTTATTTAAATTTTTCTGTGGGGCTTGAACTCACGACTCTGAGATCCAGACCTGACCTGAAGTCAAGAGTCAGATACTTAACCTACTAAGCCACCCGGGCACCACAGGTTGATGATTTTAGATTATTCTTTTTAATGTATGCTTTTACTACTATGAATTGCCCTCTTAGTGCTGCTCTCATTGCATCACATCAATTTTGTATACTTTATTTTCCTTTTCAATTGTCTGATATTTCCTAATTTTTTTTCAAACTTTTCTGTAAAGAGCAAAACAGTATATACTTTAGGCTTTGTGGGGACATATAATTTTTTTATTATGTTCAATTAGCCAACATATAGTACATCATTAGTTTTTGATGTAGTGTTTAACGATTCATTAGTTGGGTATAACACCCAGTACTCATCACCACATGCCATATTTGCCCTCCTTAATGCCCATCACCCAGCTCCCGGAGTCTAGAGTTTCCTCATAATTTGTCTCCCTCTCTGATTTCACTCATATGTGGAACATAAGGAATAGCATGGAGGACCACAGGGGAAGGGAGGGAAAACTGAATGGGAAGACATCAGAGAGGGAGAAAATCCACTGTGATTTCTTCTTTGAAATATTGTTTATTGTTTAGTCTCCGAATTTGTGAATTTCCACCTTTTTTTCCATTATTGATTTGTACTTTCATTTCATTGTGATGAGAAAAGATGCTTTGTATGATTTAAATCTTTTTTTTTAATTAACATATAATGTATTCTTTGCCCCAGCGGTACAGGTCTGTGAATCATCAGGCTTACATATTTCACAGCACTCACCATAGCACAAACCCTCCCCAGTGTCCTTAACTCAGACACCCTATCCCTACACTCCCACCTCCCAGTAACCCTGAGTTTGTTTCATGAGATTAAGAGTCTCTTATGGTTTGTCTCCCTTTGGATCCCATCTTGTTTCATTTTTTCCCCTCCCTACCCCCCATGTCCCCCCACCCTGTCCCTCAAATTCCTCATATCAGAGAGAGATCATATGATATTTGTCTTTCTCTGATTGACTTATTTGCTTTGTGACCTCACATGTGATCTGTCCTGGACTGTGTTCCACGTTGATTTAAGAAGAATGTGTATTCTACTGCTGGGTGGAATGTTCCATATAATCCAATTAGGTCTAGTGGTTTTAGAGTGGTGTTCAGAGTCTCTATTTCTCTGTTGGTCTTCTGTCTAGTTGTTCTGTCCATTAATGAAAGTGAGGTATTGAAAGTTCCAGCTCTTACTGTAGACTTGTTTATTTCTCCTTCCAGTTTTGTCAATTTTTGTTTCAAATATTGTTGGCCTCTGTTTTTAGGCGTGTATATATGTATAACTTTTATATAATTTTGTTGAATTTAATTTTTATTTGGTACTTGTATATATTGCAAAGTAATCATCACATAAGGCTAGTTAACATCTGTCACTATACATGGCTACAAAATTCTCTTTTCTTGTGATAAAAACTTAAGATCTACTCTCTTAGCAACTTTAAAATATGTAATACAGTTTATCAACTATAATTGATGTGCTGTGCATTACACCCACCACCTCTGGCAACCACCGTCTAGTCTCTGTCTCTGTGACCTTAAGAGTTTTTGTTTTTGTTTTAGTGAATTGAATCTTTATCAATATATAGTGTCCTTATCTCTCTCTCTTATAAACTTTTGAACATCTAATACATGAATGGTATACAAAATATATTTTAGGGGCACCTGGCTGTCTCATTCAGTTGAGTGTCTGCCATGGGCTTGGGTCATGATCCCTGGATCCTGGAATCCAGCCCCGCATCAGGCTTGCTCAGTGGGGAGCCTGCTTATCCCTCTCCGTCTGCCACTCCCCCTGCTTGTGCTCTCTCATTCTCTCTGTGTCAAATAAATAAATAAAATCTTAATTAGAAAAATATATATATATATATTTAAAATCTTAAAATACTAATTCAGAGGGAGAAGTGCACTCTGATGTCTATGGCAGAATTATCTACAATAGCCAAATTATGGAAATAGCCTACATGTCCATCAACTGATGAATGGTTAAGGAAGATGTTGCGTGTGTGTGTGTGTGCGCGTGCGCGCACGCTGTGGAATATTACTCAGGCGTAAAAATGAAATCTTGCCATTTGCAGAGACATAAGTGGAACTAGAGAGTATTATGCTAAGTGAAATAAGTCAGTAAAAGAAAAATACCATATGATTTCACTCATATGTTATGTAAGAAACAAACCAAATGAGCAAAGGGGAATAAAGAGAGTGAGACAAATGAAGAAACAGACTCTTAACTATGAAACAAACTGATGGTTACCACAGGGGAGGTGGGCAGAGGGATGAATTAAATATGTGATGGGATTAAGGAGGACACTCGGTATCATAAGCAGCCGGTGTTGTACAGAAGTGTTGAATCACCATATTGTACACCTGAAACTAATATTACACTGTATGTTAACTAACTAGAATTTAAATTAAAACTTAAAAAAAAGTAAAATCTTAAAACTCAATAATAGGATAACAAACAACCCAATTCTAAAAATTGGCAAAAGACCTGAAGAGACACCTCACCAAAGAAAATATTCTGATAGCAAGCAAGTGTATAAATAACGTCTCTAGGGAACTGCAAGTTAAAACAAGATACCACTACCTGCCAATTAGGATGGCTAAATTCAAAAGACCTGACAATACCAAGTGCTGATGTGGAATAATAGGAACTTCCATTTATTGATGGTGGGAATGCAAAATGATAGAATGCTATAGCCAGGGACGCTTGGATGGCTCAGTCATTAAGTGTCTGCCTTTAGTTCAGGTCATGATCCCAGTGTCCTGGGATCAAGTCCTGTATCAGGCTCCTTGCTTGGCAGGGACCCTGCTTCTCCCTCTGCCTGCTCCTCCTCCTACTTGTGCTCTCTCCCTCTGACAAATAAATAAAATCTTAAAAGAAAAAAAATGCCACAGCCATTTTGAAAATAGTTTGGCAGTATCTGACAATACTAAACATACTCATAACATGATATAGCAATCATACATCTTCATATTTACCCAAATGAGTTGAAAACTTTTTTCCATCCAAAATTCTGCTTGTGAATGTTTATAACAGCTTTATTCATAATTGCCAAAATGTAGAAGCATTTATGATGTCCTATAATAGGTGAATGGATAAACAGTGGTATATCCATATGATGGAATATTTTTCAGTGATAAAAACAAATGGCCTTGGGCGCCTCACTGGTACAGTTGGTTAAGAGTCCAACTTTACACTCATTTTTTTGTAAATCTAAAACTTTTCAAAAAATTAAATTTATTAAGGAAAAAATAGTATGAATTTTGAAGCAGAATGCATGTTTTCATATTCCAACTGTATTATTACGAGCTGATTGACCTTGGGCAAGTTACTGAACTTTCTTGTGTCAGTTTCCCTTCTTTAAAATGGAAATAATACATCATACTCGATGGTGGAAAACTGAGAGCTTTTATGCTAAGGTCAGGAACAACACAAGAATATCTACTCTTATTTCTTTTATTCAACATAGTACTAGAAGTCCTAACCACAGCAATCAAGCAACATAAAGAAATAAAAGGTATCCAAACTGATAAAGAAGAAGTAAAACTCTATTTGCAGATCACATGATACTCTATATAGAAAACACTAAAGATTACCAAAAAACTACTAGAGCTGATAAATGAAATCAGTAAAGTCACAAGATACAAAATCAACATAGAGAAATGTGTTGCATTTCTATGTACTAATAATGGAACAGCAGAAAGAGAAATTAAGAAATCTAATTTATAATTGCACCAAAAACAATGACATATCCAATAAAGGGTTGGTACCCTAAATATATAAAGTACTAATAATTGTCAATACCCCCAAAATAAATAATCCAGTTGAAAAGTGGGCAGAAGACCTGAACAGATACTTCTCCAAAGAAGAGATTCATTTGGCTAACAGACACGTGAAAAGATACTCACCCTCACTCATCATCAGGGAGATGCAAATCAAAACTTTAATCGATATCACCTCATACCTGTCAGAATGCTTAAAATCAAAAGACAAGAAATAACAGGTGTTGATAAGGATGTGGAGAAAAAGGAGCACTCGTGAACTGTTGGTGGGAATGCAAACCGTTGCAGCCACTCTGGAAACCAGTATGAAGATTCCTCAAAAAGTTAAATATAATATATTAACATATGTAAATCACTTAGAACAATGTCTATCATATAGTAAGTCCTATGTAAGCATAAACTACAGTCATTTGATCTTCAAAACAGCTAGCACCATTTTACAGATGAGGTAAGTAACATGTTCAAGGCTAAATTAGTAGTGGCAGAACAAGTGTTTGAATTTAGTTTCTGTCCAGAGCCTGTGTTCTTTCTACTATGTACCCTGTCTTTTTATAATGTGTAAGCTTCCATGTAAAATAAGAAAGCTATGTTTATAATAGGATATGAAATTTAACCTGAAATTTAAGTGATGTTATGATATTTCAGAATGAAATTAAAAATGATAAGATAGGAGTGACATCAGCAAGATGGCAATATAGGAGATCCATCACCTGTATCTCCATTCAGCAACAGTAACTTGAAAACCATCTACAGCAAAAGTGCCTTTGTGGGAGCTGTGGGGTCTAGGTGGGAAATTATGGAACTCCAGTGGAATGCGAAACTGAAGAGGGCCATTTTGAAAAGGCAGGCTTGTGCTCATGTGGTGGTCTTATCTAAGACCATGGTCCTGGCTGCAGATCAAGAAATAGCCCTGTAC
Organism: Ailurus styani; assembly: GCA_002007465.1. NCBI lineage: Eukaryota > Metazoa > Chordata > Mammalia > Carnivora > Ailuridae > Ailurus > Ailurus styani. The sequence continues at coordinate 486,997 of LNAC01000391.1, read as the reverse complement.
CCTTGTGGACTCAGTTATAGTCCCATTGGGCTTGAGTGCTGCTACCAGCACTTTATGAGAAAGAGCTGGCAGGAGTCATTGCCTGTCCATGCACTGTGTAACAAGCCCGTGGAATTTAGTCCCATCTGTGGACCCTGAAGTGGCTCATGGCTCAGCTTCAACCCCTCTCAGCCATGATTCCTGCCCATGTAGCACCTTGGGAAGACACACCTGTGTGTGCACCTGACTTAGGCCCTCCACTTTGGTTCAACTGCAGATCCTGAAATGGTCCCGTAACTTGGCCAGCCACTCTCAGCCATGGTCTGGGAACAATTGTCTTGGGAGATATGCTTATCCATGCCCCAGAAGTGTGCCCATTGACCATGATCTGTCCTTACATCTGAGAGCAGCCCCATAATCCAGTTTCAGCCCCTCATAACTACAGTCTGGAAGCAGTCCTGCCTGCCCCAGGACCCAGAGGGAGACAAGTCCATCCATGTTCTATGGTCAAGCCTGCAACCCTAATCCAACTGTGGATATTGAAGCGGTCTAACCTGGTTCCAGCCCCTCTCCGTCACAGTCTGGGGCCTATGCTGCCCTCTCAGAGGTTGCTAAATTATTGGGAGCACTCCCAGAGACCCAGAGGGAGCCAGTGTAATACCAGGGACACTTTGTAACATCCAGTGTCACCAGCTGCTACCAGTGTCACCTCCATTTCATATTTGTGCAAACCGAGAAACATAGCTGGTGACGGACATCCCGAGTTGTGAGCCAGGTATTACACTGCTGTTTCTTTGTTGTTGTTGTTGTTGTTTTTTACGATTTTTTATGTATTTATGTGAGAGACAGAGAATGAGAGAGAGAGAGAGCATGAGCAGGGAGAAGGTCAAAGGGAGAAGCAGACTCTCTGCTGAGCAGGGAGACTGATGTGGGGACTCAATCCCGGGACTCCAGGATCATGACCTGAGCTGAAGGCAGTCGCCTAACCAACTGAGCCACCCAGGCGCCCTGCATTGCTGGTTTTAATGAAAAAACTGATTATCTCTTACACTTAAAATAAATATTAATGAACTCTCTATTAAATTGTTCTGTATCACCATCAGGTTTAAATGTGATACTAAGTCCTAGAATTTATATTTGGCTTTATGTTTATTAGTTTCAAGCTAAAGCATCTTTAGTACCTAAAATTGACCTTTCATTTTAGAAAACCAATCCCTGGTTAATCTGGCATTTTGTACTTATGTGTTCTAGGTGCAATTTCATTTTCTGTTGAACGCAGACAAGATGATGACTTTCAGGAAGAGTCGGATCAAGATCGATGTGGAGTACCCTCCTTTGAGAAATCATTATCAGAACTATTCCACAAATCTGATGGGGAAGCCTCAGGTAATTGATGATTAAGGAAATTTTCATGGTCACTTGTGAATCATTCACTTTTAAATGAAGAAATATTGGGCGCCTGGGTGGCTCAGTGGGTTAAAGCCTCTGCTTTCGGCTCAGGTCATGATCTCAGAGTCCTGGGATCGAGGCCCACATCGGGCTCTCTGCTCAGCAGGGAGCCTGCTTCCTCCTCTCCCTGCCTCTCTGCCTGCCTCTCTGCCTACTTGTAATCTCTCTCTCTGTGTCAAATAAATAAATAAAATCTTTAAAAAAAAAAATAAAAAAAAATAAATGAAGAAATATTTTACATTCATTGTGTATATACAAATGTGTGTTGCATATATCTAAGAATTTTATTATTTCAGGATTAACGTTATATATTTACTTTCTGGATTTGTACAGCTTTTAAGATTAATAGATTATAATACTTTAGCTTGAAGCCTGTTTACTCTCATAAGTGAAAAACTTTACATAGACTTGTTATGAAACAAAAAATTACAGTAAATTTCTAATAAAATGTTAATGAGTATAATTTTTAAAAATATTTATTTATTAGAGACAGAGAGAGCATGAGGGGGGTGGGGAAGGGCAGAGGAAGAGGAAGAAACAGGCTCCCCGCTGAGCAGGGAGCATGATGCAGCACCTGATCCCAGGACTCTGGGATCATGACCTGAACCAAAGGCAGATGCTTAACTAACTGAGCCATCCAGGTGCCCTAATGAGTATATAGTTTTAACAAGATAATATGCTTTTTTCTTCAGCATAGGAGATGATAACAATCTTCTCATGTGCAGAAGAAAGTCAGTGCTATTTTTTCCTTCTTATGTTATAAAGCTTTATTTGAATGTTGTTAAATGTATCTTTTTAGTAGAAATTCAAGGGAAATTGAGATAATGGAGAATTGGAAGGCACAGGGCAGGTTTCCTGGGAAATGGGTGACTGAGTTCTGGAATGGGTGAGTAGCTGGGACATCTTAAGAGGGCATTAGAGAAGAGTGGGTCAACAGAAGCAAAGCTTTGGAGACAATTAGGTATATCAAAGAAGAAATCTTTATTGAATGACTTTGCGTTTAATCAGGATTCTTCAGTAAAACAGACACTACCATAATATAATGTAATGTAAATATATATATAGAGAGAAAGATAGACAGATGTTGAAATTTCTTTTTAAAGATTTTATTTGACAAAGAGAGAGCGCACATGCGCACACATATGTAGGGGGAACAGCAGGCAGAGGTAGAGGGAGAAGCAGGCTCCCCACTGAGCAGGGAGCCCGATGTGGGGCTCAATCGCAGGACCCTGGGATCATGACCTGAGCCGAAGGCAGACACTTAACCAACTGAGCCACCCAGGTGCCCCAAGATGTTGAAGTTTTTTAAAAATAGCTAACATGATAGTGGGGACTGGCAAGTTGATCTGTAGAGCAAGCAAATAGGGCAGAAAATTAGGTAAGAGTTGCTGTTGCAATCTTGGGTCCAAATTCCTGAAGCAGGCCAGGCAGGCTGCAAGCTCAGGCAGGGTTTCTCTTTCAGTCTTGAGTAAGAATTGCTTCTTCTTCAGGTAACATCAGTATTTGCTCTTAGGGCCTTCAACTAATTGCGGGAGGTGTACCCACACTATGTAGGGCAATCTGCTTTACTCAAACTCCAGTGGGGCTGGCGGGGAATCTTCACAGCAAGGTTAAGACTGGAGTTTAATCAAACAACTAGACGTCATGGTCCAGCCAAGTTGACACATAAAATTAACCACCACAGATTAAGAGTGACTTGTACACTTTTCAAAATGGTTTGGAAAAGGAACAACAGTCAGGGCCAGCTAGGAAGTCCACTGGGACAGCAAACTGGCTTTGAAGTGAAAAGAACAAAGTATTTTATGGTAGCATGGGCATAGAGACATACCATTAAAGATGGAAAACATTTCATAGACTAGCATTAGATGACTCTCCCTCTCTCTCTTTTTTTTAAAGATTTTATTTATTTGACAGAGAGAGAGGGAACACAAACAGGGGGAGTGGGAGAGAGAGAAGCAGACTCCCCCGCTAAGCAGGGAGCCCGATATGGGGCTCTATTCCAGGACCCTGGGATCATGATCTGAGCCGAAGGCAGGCGCTGAACCGACTGAGCCACCCAGGTGCCCCTAGATGACTCTCTTAAGAGAGGAGTTGGAAAGAGGATTGATTCTAAAAATGAACAAGGTTTGTTTGTATCTTAGTGAATAGAAAAATGTTAAGATATTAATTTGGAAGTGTTGGGACTTTGTTAAAATATCATTTTTTAAGTAGACACCTTGGGTCTACTAAGCAGGGAGCCTGCTTCTCCCTCTCCCACATCAGTAGATGACTGTTGTAGACGGATTATGCTAAGAGTGAAACCCCCATCGAAATCTAAGGCAGAAGAACCATGAAGGAAAGCCAGGTAAAAGTCTTTGAAAGAAAATCAGAATATTTTGGTATTATATTTATGGAATAAAAAGGAATGGGGATATCTAATAAGAAAATCTCCATGATGTGATGACACGTTTCAAGATAGATAAAGAACTAGGAAAAAAATGCATCTAATAATATGACAAGTATCCCCCGTTCTTCAAAGTGGCTCCTAAAATAACATGGACGTTTTTCCCACTGATTGCTTAGCAGTGTATCTCTTTTCAATTAGGGAAGTTTCACTTAGGTAAAATGAATAAGTGTTGGAGAACTAATTAATGTACAACAACATGATTATAGTTAATAATCCAGTAGGGTGTACTTGAGATTTGCTTAGAAGGTAGATCTTAAGTGTCTTCACCACTCCCACCAAATATCAGTAATTATGTGAGATGATGGATGTGTTAATTAACTTAATTGTAGTGATTATTTTATAATGCATACTGTATCCAATCAAGTTGTACCTTAAATATATATAATTTTTAATAGTTATACCTCAACAAAGCTGGGACAAAAAAAAAGAAATGAAAACAACTAAAGATTTTTTTAACCTTTTCCAAATTGAAAAATTTGAAAAATATTAGTTAACACCCAGTTTTGATGAGGGTCTCATTGAAAGAGACAGTCTGGGCGCCTGGGTGGCTCAGTGGGTTAAAGCCTCTGCCTTCGGCTCAGGTCATGATCTCAGGGTCCTGGGATCGAGGCCCGCATCGGGCTCTCTGCTCAGCAGGGATCCTGCTTCCTCCTCTCTCTCTGCCTGCCTCTCTGCCTGCTTGTAATCTCTCTCTGTCAAATAAATAAATAAATAAAATCTTAAAAAAAGAGAGAGAGACAATCTTATGCATCGTAATGGGAATTTGAGAGCATTTCCTTAAATGCTTAATTTTTTTTTAAATTATTTCACAGAGAAATCACAGGAGGCAGAGAGGCAGGCAGAGAAAGGGGGGGAAGCAGGCTCCCTGCTGAGCAGGGAGCCCGATGCGGGCCTTGATCCCAGGACCCTGAGATCATGACCTGAGCCGAAAGCAGAGGCTTTAACCCACTGAGCCACCCAGGCGCCCTTAAATGCTTAATTTAATATGCTTAAAACTTTTTTTTTAGATTTTATTTTTAAGTAATCTCTATGCCCAATGTGGGATTCGAACTTACAACCTGAGATTAAGAGTCATGTGCTCTACCAACTGAGCCGGCCCAGCACCCCTGAAACTTTTAAGATTTTTTTATCCCTTTTGATCCAATGATTTAATTCTAAGAAATTAGTCTGAATAAAATAATCAGAGATATGCACACATTTTTCTGTAAGAGTGAGTGTTCCTTATGTGATCTATTATTTTGACTAATTGAAACTTAAATATATTAGTTTTATAATTTTATTTAAAATAATTTTGAATATGTATTACTTGCACATAAATTTTTTTCCCACCTTTATTGAAAAGTAGTTGACATAATCACTGTATAAGTTTAAGGTATGCAACACGATGGTTTGCTTTACATATATTGTGAAAAGATTACCACAATAGGTCATGCTAACTCTGTCTTCTCATAGAGATACAGTAAAAAGAAAAGAAAGGGGAAAAAAGGGAAAAAAAATTTCCTTGTGATAAGAACTCTTTGGATCTAACACTCTTAACAACTGTCCTATATCTCATACAGCAGTGTTAGCTATACTCATCATATTGTAATTACATTGTAGTCCTTACTTCTCTTATAACTGAACGTTTGTATCTTTTGATGACCTTTCTCCCTTCCCACCTCTCTCCCATGTTCTACCTTTGATAAGCACAAGTCTAATCTCTTTTTCTGAGTTGTTTTTCTTAAAGATACCACACTTAAGTGAGGTCATACACTGTTTTTCTTTCTCTTTCTGATTTATTTCACTTTAGCATAATGCCTTCAAGGTCTGTCTATGTTGTAAATGGTAGGATTTTCCTTGATTTTTTTTCTTTAATGGATGAATCGTATTCCATTCTCTATATATCTCACAACTTCTTTATCCATTCATCCCATGATGGACACTTAGGTTGTTTCCATATCTTCGCTATTACAAATACGGCTGTATTAAACATGGGGTGCATCTTTTCCAAGTAAATATTTTGGTTTTCTTCAGATAAAATACCCAAATATGGGTATGGAAACTTTCTTTTAAAATTTTTGAGGATTGTCCATACTGTTTTCCATAGTGGTATAACTGTACCTAACAAGAGTTCATTTGTCCAATGTGCAGCAAGCCGGTAAAAAAAACTGAGCTTTTGCACTGAAGAAAGATAGGCTATTTACTGGTGTTGCACCACCCTAGAGAACAGGGAACTAATGTTCAAAATCCTGAATTCTTTGATGACTTGCAAGTGAGGGGTTTTAAGGGCAAAATCAAAGGTAAAGAGGGCTTGGAATCGTGGGTCCTTCTGATTGGTCAGGGGTTGGGTAAACTTCAAGATTGATTAACTGGTGCCAGGTCACCTGTTTCTTCAAGGCTGTGGTTGGGTCATTTCCTTTGCTGGTCCAGTTCTGCAAAACATTTTAGCAATGTGTGTCAGTGGTGCTATCTTTGTTAGCAAAAGCAGCGAATACACCTTGTAACTGTGATGACTGTGCAGGCTATTTCGTTTCCTGTTCCCTTGGGCTACATTTTCATTATCTTTTTTTTTTTTTAAACTTTATTTATCTAAGTTTTCTCTACACCTATCATGGGCCTCGAACACACAACCCCGAGATCAAGAGTCACATGCTCTTCTGACTGAGCCAACCAGGCACCCCTATATTTTCCTTATCTTAAATAAAGCATATTCTAAGTTCCTTCCTGGTATTTTTCCCAATAGTCTTTAACTATGGGTGACATACCTTTCTGCAGACTTGATTCTCTTGGCAGTTTCATTGGCTCCACCAGTTTGTATTTGCTACCAATGGAACACAAGGGTTACCTTTTCTACATATCCCACCAACACTTGCTCTTTTCTGTTCTTTTGATAGTAGCCATCCTAATGGTTGTGAGGTGGTAGCTCATTGTGGTTTCTGATTTGCATTTTCCTAGTGATTAGGGATAAAACTCAAGTTCTAATAGTGAATGTTGTCTGAAGGTTAATAATATGTTTACACACACACACATACATATGGATCTATCAGTCTTATGTAATTTGTATACCCCAGTGTATTTATATATGTGTGTGTGTATTTGTACATCTGTGTCTTTATTGACATATCAAGCCTGGGGTTTTATATAAGAAAAATAAGTATTTACTCTTAGTCATGAGATAATGAATAAATTTCATCTTTAGGCTTTTCAGGAATTTCTAAAATCACTATAGGGAATGTTACCGATTTTATAATTAGCAAAAACTTCTAATGTGTTTAAGGCCTGTAGCTAAAGAGTGTTTAATAATTATTATTTTTGTTCTCACTAATAAATCATCTTTAATTTTATTCTAACCAATAAACTCATAATCAGTGTCCATTTTTAGCACTGTAGGAATTAAATCAGCTACATCACAACGTGCCTTATGTGATAGTCACAGCAATCACAAATATTAAGTGTTATTGTTTCTGTGATAGCTAATTTTATGTGTCATCCTAGCTAGGTTATGGTGCCCAGAAAATAGGCGAAACATTATTCTGGATGTTTCTGTGAAGGTGGTTTTGGATGAGAATTACATTTAAATCTGTGAACTTTGAATAAAGAAGATGGCCCTCCATAGTGTGGGTAGGTTTCATCTAATCCATTGAAGGTCTTAATAGAACCAAGACTGACCTCCCCAGAACAAAAAAGAGTTCTGCCTGTGGACCACTTTTGGATTTGCACTGCAGTTCTTTCCTGGGTCTACAGCCTGCTAACCTAAACTGCAGATTTTGGACCTATCAAGTTCAATTGCATGAGCCATTTTCTTAAAATCAGTCTCTCTTAGCTTCCGTTTCTCTGTCTGTCTCTGTCTCTTTCTATGCACACACACATCCTATTGGTTCTCTTTCTCTGGAGAACCTTGACTAAGACAGTCCCTATTCCATAGATGAGCAGACTGTTTTATTATTCTTTGTGCCAACCCAGAGTTGTAAGACATTCAGTCTTTATAGTCATGAAGACTTTTCTCTCCAGAATTATTTTCCCTGTGAGTTCAATGTGGATTAAAGCGTTGGAAAAGCCAGTGAAATATACATGAGTAACCTAGAAGGGGAAACATTTTTCATTTTAATAACTTTGGTTTATTTTGAGATGTCACATGTAAACGTCATAAAAGCATTTAAAGCACTGTCATAGAATTGAAGGAACAGCCAACACAAACGTGAGCAGAGGTTTCCTCAGTAACCTAACATCAATATAAAGTTGGTAACTTATTCTCTGTTCATTAATGGTTCCAAGGTAATTAGTTAGTGTCTATAAGATAAATAACCACAGCAGGCAATTCGAAATGCAGAGGTAACATCACCCTCAAGAACTTCTCACAAGTATTTGGAATAAGAATTCACATGGACCTTCTCTGTCTCCCTCTCACTAGCTAATTGTTCTGAATGTCCAGATTGTTCTAAGATCCACTAATTTGATAAGTACTTCTTAATAGTTAAAGTATTAGAATAGAGTGCCATACAGTACAATATAATATAATATGGTATGAAATAGTGTATTGCAGTGCAGTAAGATACAATGCTTCTGGTAGGGGGGAATAATTTTCCCTCTACCTTTCTAAATTCTTGGCGAGAGCCCCCGTAACTAAAAAAAAAAAAAAAAAGATTAGCAGGAAAAAAAACAAAAGTTCAATAACATGAGGGATCCTTGGGTGGCTCATTCAGTTAAGCATCTGACTCTTGATTTTGGTTCAGGTCATGATCTCAGGGTCCTGGAATTGAGCACGGTGTGGGGCCCTGGTGGGTGTGGAGCCTGTTTGGATTCTCTTTCTCCCCTCCCTCTGTCCTTCCCCTCTCCTTTCTCTCTCTCAAAAAAAAGTATACCTCTTGTATACCTGGGGGAGACTCAGGAAAAATGAGTAACTCCTTGAAATGACCCAAGCCCATACCTTAAAATACCATCTCCAGCTAACGAAAAAAAAAAAGATGTTGCAGGATGGAGAACCAATAATGCAAAGTTAGCAGGAAAGCACAGTAAACAAGAGTAACATTGTTTTGCAGATTTAGGTCACTGTCTTTTCCACTGATAAGAGTTTCTAGTCATCCCAACTTCCTAGTACAGAGAGGGAAACACCCTTACAAATGCAGATTTTAGGATGCCCGGGTAGCTCAGTGGGTTAGGTATATATGTCATTTTGAACTAAGGAGGAGGAGGTAGGGGTCTGGAACTTTAAAGGGAAGGAATACAATTCACAGGAAGATAAAAAAGAGTAATGTTTGGGTTGCCTCGGTGGCTCAGTGGGTTAAAGCCTCTGCCTTCGGCTCAGGTCATGATCTCAGGGTCCTGGGATGGAGCCCCGCATCGGGCTCTCTGCTCAGCGGGGAGCCTGCTTCCTCCTCTCTCTGCCTGCCTCTCTGCCTACTTGTAATCTCTCTCTCTCTCTGTCAAATAAGTAAATAAAATCTTAAAAAAAAAAAGTGGTGGGAGAGAGGGGACGAGAATGAGCATGAACCTGAGTGGGGGAAGGTGGCAGCTTTTGTCCTCCAGTTCTGGCAATAGTGTGAGGTGGCCCCTCTTTGGAGATTAGGGTTACTTTCGGGTAATAAATAGGGTAAAGGTTAATGATAACTTACGCCAGGCACCTTGTTTCATATCTACAGAAGCAGGTGCTCAGTAAATGGTGTAATTATCTCGTCTACTTTTCTGTCAGTGGAGGTTGAAGGTGAGGCAGCTCTCTTTCAAAAGAAGCTACGAGAGTAAAAGTCCCTTTGCCTCTCTCGTTCAGTAGAGAAGGGGTTCATATCACTGGGGGAAATGAGGAGGGGCCTGTGATGTATTTGGCTGCTCTGGCAAACAAGGGGTGCCAGTCGCTTCGTCCTTCAAGAAAGAGCTTGCTCGTCCCCTGTGGGGGGTGCGCTGAGCTGCCCGCCTCCAGCCGCTGTGCCTTCGGGCCCTGCCTCTGCACAGAGCTGTGGGGCCTGCTCTGCCCCTGAAGCCCTGGCCACAGGCCGAGCCCCGTGTGGCCACGGAGGCCTGGCCGCTTCTGCTGGGCATCGGTATTCCGGATCGGGCCGTCCTTGCTCAGAGCTCCGTGGCTCCTTCGGAGGCTCCGTGAGATCCGCCCTGCGGTCTGAGGCTCGCCCGGCCCCGTTCTTCGTCCTCCCTTTTTCTCACTGGTGTCAGATCTGCAGCACAGTCGGAAGGCCTTCCGTTGGCTCTGCCTCCTCTGTCTTCATTTTTCCCACGTGCTAAACTCATCCGAGGAACATGCTTCACCCTTCGCTCTGCCTCCTCGTTTGCTGCCCGGAGGCTGTGAATGGATGCGGCCGGGCCCCGGTAGTTGCCTGAGAGAGCAGGAGAAAGGATGGAGGTCAGTGACGGTCACTCTGCACCTGTCTGGCCGTGAACACCCCAGCCTGGGTAGTGTGTGCGCAGGACACGGAGAATGTGCTGGTCTGATTGCGAAAACGTATACTGGTTGTGATTTGGGGAAAGGTTCTCGCAGAGGGCAGTGCTCAGGCTGGTGCAAGGGTTTGGGACGGCTGGAGTCTGGAGGAGGGGGTGGACATCTGAGGACTGTCGGCTGACCATCTCTTGAAGCTGGACAATAAGAGATAAAATCTGGGTACTGCATTACAGCATTCACCACCATGCCCACTTGGCAGGATAAGCAAAAATAAATAAATAAATTCTAGGGCATTTGAAACCTAATGCCATATTGTACTTCAGAAAGGTTGTATGGGTTCTATTAAATTTCAACCTGGAAGTAAAAACACTTATGACTCAATTTTCAAAAGACAACCCAATTGAAAATGAACAAAGGATCAGGATAGACATTTCACCAAAGAGGATGTACAAATGGCTAATAAACACATGAAATGATGTTCAACATCATTGCTCTGAGGGTAGTGCAAATCAAAACCCCAACGAGAGGCGCCTGGGTGGCTCAGTGGGTTAAAGCCTCTGCCTTCGGCTCAGGTCATGATCTCAGGGTCCTGGGATCAAGTCCCACATCGGGCTCTCTGCTTAGCGGGGAGCCTGCTTCCCTCTCTCCCTCTGCCTGCCTCTCTGACTACTTGTGATCTCTTTCTGTCAAATAAATAAATAAAATCTTTTTTAAAAATGCAGATTTCATTTAGAAATGTAAATGTGTCTTAGAAAAGGGTAACTTCTCAGTTTTCAGAGCTTCTGTATCTGCACTTTCTTAAAAATAATCAGCTCAAAATAATCCTTATACCGAAGACATATTTTGGGATGGCAAATTCTACTCCCCTTCACTAAGCAATACAATTCCATACAACACAATGTACTGCAATGCACAGCACTCTCTTTCAGAAGAGAGAGAGAATTCCACCAGTCTTGGCCCCTTCTTTCAGGTGAGGAAACCGAGTCCCAAAGAGGCTAATGATTTACCTTAGTAAGTTAGGCAAACAGAGCAGTACTTGGAATCTTTAAAACTTGCCGATACTGATTTGAATATGCATATGAATATATGAAATTGAATGACATCTTAAGCCATATACTAACTCAACACTGAAGAAGAATGAGTATCAAAGTAGAAGCTGAACAGATCATGCTAAACAAACGGCAAACTTGAGTTTGAGGCCAGTATAATCCCTGCTACACAGGACTGTTGTGGTGGACCAGGGTTCTGCTGTCAGGATTTGAGGGGATGACTTTAGACATCACTAGTGACAGAAATGCCTACTTTAAAAAAAAATTATCTAGAACCCAGATGTAAACATTACTTTCTCACCACATAGTTCATTCCTAATCCAGGGAATTGGCTGGATTTTTTTTTTAGGCTAAATTTCTAGGATCCTTTTTCACACTTTCAAGAAAAGAAAAATCTCATCAACTATTGCTGATTTTGTCCTTAGACTAGAATCTTAGAGTGCTGGAAATGTACCACTGTGAACTATAATATAATACCTAAGATAGTTCTACATATAATATGTGAATATTTTGGCAGTTAGGGGGAAAAATGATTGGTTATGTCTTTAGAAATATTCTTTTTTTTTTAAGATTTTTTTTTTAAAGATTTTATTTCTTTATTTGACACAGAGAGAGAGAGATCACAAGTACGCAGAGAGGCAGAGAGAGAGGAGGAAGCAGGCTCCCTGCCGAGCAGAGAGCCCGATATGGGCCTCGATCCCAGGACCCTGAGATCATGGAGCCGAAGGCAGAGGCTTTAACCCACTGAGCCACCCAGGCGCCCTTTTTTAAAGATTATTTATTTATTTATTTCACAGAGGGAGAGAGATCACAAGGAGGCAGAGAGGCAGGCAGAGAGAGGGGGGTAAGCAGGCTCCCCGCTGAGCAGGGAGCCCGATGAGGGCCTCGATCCCAGGACCCTGAGATCATGACCTGAGCTGAAAGCAGAGGCTTTAACCCACTGAGCCACCCAGGCACCCTAGAAATGTTAATTCTTAACTTAAAAGTAAAACATTCTTGGGCGCCTGGGTGGCTCAGTTGGTTAAACGACTGCCTTCGGCTCAGGTCAGGATCCTGGAATCCCAGGATCAAGTCCCACATGGGGCTCCCTGCTCAGCAGGAAGCCTGCTTCTCCCTCTGACCTTTCCCCTCTCATGCTCTCTCTCTCTCTCAAATAAATAAAAAATAAAAATTAAAAAAAGTAAAACATTCTTATTTTAGTGGGGAATATAATGAATTCCTGGGACAGGTGGAGGATGGAGAGCTTTTAAGGACAAGCTCATGGCCGTGCAGGATGCTGCTTCTCTTTGCACTCAAAAATTGTAATGCAAGCAGCTTTTCACCCTCCCCTTCCCTCTCATGCCAAATGAGTTCATCAAAAAGAGTTTGAAAATGGTATGTACTGGTGTTTCTCAAATTTTTATGTTAAGTGTGGTATTCTGAAGCCTACATTAAAAGATGTTTGTTTTTGGTTTTTCAGGTGTTAGTGTTAGCAATTTCCATGTCTGGTATTATCTCGAGATCCATAGCTCTCCGGGACCCCCAGTAAAGGTTATGGAAATGAAATGCCTTGCTCTGGTAAGAACCCATTAAATGTTCATAGTCTCTCTTTTTGCAAACAGAGCTTTTGTTGTACACTTAAATTGAGATCCCTTAAAAAATCCATATTAAGTGAGCATATTAGAATAAATTATTCAAATTATAGCAGTTTTATTTTTAATCCAGTAATATGGACCTTAAGCGCTTATGGAAAACATCTTTTAGCTGTATGGTATCTTATAGTAGCTTTACTGATTAGAATTCTACATGCATGTTTCAGGAGTTACCAAGAGCAAACTTAACCTTAGCGTACATACTTGCCCTCAGGCATATGATAAAAGCAGGATTATGCTCTTGTCCTGTCCCCTCAAGGTCTTTCTAACTGGACTAAGAATCAAAATGACTTGAGAGATTAACAGGAGAAAATCAAATTTAGTAGTGTATGTCTGGGGAATGCACAGAGACATGGAAATTCCAAAGACAGGCAAAATGAGGTATATATGCCATTTTGAGTTAAGGAGAAGGCGGTAGGGGTCTGAGACTTCAAAGGGAAGGAATGCAATTTACATAAAGGTGAAAAAGAGTAAATATTTAGTAAGCAAATGTTTGCTGTGCCTCTTGGAAACAAGGGGATACAGAGAACTTTGGTCAAATAGGCCTTGCTAGGTTCCTCCCTGCCTACCACACCCAGTTCATAGTGTAAGGTAGTTTATCTGTGGTGATAGCTCTCTTCCTGGCGCAGGTCTTCTGTCTAAATCCTTTTTATGCGGTTGAGGAGAGAAGTAAAGAGATTTTCCATGGGCGCCTGGGTGGCTCAGTGGGTTAAAGCCTCTGCTTTCGGCTCAGGTCATGATCTCAGTGTCCTGGGATCGAGGCCCGCATCGGGCTCTCTGCTCAGCAGGGAGCCTGCTTCCTCCTCTCCCTGTCTCTCTGCCTGCCTCTCTGCCTACTTGTAATCTCTCTCTCTGTGTCAAATAAATAAATAAAATCTTAAAAAAAAAAAAAAGAGATTTTCCTGAATCTGCTGGGTTTGGATTGCTTTTTAACTCAAAATAATCTTTGTGCCAAAGTGGCCCATTTTGAGGAGGCCTACCTTTGGTTCCTACACACAGTCTCTTGACTCTTTCAGTACTGATTCTTCCTGTTTCTACCTCAGGCCTTTCAGTTTGAAACGCATTTGGAGTAACAGGCATAGATTTGGCATTTTAAATAATAGTAACTAAGAATAGGATTGTTTTATGTGAATTGTTAAAGTGTTACTAAATCCATGTTCATTATTATTATTATTATTATTAATAAAGTTAAATATTGAATCTTTTTTTTTAAGAGTCTATTTACTTATTTGAGAGAGAGAGAGAGAGAGAGAGAGAGAGAGATAGCACGAGCAGGGGAGAGAGGGGCAGGGGGAGAGGGAGAAACAGATTCCCTGCTGAACTTGTAGCCCAGTGCGGACTCAGTCCCAGGACTCTGAGATCATGACTTGAGCTGAAGTCAGACACTTAACCGATTGAGCCACCCAGGTGACCCACATTGAGTCTTGGTTTAAATGAAACCTGAGGACAGTATTAATTGCTCTTAACCATGTTTTTTTTTTTTTTTAAGATTTTATTTATTTATTTGACAGAGAGAGAGAGATTACAAGCAGGCAGAGAGAGAGAGGAAGAAGCAGGCTCCCTGCCGAGCAGAGAGCCTGATGTGGGCCTCGATCCCAGGACCCTGAGATCATGACCTGAGCCGAAGGCAGAGGCATTAACCCACTGAGCCACCCAGGCGCCCTTAACCATGTTTTAATTTGATTTAATTTTCCTACTGTTAGTATTCAAATATTTAAATTGATGATAAAGGTTACTTTCATTTTTTAAACATGCAGATATATTTTTCATTAAATTGATTATTTAGAATCTTGAACATTTGCTCCAACAAATAAAAATTTTTAATAAGGCTAGCATACTTTAAATCTGTAAATCAATTGCCCACTTGATTTCTGGGTAAATCTCTACTGAGATGTAGAAAATGGGTGGTTAAACTATTGAGATGCACTCAAATGTAGCTTGCAAAAGCATTCTCTTCTAAGTGGAAAATGATTTAATACGATGATGGTAGGGTCGTTACACTCAATGAAAATGTCCCATTTCTGTGACCCTGTTATCACTACAGAATAAAGTCTTTCTTATAGGTTATTTTTAAATGATATAACTTTATAAAACCAATTACTGTAGAAAATGATTACTGGATTAGCAGAAATCTCTTTATCAGGACATAGGAGAAAAAAATATTTTAAATGGGTCCAGGAGGGCGCCTGGGTGGCTCAGTGGGTTAAAGCCGCTGCCTTCGGCTCAGGTCATGATCCCAGGGTCCTGGAATCGAGGCCCGCATCGGGCTCTCTGCTCAGCAGGGAGCCTGCTTCCTCCTCTCTCCTCTCTCTCTGCCTGCCTCTCTGCCGACTTGTAATCTCTCTCTCTGTGTCAAATAAATAAATAAAATCTTTAAAAAAAAAAATAAATAAATGGGTCCAGGAGAAATTGGGACCATGAGGTGGCAACTCAAAAAAGACAGACGTTGGGGCGCCTGGGTGGCTCAGTGGGTTAAAGCCGCTGCCTTCAGCTCAAGTCATGATCCCAGGGTCCTGGGATCGAGGCCCACATCGGGCTCTCTGCTCAGCGGGGAGCCTGCTTCCTCCTCTCTNCCCCCCCCTCTCTCTCTGCCTGCCTCTCTGCCTACTTGTAATCTCTCTCTCTGTCAAATGAATAAATAAAATCTTAAAAAAAAATGCTAAAAAAAAAAAAAGACAGACGTTGGCTCCCTTGTTAACTGTATGTTTAAAATAGGTATAGAGATGAGTAGAGATCTGCAACTCAAAGTAACAAAAAAGGATGTGACTCTAAAATACTAATAGACAAACAACGGTTTGTCTTCTCATGAAATGCTATATAACTCTTCCCCTTTGGAGAAGAGCTGTTAACCCTTCAAACAAAACTGATAGAAATTAAGATTTTTTAACTCTCAATGGTAAAGATTGTTACACAGACTGAGAAACATATACCATCAGGGTACTTTATGTGGATAAGTAAGAAGACTGAGCAAAAAGAAAATGCCATCTCTTTCTTTTAATGTACCCCAAATATGTTTTCATTTTTAAAATTAATATTTGCATATATACTTTCAGGAACACATTATTTTCATAAATAATGTATTTTCAAAAAATGGCCCTTGTCCATTTTCCATAAAAGATTTGCCCCTCGCGGGGCGCCTGGGTGGCTCAGTGGGTTAAAGCCTCTGCTTTCGGCTCAGGTCATGATCTCAGGGTCCTGGGATCGAGGCCCGCATCAGGCTCTCTGCTCAGCAGGGAGCCTGCTTCCTCCTCTCTCTCTGTCTGCCTCTCTGCCTACTTGTGATCTGATCTCTCTCTCTGTGTCAAATAAATAAATAAAATCTTTAAAAAAAAAAGATTTGCCCCTCTCTATGTAATAAATTTCATTATTATTGTGTGTTAAATAAAAATACAACCAAGTGGGACGCCTGGGTGATGCAGTTGGTTAACTGCATCCAACTCTTGGTCTCGGCTCAGGTCATGATCTCAGTGTCCTGGGATGGAGCCCCACTTTGGGATCCTTGCTCAGCGTGGAGTCTGCTTGAGATTCTCTCTCTCCCTCTCCCTCTGCCCCTCCCTCTCATGCTGTCTCTCTCTCTAAAACAAATAAATACATTCTTTAAAATAAAAACAGTACAGCCAAGTATATTTGAAGATCTAATTGGCTTTCTTAAATGATTCATGAATCAGGCAGCATCCCGTCTAGCCAGTAGAGGGAAGCTCCAAGGAGTTGTACAAAATGAAAGGTTTTTATAGATGGAAGCTAGGGCAAGAAATTTATTAGCAAAAGAAAAGGATTGTTTCTTTTCCTGAGGAAAAGACAAGGTAACTTTTCCTCAGAGTAAAGAGCAAGGGGTCTTATTGGGCAGATTAGCTCATCTTCCTTTGAGGGATGGAGAGGGTATAAATAGATTCATTGGCACCCATCAGAAAATTCCTGACTGACCAGTTAAGGTTGCATTCCTGAGGGAGGGTTGAAACTGCAGTTAGATTATGTGTTAAGCCTCCACTTTGGGGATTTGGCCAAATGATACCATTTGGGGCCTGTGGTTACTTTTAATTTGGTTTGGTTTGGTTTGTTTTTTTAAGTTTATTTATTTTTATTTTTTTGGTAATCTCCATACCCAACATGGGGCTCGAACCCACAACTCTGAGATCAAGAGTAGCACATGCTTCCAACTGAGCCAGCAAGGCTCCCCTGTTTTTGTTTTTGTTTTTGTTTTTGTTTACACATGTAGTTCTCATTCAGTTTGCGTTGATTTCCTGTCAGTTTTTACTTTAAACCTTTCCTGGTTTTGGTACAGCAATGTGATACCTATAACTCATCTTGTTTGCATATGTTTTTCTGATTATTACCAATTTCACTATTGCTCTTATTTTTCATTAGGTATAGTTAACATAGTTATTTCATAAAGATATTTAATAATTTACATCCCAGATCTTCATAGATGAAAATGCAATTCCTGAGCCTCCATTCCATTTAGTAGTTTTACATTGTAATGCAGGAGTAGAACTTAGTGCCCTGAATTGCCAGACTGCTCTGTTTGTCACTACAGGTAGGTGCGTTGTACTAAGTGATCACTTTCAGCCGAGGTTGGTGGCAGAAGGGAGTCTTTTTTGACTACCTCAATCCAGTTAGGCTGCTAGTGACAGTGATGTTGTTGCCAAGTTATTATGTTTTCCCACCTCTCTAGCAGTAATTGCCTATGGTAAAAACATATGCTCCCTTTAACTCTCAGACACGATGGTTCAGTTGGTGGAGATGGTATGGATTCTTTTAAATAACCCCATCACATAAATCGTTGTGCACTTCTTGAAGAAGTTTTCCAAATACTTTCAAAAGTATGCTAAAATTGTTGTCCTTACCTTGATACTGTGAGCTAATATTTTTTACTGCATTTGCTGTTTTTGCCAAACTTTTGAGATATATTTTATTTAAATCTTAGATCATCAGTCTAGCAACGGAGCTTTCAAGACACTAAGCCATCTCTGATTTTCCATCTGTATCTCACCTTTTGTTGCATTCAACCCAATTTTTACGTCTTCCTTAAAGATGGTCAGAATCTCTGTAAAATAGTATTCTTGTAAGAAATGTTTATACCCTCAAGGCATAAAAATTTGGTTACTTCTTAGAGTAAGTTCCAAAAATCAGATTATATTCACATTAAACAATAATTGGTTGTTAGCAGTCCATTACCTCTTGGTGTAAATTATTTAGTGTTCTCTTGGAAATTTTAACATGTGGTATCTGCTATTCCATTTTGTTTGACTTTAAAAATCTCTTGTATTGTAATATAGTTTGGCTGTATGAAAATAATGAGAGCAATCCACTATCTTCCTACTGACAATAATTTCAACATCCAGTAATAAGTTATAAGTGTGTTCTGAAAACAAAACTTAAGTGTGTGAACAAAACCTATGCTTTAAGCATAGCGTCCATAATATTTGTTCTGTTGTCAGTGACAATTGAATGACTATTTTTTTTTCATTTTATAATCAACCTTTAATGAAATTCACTGTATTGTTAATGGTGAGACCCGGAAGTGTCTCTACAAGTTAGTGAGACAAGAATATTGGGGAGGAGAACATTTATTATATCTTTGAAGGTTTTTTGGCTGGTCTAAGAATTCAATTGACATGAGACAAATTAACAGGAGAAAATCAAACGTAAGTTTAATAACATGTATACCTCCTTCCTGTATACATGGGAGAGACCCAGGAAACTGAGTAACTCTCCAAAATCATAGAAGCCTTCACCTTAAATACTAAATACTATCTTCAGCTAAAGACAAAGCAAAATGTTGGGGGTGGGGAGTCAGTTTTATGGGAAGTGATCAGGAAAAGCATAGTAAACTAGGGTAATGTTGCTGTGCAGGTTTAGGCTTTGCCTTTTCTACTGATAAGAGTCTCTAGGGATTTAGAGTCTTCTCTCCCCACCTCCCCCCACACACACACACACAGTGAGGGAGCTGCTCTTACAAAAGCAGATTTGCCTTATAAATGTAAATGTCTATTATAAAAGGGTAACTCCTACTTAGTTTTTCTGAGGAGCTTCCTGTGTGTTTGTTGTTTCCTAAAAATAACCAGTTTAAAATAATCAGTATGCCAAAGAGGCGTATCTTAGGATGGTGAAATTTTCTCCCCTTCAGGAGCATAGTTAAAAACACTATTATTTTCTTCTTCTTCTTCTTCTTTTTTTGTATTTTTATATTCTATATTTTTTCTGGGTGAAAGATCATATATCATGGCTGTTGTGGATGATTCTGAAATTTTTCTTCCTCGTGAGATGTTGATGTAAAAAATTAATATTCTGCTTTGAATTTATCTTGAGAAAATAAAATATAGACTATATGTGTACATGTATGTAAATACGTATATATAGTCATGAGCGCGCTATGAAGGCGCACACACGAGTTGTGTCTTTCCACAATGTCAGCCTTAATCAATCACGAAGCAAAGTTAAATCACAATGATAAAGCAGGTTCAGGATTCCAAACTCAATGACAATTCACAATGTGATTAAACTTGGCTTCTTACATGGCACACAGAACAAAACCCGAGACATGCCACACAACAAACCAGATAACAGAAGGGTGTAGGAAGTTAACGATCCAAACCCGAAGTCAGTCTGTGGGCGCGCAGTTGGAGGTGAGGCCTGGGTCCTGTCCGAGTCAGCTTTGGGCATTTAACGTTTATTATGTTCAAGCAGGGAAGGATCTCGGTTCTGTTCGGAGATCCATCGGGCAGAGTTTCAGCCGCAGTTACCTTTTTTAACTGGTCAGGCATAAAGGTCATGTCTGAAGAGTCTTAGAGTTTGCTGCCAAAGTCCTCCCCTTTTTATTTTATTTATTTATTTTTTAGATTTTATTTATTTATTTGAGAGAGGTAGAGAGCACAAGTAGGCAGAGCAGCAGGCAGAGGGAGAGGGAGAAGCAGGCTCCCCAAGGAGCAGGGAGCCCGATGCGGGACTCGATCCCAGGACCCTGGGACCGCGACCTGAGCCGAAGGCAGCGGCTTAACCGACTGAGCCACCCAGGTGCCCAGTCCTCCCCTTTTTAAAGGGATTGAATCGGTCTTGGGCCGCTGCAGACTTGCTCTGGACCTGCTTGTTGTCAGTTCTGGGGTGTCAGCTGATGCTGGTCCCGGTGATACCTTCTAGCTGCAGTACCTTTAACCGCTTGCGTCATTGCTTGACACAGGCCCCTGCTTGACATGAGAGACTCCATTTTGCTCTTTACACATATACATATGTATGTGTGTATGCGGAGAGCGGAGGGAGAGAGACCCTACCTTAAACAGTTAAGCAGGAGGCTACTTCCTAGGGATCATTCCCTGCAATCAGATATATTTCTATTTGTCACAGCTTTTAATAGCTGCTGCACCCCCACCCCACCCCCGAGGTTAATGGTAAATGTCTGAATACACACAAACAAACCTGTAGACTCTACAGGAGTTTCTGACCTTTTCACAGCTCCTCAGTGCCTGTCAAGTATATCCTCACTCCCACATCAGCGCCCTGTCTGGCACTGGCAGCCCACCTTGATTGCACGTCTGCGTTCTGTATGTCTCAGGTTGGATGGAGAGGTGTGAAGCATCACTTCCTTAGCTATAGGGGCATGCGGGTGCAGCAGCAGAGGAATGACAAGGGTGTTTCTAGTTTTCAGCTGTCTGCCTGTTTCCTCTGAGTTCTGAACTGCTGGCACTGACTTTTCAATTTAGGAAAATTCCTGGGACAGACTATAGTTATCACTTCTTTTGAATTACATGGTACATTTTAAAATACCCTTTGGTACAGTTTGTTTACTGACTTGGTGATGTTTTTAAATGGAATAAAATTAAAATTGAAAATTTCCTCAATAATATGCCTCACTTAAATTAGTTTTGTGTGCTTTAGACCTCAGAAATAACCCCTTTAACTTTTTTTAATTAAGTAGGCTCCTTGCCCAACACGGGGCTTGAACTCACGACCCTGAGATCAAGGCTTGCATGCTCTACTGACTGAACCAGCTAGGCACCCCAGAAATAACCCCTTTAAAATGAACTCATGGGGACGCCTGGGTGGCTCAGTCAGTTGAGCATCTGTCTTTGGCTCAGGTCATGATCCTGGGGTCCTGGAATTGAGCCCCATGTCGGTCTCCATGCTCAGCAGGGAGCCTGCTTCTCCCTCTCTCTCGTTGCTTGTGCTCCCTCTCGCTATCTCTCGCTCTCTCAAATAAATAAATAAAATCTTCAAATAAAAAATAATAAAATAAAATAAAATAAAATGAACTCATGATTATCTTCTGGGAGACGATATGGTGGAAAATATTTCCTGCTAGTGCATATTGAATTGTCATTGACTCCATTAGGCTTTTATGGGCAAAAAACATAATCTTGATTTACTCTGACCCAGTTCGAGTAGGAAATGATGAGGTTTTTCAGTGCAAATACTCGGTGAATTAAATTTTCCCTATTCAGAGAAGGTGTGAACTGGCAACCAAATGATAAATTTAACCCACTATCTCAGAGCTGTCCTTACCAATAACTTTCATGACAGTAGGTAGCCTAGGTTAACTTGAGATTTTTAAACTCTGAGTAAGGTTTTGTCAATGGTTGCTGTATTATTTAGTTCAAAGTATCTAGAACATCAGACATATTAACCATTAGGTTTATATGCAAACACTAACGTCTCTTATAAATTGCACATTTATTCTTTAAGGAGTATTTATTGTCTCTGGTATCCTTTGCACTATTCTAGATGCTGAGGAACAGTGATGGATATTACAAACAAGGCCCCTATTAACATGGAGCTAACATTCTAGTGGAGTCAGACAGAAAACAAAAATAACATTGAAATAAGATATTTCATGGGAAATTTTTGTGTTGTCTTACATTTTCAAGTAAAGACACAAACCTGGGAACCATTGATAATTCTCGCTCCATGTTATGAAAGGTGTTTAATAAAGCCCTTTATTAAGGACTCACTAAATGTTTTAGTTATGGTGTGTTTAGCTGACACGATCAACTCTACAATTTCAGTGGCCTAACACAATAAAAGTTCTTCATAATTATAACATTCTGGTGTACTCGTTCCCAGTTGGTGACTGGTGTCTACCGTGTTGTGTTCAAGCCTGCTTCCATATTGTGGTTCCATCAACCTTTAGGAACTCAGCAATTCCTGTATGTATGTGTGTGTATATATATATATATGTGTATATATATATATACACACACACACACACATACATATATATACATACGTGTATATATGTGTGTGTGTATATAGAGAGAGAAAGAGGAAGCAGAAAAGAATTTTTTTTAAAGATTTTATTTATTTATTTGACAGAGAGAGAGATTACAAGTAGGCAGAGAGGCAGGCAGAGAGAGAGGAGGAAGTAGGCTCCCCGCTGAGCAGGGAGCCTGATATGGTGCTTGATCCCAGGACCCTGAGATCATGACCTGAGCCAAAGGCAGAGGCTTTAACCCACTGAGTCACCCAGGTGCCCCAAAAAAGAATTTCCACTGGTTTCTTAATCATCTTATCGCAGAGGCAGCAGACATCATTTCCACCCACATACTATTAGAGAGAACTAGTCATATGGCTATGTCTGGGTGCAAGAGAGTTTGGGAACTGTTACTTCTGGTTGGGCAGCCCCTGCCCAATGGTGTGTTCATGTTATGAAGGGGAACATAGAATTTTGCTGGAATGATGCTATTTCGGCCATGTCAAGAAAGATGAGACATCTTTAGCCTGTCACCCATGTCCAGCCTCTGTATGCATTGGCCAGAACACAAAGACTGGGGGAGTGGCTTCTTTATTTTTTTATTTATTTTTTTTTTGAGTGGCTTCTTTAAAGAGTGGAAACCCCAGTTTAATGCCTTTTGGATTTTGGTGAGTTCTTGCTAAAAGACTGGACCATGGGTAGATGGGAAATGCCTAGGGGTACAGCTGTGGCACTTCCACTGGTATGTGACAAGACCTTGTAGATCAAAGTGGATTCTACTTCGTGACAGGTGGGCTATTTTAAAAGGGTCTCCTCAACATACATTATGCTAGAGTGAGAAGAACCCAGGAAAAAACGTCTGCATGGGGTAATGCTAGAAAGAGAAGAAGAGAAAGACCTAGAAAGTCAGCTGGAAAAGATCAATCAGTATCCTTTAAGTAAATGGCCTTTGTTTTTTTTACCTCTCATCCCATCTTCATCCTGTAGCCTGAAGAATCCATATTAACATGGTGATTATAAGAGAGGAAGTTAGAGCAGGGGCTTGAAAAGAGTCTATCTTCTTCCTCACAAGCAGTCTGAAAACCTACTACATGTCCTGGGGGTAGGGAGGGGGTGCCAGGAGGGAAGGCCAGGAAAAACATTCATTGGATATGAAATGGCAGTGTTGATTGATTTTATACCTCTTTAAAGATCTGACAAGGAGACTGCTCTGGCATTGGGAACTATCCTGAGAAAACAACGAGGTAGAGAAAGGGAGATCCTGCCAGGTTTAGGGATCAGTAGTGGAAGAGAAACCGTTTTCAGTACTTGACCAAGTTTAGTCTGTTCGGTTTATCTGTTACCATGACAATAAATGCCTAAGCTGAATTTAGTGATAATTGTACCAACAAAAATAGTCCAGAGTTTTGTCGACTGTGGCATGAAGACTGGGGAAATGCACCCAGGTAAAGCAACTGTCAAATGCCCCAGCTGTCGGAACAAAATGAGCTTGGTGGGTCGGGAAGTAGTAGGTAGGAGCCCAGACATTCCCGGAACAGAAAAGATGGCTGTGAGGCTGGAGCTTGGACAGAAATGGCAGTGGGTGGGGGGTAGGGAGTTTCTTCCAGTCAGAGTTGCTGGCAGGCCAACATCTTGCAGGACCTCTGAGGGTAAGACAAGAGATTTTATTCCACACGCAACTAGAAGCCACTAGAGAGTGTAAAGAGGGGAATAACCTGACCTGTTTTTAAATCTCTCAAAATGTTTTTTCTATTTTAAGTAAATAATAAACATATAAATTATATTTAGATGCTGAAAATATTTTTTAAAGATTTATTTATTTATGAGAGAGAGAGAGAGAGGAAGAGCACAAGGTGGGGAGGGGCAGAGGGAGAGGGACAAGCACACTGTCTGCTGAGCACAGAGGCCCATGAGGGGCCTGATCCCAGGACCCAAGATCATGACCTGAGCCGAAGTCAGATGCTTAACTGACTGAGCCAGCCAGGTGTCCCTGAAAATATTTTATATTTGTTTTAAAATGAATATGATGTGTGTGGGGGTCCTGGGTGGCTCAGTCATTTAAGCAACTGACTCTTGATTTCAGCTCAGGCCACGATGTCAGGGTTGTGAGACTGAGCCCTGTGTTGGGATCTGCACTGGAAGTGGAGCCTGCTTTAGGTTCTCTCTGACTCTTCCCATCTACCTCCTCCCCACCCCCGGTCAAACAAATAAATAAATAAAAATTTTTAAAAGTTAAGATGAATATAAGTATTCAGACTTCCTCTGAAAAAGTTTATAATTTGCAAAATTCAGTACATCTGTTTGTATGTATTTTAAACGTATTCCAATCTCAGCTGAGTGAATTTTTTCAGTGCTCTAAATTTCAACATCTTATGAAGGTCTCCATGCTTTAAAATCTTTACTTATATGCCACAGGATTAAATATGTATAATTTATTCCTTTTACAAAAGGATTATGAAAAATGGAAGCAATTTCTTTAAGCAGTCATTATGTTAGCTAAAATATTCCTTATGTACAATCCAGAGAAAAATACTGAACACCTTATAAAGGAGTGCTGTCTATCATTGCACCCAAAAGAGGCCATGTAAAGACAAAAGACAAAAAAAAACCCCAAAAAACAAAAAACAGTCATTCTTTCTTTTTTTTTTTTTAAAGATTTTATTTATTTATTTGACACAGAGAGAGAGAGATTACAAGTAGGCAGAGAGGCAGGCAGAGAGGGAGAGGAGGAAGCAGGCTCCCCGCTGAGCAGAAAGCCCGATGTGGGCCTCGATCCCAGGACCCTGAGATCATGACCTGAGCCGAAAGCAGAGGCTTTAACCCACTGAGCCACCCAGGCGCCCAACAGTCATTATTTCACTTGAATTTCTAAAAACAAAATCTTTCCAAATTGATATATATTTATTTCTTAAAAAAAAAACTTACAAAACCACTCATCAAAGTGGGAGAATATGCCATTGGCAAGACATACACTAGCCAAATATTTCACACCTTTTATATAGAGAGCGTAGTCACAGAAATTCAGCTGGCTTTATACTTCCTATTGAGTGAGAGTTATTTATCATAAAATGGAATGGGGGTGGCAGATGCCTTAGACGATAAGACTATTAACCATTTTTGCAGATGACTTCTTTATACACTCTTTTTCATATGTTGAAAATAGTTATGTATTTTGGATTATATAGCTAACACAAAAGAGGTATTTCAAGAATAAACTTACAAACTTGGATCATCTCATCAAATGATGAATGACAAAAATCTCTTTAACTTACTGAGTGCATGAAATATTTAAAGAAATATCTAATTTTTCTGGCCTTAAGAAATGTAGTTAGAAAATTAATCTTGTCTAAATTAATTTTGACAGTATTTTGGCAGATGTATATTTAAAAGAGATTATTCATACAATACTATATTTTAAAGGTGTAATTTAGGGGTTTTTATCGATTTAAACTTGAAAATATTCAAATTATAATGAATGTTAGAAATTATTTTTTATAATACTGTAGTTAAATTTGACATGTATTTTACCAGACTAGAAATACAGCATTCTTAATTAATTGGAAACTTAAAGCTTTTTACTATAATGAAACATTCGTTTCTAATGAGTCTGTTGCTGGTTTTGAGGCTCCAGAGAATTCCATTGCAGGCTTTCCCTAGACACTGCAGTACTGCTCTAGTGCAGGTGGTTCAAAGCAATCAACTAACGATTGCTCTCTGGAAGGCTGCTTGATTTTGAGGGGGTGTCCAGACCTACGGGATAAGAGTGAAGTGATCAGGGGCGCCTGGGTGGCTCAGTGGGTAAAGCCTCTGCCTTCGGCTCAGGTCATGATCTCAGGGTCCTGGGATCGAGCCCCACATCGGGCTCTCTGCTCAGCAGGGAGCCTGCTTCCTCCTCTCTCTCTACCTGCCTCTCCGCCTACTTGTGATCTCTCTCTCTCTCTCTGTCAAATAAATAAATAAAATCTTTAAAAAAAAAAAAAAAGAGTGAAGTGATCAAGTAGTGATATTTGCCATCGATGTGTCAAGTAGAGGCTCTTATACAAGTACCCCAGAGCTGCCATCCTCATTTGCATCTCTTAAGATTCAGGCAAGCTTAGAATGTCCTGACACATTTTGTAAAGCTAGGGCGTGCTTCTGTTATGTGGGTTGTAGTTCGCAGCAGTCTGATATTCCAGTACTTCATTCCTCTTTAGGACCAGAGTTTTTCAATGTATGGGTCTCAAAAAAATGTGAGTGGGTCAAAATGAGCATTTTTTTTAAGGAAATATAATAGAATACAAGAGGATAGAAAGCATCAGAGAATGTCACATGTGGGAAGAGGAGGGATTGTTTTGTGACTCTTTTTTTTCAGTGATATGTGTATGTGGGCCGCGTTGTGATGTAAAATGAATTACTCTAGGTTGTGATGAGAACATTTTGAAAATCACTGGTTTAAATCCTAGTATTTTTACTTCTGTGAATAATAAGTTATAGCATTGTTTTAAACTGACACTGACCTTCTCTTAGAAATATCTGAGTAATAGACCAGGACAAATGTCTAGTCCAAAGATGTCTCATTTCAGTTTTCTGTCTAAAGACCCGGGCAAAGTTTCTACGCCAAAATATCGTCGATATTTGTTATCCTGGCATATGGGCTAGTTGTTGATTTGTTTGACCCTTAGAAACTTCCATAAGACGCTAAATTCTATAACAGTCTCATGAAGTACTTCAGATTGCCTAGAAAACAATAAACTCTGTGACATAATGTCATTATTGGGGTTTTTTTGCATTTTATATTTTTGATTTTCCTTCTTTATAATCACGAGCATTAGTTATTTTACTATAGCAATTTAAATGCCCTTATATTTTAGGAATCCATGATTCTAGTATCTCCTAAAACTATTATAGATAACCATATTCCAAAGCATTTATAATTAAATCTGATTTGTAATAAATGATATCCCGATTTAATTATAAATTTGTGTATATTCTTGTTTTTCATCGCCCCTTACCAGATGTTGTTCACCACACTCAGTGCTATTTCCATTCCCCTAAAACGTAACATTTATCCACTCATTTATTTATATATCAGTAATCAAGCAAATGTTCATTCTTTGGGTGAAGCTGTAATGTCTATCTTGAAGATATGTTTTGTGAATAACACTCTCCCTGTCACCACCTGTCCCTACCAGCTTAGTATCAAGGTTGTTTTTGTCGTTCCTGTAATGTGATAAGTTTCAAAATAATTCCAAGTCCTAAAGTACGTCCATTACCAGGCTTTGAATTATGACTGAAATGCCCAACATTTTCCATTTCATTAGGTTAAGGCATTACAGACAACTCGTCTTAGTTCAGGACTGAGATATGTCCTGTCGATCACCTATAACACTTTTGTTTCAATTAATGGCTTTTTACTATTACTATAGTATAGTGGAGATCGTGGCTGTAATGGGATGAAATATAAGTCATTAGCCAGAATGGGTCAGAATGGGGATCAAGAAATGTATTGAAACCTGAAGAGTGCCTTCCAGGGCTGGGTGGATGTAGCTAGAGGGACAGGACAGGAGAAATCAGAATGGAAGGAAAGAATCTAAACAAGTAGGTAGTTGTATTATCAACATAATTTGTCTTCTTAGTTCAGATTTTCCTCAGTACTTGATGCTGATATACAGAGATACTTGAAGTGTGTCGTCTGGATCAGCAGAAGTTTTTAGAAATATATATTATCAGGCTCCCATCCTAGAGTGACTAAATCAGAATCTTTGGGGCAGGGGGCCAGTAATCTATGTTTTAGCAATCTCTGCAGATGATTCTTATGCATGCTGAAGTTTGAGTACCACAGCTAGAGAAAACATTGACAAATGGACCTCATGGTAATAATGGTATCAAAGAAAACTGTATTTTAAATGTAATTTTACACTTTCCATAGCATTTATCTAGATGGATGTCTTGGAGTGTTTGGTGTTGAAAAAAATACCATTTACCAAGACTAGTCAAGAAAAACATATAAGAGATTAAAAGTAAGTGAGATATATTTAATAGTGGATCAAGGAGAGAAATAACATAAATGGCCTTATGTTATATAAAAGTTGTCTTTGCATTTGCTTTTATAGAACAATGACTCACTCTATGCTGACACTAAGAGTGATTATTATATATTTGTTCTGTAATTCTAGGAGAACATTTGCATGGAAATACCTCTCTCTAATCCAAAAGAGAAAACGATTCACTTAGATGTGCATTTTTCCACTGCTGCCCTTAATGGACTCAAGGAACTTACTCTGCATCCGCTAGAGTCTATGAACTACATCGTGCAATATTCTCCAGCTACTACAGGCTGTAGAGATGAAAGGTACGGTTTGAGTGTGGCATTATGTTTTATTGTTGATCTTTTGAAATAAAGCCTTCAAAATGATTTTAAGTGACTTGTTCAAGTCAACACAAATAAAAGATGACAGAGCTGGCATACCAGCCCAGTTATAATTTTATGTATTTACTTTTTCCAGTTAATACTTTTAGTCGGTCACTGGTTCTGTCTCTGTTTCCCCCAAGAGTGAGCACATGCTGATAATAAAGGAAGGTCTCCAAAGTTGCATGTCACTTGATAGCCTTCACATGAAAGCATACAGAGGTTTGATTCAACGAAGTAAATTGGATTTAATCACAGAAAGCAGGACTTCTCTTGTTATTGCTCCTGCAAGACATTTGACTTGATTAATGTTTAAATATTTGTCATTCATTCAACAGGCATTTATTAAACAGCTACTAATGATGACACTTTTTCTGAATAATAAGGTGATCTTCTGACCAAAAAATGAAACATTTAAAAATATATCTACAACAACAGTAGAATGTGTCACAGAGCAGTTGTCAAATATTGTATTTGAAACCACCTATTTAGGATTTTTTTCTGCCAATTTTATTACATAAACTAAAACCAAGATTTTGTGTATTTTTCTCCACCAGCATTGTTTTTCAGCCTGATATGGCTTTCGAGTTCTGGTATTTACTGAGATTAACTACTGAATTGCCAAAACCAGTCACCATATCAGAGATACAGTGTGACCTTGGAAAGTAAGTTCTATTTAATAGATAAAATTATTTCGTGGAAGGAAAAAAAAGTTTATCTAAAAGAATATTGTTGTATTGATGTGCCCTTGAGATACGACCATTTATATTTACACGGTTGAGCTTTTATTACATGTCTGGTACCAAGTTTGATGCTGATACATGGGGTAACCAAATCACAATTCCTACTTTTATTATTTTTAAGAGGTATTTATTTGAGAGAGAGAGAGAGAGAGAGAGAGAGAGAGAGAGAGAGAGAGCATGAACAGGGGGAGCAGCAGAGGCAGAGGGAGAGGGAGAAAAGAAGACTCCTCACTGAGTGAGGAGTCTGACATGGGGCTCAGTGTCAAGACCCTGAGATTATGACTTGAGCTGAAACCAAGAGTTGGATGCTTGACCAACTGAGCCATCCAGGCGCCCCTGCAATTCCTACTTTTATTTTTATGTATTTTTTAATTTTTAATAATTCTGTAGAGATTATATTTTATTGAAGAATGGAAATCCAATGTGAAACAAATAGAATTATGGCATTAATGAATTCTAAATAGTTTATGGGTTTCAGATCAGAGTTATACGAAGCTCAAGGTGACATTTATTTACTTCGTATTTTAGGAAGCAGTTTTAATTATGTCAGATTCAATTGAAAACATGCTTCCATAAATTATTATAGATTAATTCCATATAAAGGTGAGATAATCTCTCATAGCTTAAGAGTAAAGGTCCTTATTAAATCAAATATTCTTGAAATCAGTTTGGTTTCTAATATGTGTAAAATGCATTCATTATTATCATCTCAGGGTCCCATGTTTTTTCATTCAGGATGAGGATTTTTTGAGCCATATCATCTTGAAAGGAAGTTCGAGACCTAAAAGTTATTATATTGTTCCCAGATATAAACTACATGAATGTTTTTTAAGACTAATATGTCTAGTAGGGGGATTTGCCTTGGTTTCAGATGGGGTAACTGAGGTTTACAGATGCTAAGTGATTTGCCCTAGGTCACTAAATGTAGAAAGACTAAGGAGAATGTTTTTGTATACAATTTCCCAGATTCAAACTAGTGGATCTACATAGAAAATCCAATGGAAATCCAAAGAGTTGCCCTACAAACCTTTAAAAGATAGTAATCTTGGGCGCCTGGGTGGCTCAGTGGGTTAAAGCCTCTGCCTTCGGCTCAGGTCATGATCCCAGGGTCCTGGGATCGAGGCCCGCAT